>CM018050.1:3183649-3588587 GCA_008638375.1 Nyssa sinensis | reverse complement strand
GTTGATTAAGTTGACCAACTAACTTGTTTAACCGTGTGTTAGGAAAATGTTAACTTCAGATGTGTGCAAACATCTCAGAGTCCATTGGATTCAGTGTGTGAAATGCCAAATTTATTTGTGTGTAGATGGGTCATGTAAGACAATTATTGGGAAGCATGAATTAGCCTTGCTTTAAGGTTTAATTGCCTCAAGAAAAAGATTTTACACCGTTCTAGTGATTAAACTGCTGAAAGACAAGCTAAATATGTTAACATGCATTCTTACCTGTTATTCAAAGAGATCCATGGAATGAGGCAAAAGTGAAACAATTTTCTATTATAATCACCAGAATTATTACAATGAGAAATTGGTACAAAGTTGTAAAAGTCTTGTGGTGGAAGTAAAAATCATGGAGTGATAATAGTTGCAGACCAGAGCTATACTATGACTACACTAAGTTAGGCTATGGGGGTAAGCCGAACCAGGTTAAACAATGCTAAGTTGCAGTAGTCCTGAAAGACAAGATAAATATATTAACATGCATTCTTACCTATCGTTCAACAAGATCCATGGAACGAGGCATTAGTGAAATAACTTTCTATTATAATCATCAGAATTATTACAATGAGAAATTATTACAAAGTTGTAATAGTCTTGAGGTGGAAGTAAAAATCGTGGAGTGATAATAGCTGCAGATTAGAGCTATGCTAAGACTACACTAAGTTAGGCTATGGGTAAGGTAAACTAAACTAGGTTAAACGATGCTAAGTTGCAGTAGGCTAGCCTAACTAGGATGAAAGTAGTAATTGGGCAGAATTGGTGTGTTAATGTGTCAAAAGGGGCCTTTCTTCTTTCTTCTTTTTCATTCTTGCTTTTAAAAATGAGATAATAACTTATAACAATCAGGGCAGTGTCCAGGTTTTGGTTCAGTGAGGGCAATCTAAAATTTACTCATAAAATTAATTTTTATTTTGGTAAAATTAATAGGATTTAACAATTATTATTTGTATCTCAAATAATTGAAAGTGACAAAATTTTTGAAAGTTTGATCATGTCATTTACAAAAAAATATATTAATTCGTAACTTTTCACACACATTTGTTCATGTGATTCATCTTTCTTGGATGTTTTCTATATATTTTTTATTAGTAATTATCACAAAAAAGTGAACATTATATTAACATTATTGTTGCAAATTTTTTTTTTTTTTTTATAGTTCTTATTAAAATATTATCGTAATAAAACAAATAAAATCAAATTTAGTAATTCAATAACATTCTCAAACCAACTATCAAAAAAATTAACATTCCAAACCAAAAATGGTATTAATCAACCTAAAAGTCCATAATCAATAACAATTCACAAAAGAAGGCAAATCTAAATATCTAATTAGTTGGTAGCTAGTTGGTACCCCTTGGAACTACCACCAAAATGAATGGTGTGTAAGTACTTGACAGTCTCTATCATTATCATCATCATTATATGGTCTCTCCAGCACTTGCCCAAAGAAATAATTAGAACCTCCCACTCTTATTGATGTATTACTGCCATTGGAATCTTCTGATTGTTTTTGCATGTAATACCCAGTCCCATCCCCTTAAGGCATTGCAAGCCCAAATAGGTTATTTGTAAGTGGATGTGGAGCTATATATTGTGGTCGTGGAGGGGATAGTAATGAGGTTGTGGTTGGGGGTCCTTACTGAGGTGGTGGGTCGTAGATTGGTGGTTGAATGTCCACTTGATGTCCAACTCCAAGATCTCCAAAACGTTGAGCAATTCCAGGATCATCATCACTGTCATCAACTGGTGTTAAATAATGTGCATGCCTACTTGATTCACCTACATCACGATGAGGGTGGCGTGAGTAATGCCTTTTGTTGGGGGGGGGGGAGTGGATATGGAAATTCTCCAATTTCTTCACCAGAACGAAAACTACTATATCTAAAGTCTCCAAGATAAGGTGAATCATGACGAATACCACCTTCAGAAGTTATGGCTTTAACAATTTGGACTTATCTTCTAGGTCCAAGGCCTCCATCACCTGAAGGACTTGAGCTATCATCATTTCCACTACCACTGTTGCCACTATAAGGAGTGAAACCAGCACCACTGCCTAATCCACTATTGGGAGAATTGACATTTTGAGTCTCTTGACGAGTGACATCATCTTCATCATCATTAGTTAGGTCCAACCAATTATTTTCCTGACCATCCAAAACTAGTTCTTCCTTCTCTTGGAGCCATGGAGCTAAAGGATCATCTTTTTTAAAAATATAATCCAAGTTGATGGGGTTGAATTGCTCTTCAATCTCCATTTGGGACTTTCTTGTAGCATGTCTAATCTTTAGCCTCATATTATAATATACATAGATAAGTCCGTTCAATTTGATGTATCTTAGTCGATTCCTTATCTTTGTATGTACAAGGCTAAATGTACTCCAATTATGCTCAAAATGACCCTTAGCACGTGATCTAAATTTTGCCCCTCCTCCCGCATATGGTGTTCTCTTAAACTTGCCTGTCGTGCAATTGTCATTTTTGGATCAGAATCATTATTAGAAGAGAGAACTACTCCTTCAAACTCATAATCATCTCTCTGAGATTGTCTTCTATGTTTTTCAACTTCATCTCTTTGTTTTCTTTTCTCACTTTGTTTCTCTTTGTAACCCTTGAGATGCTTATTTCTCAAGAGACATCAGGACATGATGCAACTTGCATTCTTGCATGCGCCAAGTGTTGCTTCAGTCTAGTTATTCTCCCAGTGACAATTCTTCCACATAATTTACAATGTCAACTTGTGCCTGTTATCTGGAAATGGAGTGACAAATTGTTATCCAATGTCAGTACTAGGAGCTGTAGCATCACTTCCACCTTGAATTCCCTTTCCCTTATCACTGTTAGTACCAGAAGGCTCACCACCACCGCCATGGACCATTTTAATCAATAACAATTCTGTATTTTAAAGAAAAATAGTTATGATTTATGCAATCAATTAATATAACATATAAGAATACTAAAAAATAAAAACTAATTTAAAAAATAACACATTTAATAACAAAAACAACATATAATTAAAAACTGAAACAAAATCTTAAAAACAACCAAAATATAAAATTCATGAATTTAATAATTTTATTGTTAATAAATAATTAAATATTACAAATGTTAATTTTTTAGTCATTGATGCTAGTCAATAATTATTAGTTACTAATTTTTTGTCAATATAATTTTATTTTTTTGATAGGTAATTTTTTTTAAAAAAATTAAGTTGTTGCTAATAAATTAAAAAAGAGGAAAAAAAGTGACAATAAACAGGTAGATTTTTAGGAAAAAATTATAAAACATAATTAAAAAAAATACAAATTCATCCTCTCTGTTCCCACTTCCCAGCCAACCACGCGGTAAGCGAAACAAATACCAAACCCAACACGCGAAACCCAAATAGTAAAAAGAGAAGGAAAAAAAAAACCTATTCTAAGAAACTGCGCAAGAAAAAAAAAATACATAAAGGACCTAAAAGGTCTTGGAGTCCTGTGCAAAACAGAGATGAAAAAAAAGGGTGGGTTTGCAACTTGTGACGACTCCCCCAGAACCCCCCTCCTTTGTCGTCTACCTCCCTGACCCATTTCGAGGCCAAGCCGATTGCTGACCACTGACGATGACGACGATGATTGACGGCTGCCGATGACTTCCGACGAACACCGGAGAAAGAAAAAAAGACAGAATAGAAGATTGAAGAAGATTTTACATACCTTTGGCCTCATCGGAAGTCGCACAAGTCCAAATCTGAAGCTTTACCGGAAGCAAGCACTTTTTTTCAACGATCGGTGTCTTCAAAAACTTTTCGAAACGTTCGATGAGAGAATAAAAGAAATGGTCTTCAAGCTGGAAGAGAGACACGGAATAGCCGAACAGGTTAGCTCAAACTTCACTTCAGTTCCAGACTTTTCTTTGCTTTCTTTCACTTCAAATTCAGATTTTCAGTTGCTTTAGTCAATATCCCTGTCTCTATTCTCTGAATTCTGCCTGAACCTGCTAAGAATTTGCCTTTTTCTTTTACTATTGACTATTTCTTTGCTATTGCTGTGTGTAAACACCCAGTGAATCAATCTGAGTAGGAAACTAGTTAGAGAGAAATTGGTTTAGAGGTTTCAGTTTGGTAATCAAACCAATCTGCAAATTTGGAGTTCAATAGTTCATCAATGGTTAATATTCAACTTTCTTGTTGGTTCAAGCAAGGATATTCATGGACTTTTTTTTTGTAGTTTTCAAATTAAGTGAGATTATCCCGTTTGAATAAACCTAATTTGCGATTGGGTCTTAAATTTGGTTTATCTACAAAATTGCGTTATTTTAAATCAATTTGGGATCAAGAATATTCTGGTGGACTGATGAAATGGAAGAAAATGCAGCATACATTTACCAACTCAGTACGGGCACTAGGTAGGAGGCTTTGATGTGAACTTTGATACCATGTTGCCATATTGTAAAGGGATGGCAGGGTCTAGGGTTGTTGAAAATGATGAACACACTAGGGATCTATTGTTGAAAATGATGAACACACTAGGGATCTATTGATGAAGTTGATGAAGAACACAATAGGGATCTATGTTTATATGATGATTTGATCATGCCCAATGTTTCAAGAGACATTAGGAACTCTGGTGATGGTTCAGGGGTTTGTAGTTTTCATGAGTTGTGATATTGTTACCCTCTCTTTCTGTTGCATGTAACTCATCTTTTATTGGTTGATTGAAACTTGATTTTATCTTATTTGTGTGGTGGTGTTTAGGTTTTTGATGCATTCACTGCAACAATTCAGCTCTTGTATTTATTTTGGGATTTAGGGGTCGTGTACATGAATTATTAGATGCTGGAAAGACTTGTTTGGGGTTTAGAGGTTTGAGCAATGATAAACATGACAGTTAAGTGACCACAACCTATTTTTAATGCCCTGCTTAGCTTGTGGTCGAGTCATATGTTATCTCATTTTTACCTTGTTTGCTAGTTAACCAAGTCAAGCTTAATGATAAGTTCCATGGTCCCAAGCTTTTTGTTAACAAGTATGGCTCATGCTACACCAAATGCTGCTTGATTTGGCTCATAAACTGTTACGTTGCCATTACATATTAACAATTATTTGGGTATAAGCATTGACATAATGGTCAAATTACGATAGTCAAATAAGCTGAAGCTCTTTAAGCACGAACAAACCTTGAGTACGAGTAATTGAACATGGGTTAACTTCCCAAAAAAGGAAAAGAAAAGAAAGAGTAGCGTGGGTTAAGCTAAGCTGGGCTCTTGCTCTGTTTGAACTTATGGAAGCCAACAAAAGAAGCTAATACCTTATATTTGGCTGGGGTTTAGCTCAGTGAACACACATTTTTATGCTTTTGCAACATCTTCCTGCTAAAAATACTAATTTGAAAGTATTTTATATCCAAAAATTCACTGTACAACACTTTTTTCTTTTTCCCTCCCCCCTATCTTTGTCTCTCTCTGCTCCCTCTCTTGTTCTTGTCAGGGAAGAGAAAGATCTCGTATCATATGGAAGTCTTAGGAGAGCAAAACGATCTATGTAAAATTTTATTGATGTGTTAGGGATTTTAATGAAAGTGATCAAACATTATTGTTGATTATAGATTACTTTAATCGAAGTGGTTTCATTGATATGAAGCAGTAGGTTAGGACATATATTATATATATTTTTATTTTTTTTAAGTCCCCAAAGTTATAGAAGTGTTCTGAACGAACAAAAAGTGTTTAAAGCGTTGCATTTGAATATCTTTGTCTTTGAAGTATATGCTTCCAGAGATCACTACTTTTTTTTTTCTTTTTAAAACTTCGAAGCTTTTTAAAAATGTCTCACTTCAAGGAGAAGATTGAGGAGAGCCTCAATAAAACTTTTCTAAATCAAAACTTAAGATCTATTTTTTTTTTTGATTTGGCCAAGAATCAAACTCCTGATGGAATGTTTAAAATCCCAGGTGACAAACCAGTAGGGGGTGAGCCACTTTAAATTTAAGATCTGATTAGTTGCGTATTGAGATTAGTTAAAACATTTGCTTTGATGTTGGAGTGTTTATGAGCTGTTAGTCCTTGAGAAATGCTAAGTAGTGATTAAAGTGGGAATATATTTGATTTTTGCTTTATGCAGCGTAGTTAAGGTGAAAGGTGACTTAAGGTTCTAAGGTCTCACTTTGTCAAAAAAGCGAGGGGACAAAAAAGCGTTCGTTTGGGTGAAATAAGGCGCTAACTTATAAAAATACTTAAAAAATATATTGGACATTAAAAGTCAATTCATTCTAAATTAATTAATAGTTTATAGTTATAATAAATATCAGGTAATACCAAAAAGTTCAATCTAAAGTTGACATGATGCATTTAAGCTATGTGACCATTCTAACTTTTGGTGTTTTCTTATCAATAAACATTCAAAGTTTTGTTATCTATCTAAGTATTAAATAGAAGAGATTTTTGTGAACTTGCTAGTCTTAATAATGTAGAAGAAATGATAAGGCCAATTTCATAAACCTCTAAATTGATTTTCAGAGGTAAGGCCTATGTTGGGAAGACTACACATATAGGTGCTCAATCTATGCGGTCAATTTGGTTGATGGAGAGGATGTTTTATTGTAGGCAGACCCATATTTTGTGAAGAATGATGACAGTTTGTCTGTTATAGTGCAATACCAATTCCTACTTATAATTGTTTAGATATTGAAAGTGTTACTCTTCACAAAACTTTGTATTTTTGACAACAACTCATAATATTAATGTCTATTAGACCAGTTTTGTGCTAATGTTTGATAATAAAACGTAATCATAGAAAGAGTTGGATAATAATACTTCTAGAGTACTACTATGTTTTTTCATATTGATATGCCTATTACATAATTGTTAAACAAGTGTATAAAACACTATAAAAATAAGGGACATATAAATAAAATATGTTACAATTAAAAAGGCTATTGTCCAGTTGTCTCTTGCCATACTTTAGGTGATCATCTTTTTAAAGACATCTAACTTGGAATACAACTGAAAATCGCCTTACCTTGTCACCTAGGCGCTTGTCTTTGACAACACTGGATTTATGGCAGTGCTTGTCTTAAGGAGGTTCTAAAGTTTAGATTGCGTTAAGGCATCTACTTCTGAATGTTTTGAATTACTAATTTAGAAGAACCAATAGTTTGTACCATAATGGAACTATAGGTGTGAAGTACTGAAAATATATATTTAGAATCAAAATTATTAATAGAAGTAAGGAATCAATTTTTTAACAGATTTTCTTTTTTTGGTTATCATTTGTTTTCCTGGAACTTCATGGGCTAAGGCCTTATAGTTGTAACTCCATCACCACCCTTCCCTAACTCCCTTGCCCCCTCCAGAGAGAGAGAGAGAGAAGCTATTTGATACAAGGATCAAAGTTTCATTTCTTTTCCATCGAAACGGCCGAAACGTTTCCGTTTCTCAGGAAACCGAAACGAAACACTAGTAGATTATCGAAATTCACATGTTTCCATAGAAATAAAATTGTTTCCGTGGAAACATACCGACACTAGTGGAAACATACCGAATCAGAGGAAACATTTATTTTATATCAACAATAATTCTAAAAGTTAATAAAAATTAATATCCATTTATTTTTTAAGGATTAAGACTCAAAATTACAAGAATATATATTTCTATTATTTTTCCTAAAATAATAGAAAAGTAGTTGGGAAAATAAAGTGTAAAGAAACAACTATTTTTATATTAAGTTACTAATTATAATATGTTTAAATCGCTATTTGTTTTACTTTTTATTTTATTTGTAACTTGTGTCAAATTATCTAATATGTGGATATTACATAGTATATATCTATTATGTCATTTATCATGAATTAGTATAATTTATTATGAATATGATGTATATGCCTTAAACATGCACAAATATTCAATAAATAGGCTTATTTGTATAAATAAATAAATTTTAAGTTATGTTTCCACATGTTTTCAATTTTTTCTCCGTTTTCATTATGTTTCCGAAATGTTTCCGTTTCCAGATAGACTGAAATTATACATCGAAACGATATTTTGATCCTTGATTTGATAGATGAAATTATTATCATTATTATTTTTTTTATCAGTAATAGATGAAATTATTTGAGTTAATGTTTCAAATTAGTTTGACCTTTTCTTTTGGGATGAAATTTTGGTTTTGTCGCTCGAGAACATTGAGTCTTGCAAGTTTCTAGGTAAGAAGCGTTCCATTGCTGTTTTAAAGTGGGGAGCATCGCCTGATATAGAAGATTTCTTCAACCACATTAGTTGTTATAATCAAGAACATAACTGTTATCAATACATATAGTAATAGATTAAATATATTTAGAATTTGAAAAATAGTGGCAGTGGCCAAAATTACTTGTCTGAAGGATGAAATGTGGAGTAATTGTTGCACAGTTATCTTCTGAATTAAATTACCATGTACACTACTGTAATTCTTTCTATTACACTTGTTGTTCTAATATATTTCTCATTTTGAGTGACTGCAGATGGTAGAGTATTTTAATAGAAAAGCTAATTTAGCAGGATATGTTCCTCTTGTTAGCTTCATCGCTGCATTCAGCTTTACTGGTTCTAAGCATATAGATGTTGCAGCCACAAAGACCCTTTCCATGGATGGTTTTTTTGTTCCATTTGCTAAGGTTCAACTCACAAAGTCCCCATTAGTGTTGCAAGAAAGTGTTAGACGAGCAGTCCCAACATGGGACCCACCCTCCTTAGCAAGGTATGCGACTTCAAGTTATTTATAGAAATGATTTCTTATTAGAGTTTTTAATTGTCTCTAATAGTTAGTTCTTCTTCCTGGGACAGTTTTCTCTTTCAATCATTTTTTCTTTCTTTTGGGTATTCATGTTTGGGTAATGTCCTACTTGTTTACATAACCAACATAATCTTTCTTTTTTTCCTAGGACAATATTTACCTTTGTCCTCTCTCTTTCTCTCTCTTGGCCTTTTTTTCTTTTTTCTTTTTATTGGTAGTTGTATATATATTTTGTTCTTATAGTTTTTATATTATGTTTTTGATTTCCTAAATTTTCATTTCCTTTTCCCATATTTCTTCTTATATTTATTATATTCCTTTATGATGTTTTACAACCCCATTTACCCAGCTTATCTTCTATTTTATCACAACATCCATACATACTTTTAGATTTTTTGTGTCTTTTTTGCTTATTGCACTGCTTTCTTGACCATTCTCTAGCAAAATTTATTCTATTTCCTAAAAAACAATTTACTCTTTGTTATCTCACTATGCTCTTCCTTTACTTTTTCTCCTATACTAAATTGAACTTTTCTAAATATTCTGATCCTAACGTATTATATAAATCTTCAGTTCAAATATAAAATTATCGAAGTAATATATATCACATAATTCTAGTTGTTCCACCCTTATCTATAGCTGTCTTCGCCTTCTTCTGCACTTATGTTTGCTTCTAATGTTTTTATTACATTCTTTATAGTAATTATCTTTTTCGTATCTTCAATAGTTTCCTTGTATATACTTTCGTACCAATAGGTTACATTTCTTTCTGATGTATTTATACAATAATTATATATTTCTTCTATACTCCATTTGTCCTTTAAATTCGCTGATTGGAGTACTTGTTGCCCATGCTTATATAGCATCATGCTTGTCCATTATATCCAAATCTTGTTTAATTCCTGAATCATATATTGGTTGAATTTATGTGAGGTATCTGTTGTATGATTTACTATTATAATCCATAAAATATTTTTTATTTGGTACGTCTTCCTCATCTTTTCCTTCCCATTTTGATAATTTTGTATGGTTTTCATTTCTATCATTCTCTTGATGAGGGTTTTTTCTTTGATCAGTAGCTTTTATGGCTCTTTTTCTTTTTCTTTTTCTTCTGCTAGTACTATTTTCTTCTTGTTCTTTTATTACTACTCCTGATGCTGCTGACCACTTTCCATTCTAATATTTAAATATTATTCCCCCTTTATCCTAATTGTTCTACTATTTCATTTACTCCTGCATCCTCCTTTTCAAATAGTTCTAGTTATTCATTTTCATTTAGGTTATCATTATTTTCATTATTTTTTCTTTTTCTAGGAGTTCAAAAATGTTTGATTCTTCATCTTCATTTAATAGATTAATAAAAAATTCTAATTTATTTTTGTTTCATATATTTATGTTATTTAATTAATTTATCTTATATTTCTAGTTTCATTTTTTTGGTCTAAATCTTCATATATATATATATATATTTATTTTAATAGGTAAATATGGTAATATTAATAGGCACTAAAACGGGGTGCTCCCATGTACACACGAAGTATACACTGAAAAGGAGAAAAACCAAAAAAGAAAAAAAAAGAACAAAAAACAAGCTACATCCTCAGATCTGCTAAGAAGTGAACAAGAAAATTTGAAGACAAAAAATGACTTCCTTTAATCCAGAAAAAATAAGGAGCGTAAAACACAATTCTCCAAAGTGCCAATGGATATTTCAGCCCCTTCAAAAGATCTTTGATTCCTTTCTAACCAAACGTTCCACCACAAACACAAAGTAGCTACCCACCAGGCCTCTTTGATTCCTCTTCTCACCTTCAACCCCCTCCAACTAGCTAGCATTTCCTCAATAGAGAGTGGCAAGACCCATTGGGTCTTCAAAATAGTGAAAATAAAAACCCAAGACTGCTTGCCACCTTATAGTATGACAACAAATGACTTGCCGATTCTTCATACTGCTTGCTCGTGCAACACCAGTTTACTCCTATGTTGCCTCTACAACGAAGGTTGTTTATCATTAAAATCTTCCCCAAGGTTGAAGTCCATCCAAAAAAGGCTACTTTTGGAGGAGCATTCAATATACCAAATCGATTTCCATGGAAAATCTTACTGGTCTCCTCCTGCAGATTACAATAATAAGCTCGCACCTTAAAGAAATCCCTGCCTGACCCCCACCATCCCACCTTATCATGAGTCTCACCCTACCTCTAAAATGTATAGTAAACCATAGAGCCGACCTAAAATACATGGATTTGAACACGGAACACAGATATGATACGACGCGAACATGTGGAAACGGTATTTTTTTTTAAAATGACATGGATACCTTATGAACACGTTGAATATATATATATATATTTATTATTTAATAGGACTATAATAAAAATCTAACATTATTTTAATCAAAGTTGGCATAAAAATACATAAATCACAACAATTGTTTTATAATATCGAAAGAACAAAGTCATTAAATATAGTTCAAGAACTTCTTGATTTAATCATTCATTTTCATGATTCAAGTTTCAAAACAAATTTGCTAACTACTAAATAAAACATATATATGTATATATTTATAACCCAAAAGAAAAGTGGAAAAGAGGAGGGGAGGGAAAAAATATGGAAAAAAAGAGAAAAAAAAATCCAAAAAGTGTTCTTAACGTACCAAAATGTATCTTAGATGTGTCCAAAATTCAAAATATAATAACACATTGGAAACCTTTTTCACGTGTTCAGTCCGTGTTTGTGTCCAACACGTGTTTCACATTGATACGTGAGCTAAAATAGAGTATCTCTACTTCATAGGAACCGGATGATGCCCTGCAATTCCTAATCATTAAATCTCCTTATGAACCGAACCGAACTTTCCAAGAAATACTCTTTATTCCCTAGCCAGACAAAGCTAATTCACCTCCCATCCCCAAGACTAAATCTGATATACTTCAAAAACTCCCCCACCCTTTCCTAATACATTTTCACACCCACCCCATAGGTAACCCCAGGTTCTTTAGCACCCCCCTTCTCTCTTTTCTTTCCGTACTTCATGTCCGCCACCCTTCTTCACAAACTCCCTTTCTCTTTAGCATATCTCCACAACCACTTGCCTAACAATGCTTTATTGAAGATCTTCAACTTTCTCACCCCTAGACCTCCAACTTGTTTTGACTTACGAACTGAATTCTAGTCAACCAAGTGAAAATTTGATGTCATCTTTGATACCACCCCACAAAAAGTATGCAATTTTTCAAGCCTCTTTGCCGCTGAAGCTGAAATGGGGAAAAGAGACATGAAGAAGTCAGGATACTTGACAAAGTATCTTGCTCAACATCAGTCTCCCCCTTTTACATTTGTCTCTTCCATCCCACCAAATGTTTTCCATTTCTCTCAACCACTAAGTCTCAATTTCCCATCTTTGTGATTGAAGCATCCAAAGGAAGACCAAGATATGAAGCTAGAAAAGCCCCAACCTTACATATGAAAATACAAGCCAAATTCCGCATCTTTGCCATTTTATCCACTAGAATAAGCTCACTCTTAACCAAATTCACCGTCAATCCCACCACTGCTTGAGAACATCCAAGTATCATGGTTTTAAATAACGGCTGTTACCTAACGTATCGGTTTTTTGACCCTTCAATACCGTTACAGGCTGATATATCAGTGTGATCAAAATTTATAACCGTATCGGTCGATACCGTTATGTATTAGCCATTACGCCTGTTATGGGTCGTTACAGCTGTTATAGGATTGTTACAGTTGTTTTGATTTTTTTTTCAATTTTTTTTTTTTTTTTGTAAAATTCTTATGATTTCTATTTTTATAAGATTTGTATACAAGATAGATACTAAACAAAATAATCCAAAAATTGAAAAGGGTTACCAAAATATTCGGGTCGATACAACCTTAAAAAGGCCTCTAGGCCTTCAAATTTTTAATTTTTTTTTTATTTCATTACTAATTACACAAAATTGACTTTTATGCTTATAATCATTTTTTGTTATTATTTATATTACTTGTTGTAAATATTATTAAAATGAAATGATATTTCTTATTAGTTTAACTTTAAAAAAATTATATAAAATAATAAAATATCTTTTTAGGTGTTATTTAAAAGTTTTTTTTTATTGTTAGAAAATAAAAAAAATAGTAAAAAATATTTAAATGTGATGAATTGTAATCAAGATATGCATATCAGTAATTTTTAATAGATTTGCTACTGTTTGAAAAAAATTTACTATTGCGATTCTCGATTTCTATTACAGATGAATCGATACTTTTGATACCGTTACACCACGACCGCGATCGAGTTGTATCCCGTGACTGCAATTTAAATCCATTCTAAGTATACATCTCAGAATTATCAAATTTTTCTTCACAAAGAATGATAATATCGTCGGCAAAGAGAAGACGAGAAACTTTTAGTAGAACCCTTCCATCCCTTCCCTCCTTAAAACTTCCTATTAGACCCCTATCCAAAGGCATACCCATCAATTGACTAAAGGCTTCCATCAGTATTATGAACAGTGAAGTAGATAAAGGATCTCCTTGTCTTAGCCCTCTCAAACTTCTGAAAAAAAACTCCCGACAAACCATTTATAAGGATTGAGAACCTGATTTAGAAATACAATAGTTCACTTGTCTTTTCCAATTCACCCCAAAGTCCATTCTCTCCATAACATATAACAGAAAACTCCAATTCACATAATCACAAGTCTTTTCAATGTCCAAAACCTGTATACTAAACCTGGGATTGCACTTCTGATCCTAGATTGCAAACACTCATTTGCAATCAAACTGTGTCCAAAATTTGGTGACCTACTACAAAGGCATTTCAAAATTCTGACATAACCTTCCCCACCACCTTCTTGAGGTTTATAGCAAGAACCTATGCAAATAGTTTGCATAAACAGCCCACCCCCTCTCCTCATTTTAGTCACTAGAGTACTGAATGTGGCATTTAGGCTATGGCGCTACGCCCAACTCCCCACATGGAAAAACTCCTCAAATGCAGCCATGATATCTACTCGCACTGTATCCCAACAATGATGCAAAAAATCCACCGTCATTCCATACCGGCCTAGGGCCTCATCTCTATTACAACTCCTCAACACCAGTACCACTTTTTCCTTGAATGGCCTTTCTATCCATTCCGTCTCCCCTAAATCTATTTCAATGAACTCCAGCCCATCCAAACTCAGTCTGTATGGCACATTTTCTAAGTATAATTGAGAATAGAAATGGGCAATTCCTTCCCAAATCTGTCTCCCATCCTTGACAATGTTATCATTAATAGAGATGCTCCACAGTCCTCACACGAGTCCCCTTTCTATAAGAGTTAGCTATTTCGTGAAAAAAAAAAAAAGTTTGTATTCTTGTCCCCTTGAAGCACAATGCTTTAGATTTTTGACACCAACTTGTATCTTTCCATAAGAGCAACTCGCCCAACCTCTACCTTGCTCTCCTCCCGCTACCTCTTCTCATCCGCACTAAACGTTGAATCCCCTCCTTCTCATCCAATTCTTTGATCATTTTCATTGCTCTATCATTCTTCCATTCCAAGTCTACTTTCTAAGATCCTCTTTAATTGGCTTCAATTTCCTAGCCAAAAAAAAGCAAGTTTGCCCACATCTGAATAATATCCCATCAAAATTTCACCAAGTCTCTAAAATCCTCCTCTTCCAGCCACATTTTGAACGTAAAAGGCTCCTTACCCATATCCCACCACTGTCCAGAGAAAAAGGGATATGATCTGAAGCAAAGCAATTTGAGGCATACCCAAGAATCTTTCTTCACAATTATATCCCTGTTGCTAGACCATGTGAAGATCACTTCCTCCATTGGAAGATCAATCAGATTTTGGCTATCTATAAAATCTGTAAAATCCTTCCCAGCTCCGTGAGGCAACCTCCTGAAGACCTTCCCCAAGGATAGGTCACAACATTGAAATCCCCTCCCATACAACCCCCCCCCCTAAAAATTTATCAATTCCCCCCAAAGTCTACTCGCATCCCCACCAGTCTAAGGACCATGGATTCCAGAGAAACCCCAGGTAATTCCATCGTCTATTGTGAAAAACTTATGAGAGATGGAAAACATCCTCAAAACCACCTCTTCCATTTTTTTCACCCTCTTATCCCACATCACCAAGACCCTCTAGCCCTCCCAATAGCACCTTACTAACCTAATCCACCAACTCCCACCCATGTTGTTCTAATCACACTATTGGATAACATCCATTTTGGTTTGGGGTAAATACACCACCTGAGCTTCCTTTTCTTTAAAGTGGATCTTACCGCCTTTTGTTTATTCGGTCAATAGCCATAAACAATGCATTGTACGATACTAAGATTTATAAGAAACTGTTAGGATCATCCCATCCCTTCTTCCTTACCTTTGATTTTGCTTCTTTCCATCCCTTCTTGTTCCTTGATAGTTTATCTCAGTGATAAGGTTCCTCTGCGCTTGTTCCCCTTTCTAGCTACTACCTTTCCTTTTCATTCCCTTCCTTTCCCTTACCTTTTGTCTTCTAATTTAATGCAATGGCTTCAAACAATCTCATAGCATCACCTTTCTAACCTTCGAAAGAGACCCACCAATGTCTGATAACCCTAAGAAGCACTAATACCTACACACGACATGGATATCACACGACCAGATACACTAAAATAAGATTTTTCAAAAAGTAGGACATAGACACGTCGAGATTATATATATATATATATATATATATATATGACATATAATCAAATTCTAACGTTATTTCAATCAAATTAGAGATAAAAAAAATTCACAAATCATTAAGTGAATGTTGGCAACCTCAAGCACCCCAACTTTCAGGAAAAAAGATCACCCTTTTCCTTAACAACCCAAAGAGGTTCACACCATGTCCCCAATGTGTTGGGTAACATGTTCTAGCGTGTTCGTATGTATTCGAAATTTTTTAAAAATAAAAATAAATCAAATACTCATTTTAACACATCAGAAACGTATCCAAGCATGTAAGAAGTGTCGGTTTCTCAAACATGTGTCAGTATCTCAGATGTGTCAGACACCGAAACTTTGGCCTCAAAAAAGTATTCATGCTTCATAGGGCTAACCTTTTATGCATTAGATAAAAACCGTTCAGAGACATACCCTGATTGAATTCGAACATTGCCCCTATGTTTGTCCCTTACATAGCGTCTAGTAGAGCTAAAGGACAAAAGCCTTCTGCCATGTTTGTGGTCTTTGTGCTCATCACCACATAGCTCAAATGTAATTGTTTCCCTAAAGGTTTTCAATTCTCAATAATTTTGATGATAATAAGGCATTGTCTATGTGAAGTAATATTGTTTTTAGTGATAATGCAAATAAGTCATTTAGGTCAAAGAAGATAATTGACCAAGAAATGACAAAGTCCATCAATCAAATGATTCCATTCAAAGCACAAGCTTCAAGGTCACAATCCAATCAAGTGGAATGCTCTCATAGTCACCCACGCGAATGGATACACTCGAATCCAAGGAATCAAGACAAGTCAAGAGAAGAGTTTCTTTTTTCTTATTTTGGGTTTTGAGTAAATTAAGTTTAAATTGATCATTAAGCATAAGTTTTAAATATTTAAATAATCAACTAGAATTAATCATAAAATGATATTTCAAAATAACACATTGATATATACTTTTAAGTTTTGAAAGATCAAATTGTTTTGGAAAAGAGACACCGGTAAAAATAGGCAAGTAAGCTTAAACTATCAAAATCAGTTGACCAGTTCCAAAAACTAGTCAACTGATTCTTATGCCTAGTTTTTACATTGTCAAAACTAGTCGATCAATTTCAAGAACCAGTCGATTGAGTGACCATTTTTGTACACAACTTGAACCTATTGTCCAAACGAATCGATTAACCTACTGATATAGCTGACTGACTTTCAAAGGCAAAAACAGTGTACCAAAGAATATGTCAACTGATTTTTTAGAACATATGAACCTCAACCCTTGGGACAAATCAATTGAGCTGATTAGTCAACTGGATCTTCATCCAGTTGATGAAGTGGTGAAACCAGTTGACTGATTTTGTCAATCTAGCAATCAAAAATTCAAATTTTGAACAGATAAAAAAGGGTGGAACGACTCTATTTTGAATCTAATAGATATACCTTTCAAATTCTTATAAATAGAGGTCTTTACAACATTTATTGCGAACAACTCATTTATTACAAACCTTGATCTGAAAGTTCAACTCATCTTAAATACTTAGGGCTTACACTTGATCAATTTTTATTGAGTGATCATTTATTGCACCAATCAACTCTTTAAGAGTGTATTTGTTGGTAACAACTTTGTAACTTCTTGTTATGGTAAAATTTGTAGGTAGGTGCTACCTTTGTGAAGCAAAATGAGATATTTTGTTGGGCAAAGAATTAGGAGCTTTTGTTGTAAATATTTGACCTTAACTTGCGAAGGAGATCAATTTAGTGAAAAAACTCAAGTGGGGATGCTTGAGTTGATAACGTAAGAAGTTTTTCTAATCTCGTAAAAACTGTCGTGTTTGTTCTTTTTTTTTTTCTCTCTACTCTTTTACATACTTTTTGCATAACTTGCATTCATATCTAAAGTTCGTAAATTTTGTCAATATTTTCAAAAAACCCTATTCACCCCCCTCTAGGGTATATATTTAGGTAACATTAATATCCCTTTCTTCTTTCATCGCTCATTATTATCTGATTTGAAGCCCTCTAACCATTGTTGTATCATTTGAATGTTCCATCCCACCTCATGTCTATCCCCAAGACCTTCAAGCATAGTTATTAGAACCGGACCGAATACTTCGATTTAACTGGTTGAATTGGAACTTGACCTCGACTGGTTTGGTTTTTTATTTGGATCTTTTTTGTTAGAGAACCAGATCAAACTAGTGTGAACCAGCCTATACCAGACAATTTTCTACTAAACCAAATGGAATTAGCATGAAATTGATGGAACCACGCGAATATGTTGCATTTATTATCTTGAGCATGAAACCAATGAATGAGCATTTAGTGTGTCAGTGCATTTAATGTTGCTGGAACCAATGAATGAACATGTGCATTTAATGTGGCAATATATAGAAAGCGATGTGCTAGTGAGTCGAACCCGTATTTACAAGGTGGAAAGTAGCTTCCTTACCCACTTAATCAGCACTATGTTAAAGTAATTTTTTATCAAATTTCATATATATTCAAATAAAACAACAACTACCTATTTTACACTGTTAATAAACCAATAGTTCAACTAATTAACTCACTGGTTGAACCGGTGAACCATGAACCGCCTCTTGTCTGGTCCCAATAACTATGCCTTCAAGTCTAACCCCCGATCCATCCCCTAGTAATAATTCCTGGCTTGGATCCTCTCTATACCTAGATCTTGCATTAGGCTAGAAGAGATGACCAGTGGCTGGAATTTTAACCACCGCCCCATTTATTAACATCAAATCCACTGTCTTTCCCGCATCCTTGGTCCAAAGGCTAATCACCCCCATTATCCATCAAAGAATTGAGCCTAACCATCGGGGTGCTCTGCCCTTCCTCTTAACAAAACCATGAAATGACTTCTGCAACACTTTTAGTCACTCTTTTATTTCCATTCGAACCTTTATTCCCCTCTCTACCATTGTCATCTTTGTTCCCCCTTGCCCCCTTTCATCCTCATTAAACCTACGATTCTCCATGTTGTTCTGAACAAGACACCCATTCTTCCACCTCTTTTCTCAACTTCTTTGTCACTCTCGATAGGAGGACTCTCATCCTTATTCTTGACAAGCATCGTCCTTTCTTTCACCATTTTCTCAACATCTTTGCCTACCCCCATAGGGGAAGAATTGTCCTTATTATTCTGAACAAACTCACCCCTTCTTTTCTGTCAACCCCCATAAGAGTAGAAGAAGAGGTAGATGGTAATGTTGGGTCTACGTACCTAGGCTCCTTTTTGTCGGAGGATCTTGTTGATTAGTCGGCCCATGAGACGAGACATCATCCTTTGATGATTGCTGCGTAGTAGAAACCCTTCTTTCTCTCTTCCCAACCCAAGCCTCGACTTCGCAACATTAAACGTGTTCGGAGTTCATTTTCCCTTCTCCACCCAAGTGAGCATCTTCTTGAACTTGGAAGGGGGCCAACCTATAGTCTTTTTGGCCCACTTTAGCATGCCTAGTCTCTCTTTTTTTCATCCTATTGATCATAGCATCCCACATCGGATGCAAACATTGTTCATAATGGGCTTATAAAGACGGCACATGACACCTGTGGCACCTTTTGGGCTTAGGACTTAGAGGGACAAACTCGTGAGGGCTTGATGTTGGGTTGGAAACTTAGGCTCTCTAATGGGTTGGTAGACCAAAGTGGACAATACCTTCAAGGTGGGGGTTAGGCCACACATCGTACATAATATCAGAGTTAGGGTCGTGCCTACGCAGAGGTGGGGATGTTGACATTCCATATCAAATGTGGATGATGTCCATGATGAGCTTATAAAGATGATACATGACACCTATGCTTGAGAGGTGCCTTTTGGGTTTAGGGTTCAGAGGTGCAAACTTGTAAGGGCTCGTTGTTTGGTTGGAAGTTTAGGCTCATCAGTGGGCTGACAGACTAAACTAGACAATACCTTCAAAATGGGTGTTGGTTCATGCATCTTACATGGTATTAGAGTTAGGGTTGTCGTTGCACTGAGGTGGGGATGTTGGCATCCTATATTGGATGTAGATGACATCTATAATGGACTTATAAAAAAGACGTAGGACACTTTTAACTTGGAGGGGCCTTTTGTGCTTGGGCCCAGAGGGACAAACCTTGAGTGTTTGCTGCTGAGTTGGAAGTTTAGGCTTGCACATGGGCTAGCAGATTACAACGGACAGTACTTTCAAGTAAGGGTTGGGGTTGTGCCTTTTGGGCTTAGGCCTCAAAAGGATAGATTTGTTAGGGCTTATTGCTGGACTAGAAGTTTAAGTTCGCTAGAGGGTTGGCAAACTTCAACGAACAATACTTTCAGGTAGGGGCTTTTACATGCTCTTGGGCGTTCTCTGTTCTTTATCTTTCCCTAGTAGCTTCCTTTCTTTGCAGAATGACGCTGTGACCCATTTGATTAAAGCCCCAGACTACACCACCCATTTTTGATGCCCCAACCTATCAATACCAACCTGCGCCAACCCCCCATTATATTCAAAATGCGAACCACACATCCTTCATTCAGCAAGCTCCCCTCCCTCGAAAGATCTATCCATGTTTCCTTTCCATCCACGCCTCGCTTCTTGATCAATTCCCTCACCCATCCATTTGCTGCTTGCTTGTGAACACCCCTTCATCTACCGAGCTGATATTCAGTGGCCCCTTGGGACCATGCTGCCAAGGGCTATATCATATTCCACATGTGTAGGGGCACATTGTAACTACACATGCGGCATATCATCCGACCGCAGGGTGCAGTCATCCGGGTGTAATGAAATTTTTTTTCTCATCTACCTCCATCTAGGGCACCCTTCAACAACTTCTCTCTCTTGACCTCTTTTCCACCGTTTCTTCTCTTTGCCCCCCTTCTCGCCATCACATCCCTTGGGACAACCAAAGGTCGTCTGACAGCTTGGAAACCCTCATCCCTACAGTAACCCTCCAAGCCCTCGCACTGTATTCAACTTTTTCCTTGATCCAACTTCCCTATCAAACCTCCTCATAAGACATGAATGAAGAAAATTTCTGTTGTCAACTTATTACTCCAACTCATTGATCGAAGTTTGCCATTACTCACATTTACTAGAAAATGAAATAAATTGAAATGATTGTCGATGTGACACCTCGCCATGCGACATGTTGTAAAGTAAGAGTTGTAAGCTAGCAGAGTTTTTTTTTTTTTTTTTCTTAAAATTATTTTGTTTTAATCAAGGGCAGAACCAGGAATTTTTTTTTTGGAAGGGCTAAAAAAGTTTTGGAGAAAATTTTAGTGGAAAAATTCCGAATTTGGCCAAAATTTTTGAATGGGCCAAAAATTTAGGGTGAGAAATAAGAGAATTAAAATAAAAATTTGAGATTGGGTTGAAGTTTTGGGGTAAAAAATGAAAAATAAAGTGTACAGATTGGACTAGACTAAAATTTTGCAATGAACTAATTTGAAAAATGTCAAAATTTTGCATGTAAATTTTTTTTCCCAGATTTGGGGAGGTTACAACCCACCCTCAAGATCTAAATGTCTAGTTTCATTAATAATTCTTAATTCTTTTTCTTTGTTTATAAGATATTTCAATAATGATGCCGTAGTATCATTTTGGTTAATTATCCCTTATACTTTCTAGGTATTAAGCTGATTACTATTTTCTGTTGTAGATTTAAAATGTTCAACTTGATTATTAAATTTTTCTGACAGATTTAATAGATCAATTAGATATTCCATTGATAAGACCAAATTCAGGTAATAATTTTGTAGTTTCTTCTAGATTGTTGTTTTTTTTCTTTCTTTCTTTCTTTCTAGTTTATTAACTTTTTCTAATATCTTATTACTAAAAATAACTAATTCTCATACGTCTTTATAGAATTTTATTGATCTGCAGTATATGATTGGTCCAGTCCTGTTACTGCATGGATATGATGGGTATAATTGTCACCTTCATTGATTTACACATGCATTTAAATTATTATAATTGATATCTTGTAATTACCAGACTTTTTGATCTTCTACATACTCTAGTAGAAAGAAGTATCCATCATTTTTGTAATCATAAAATTGTGACCTCACCTAGAAACTGTATATTCACAAAACCTACTGACTGAAAACCTTACAGGCACGGAAGATGTCTAAATTCACTGTTCCATTCATCATCTCCGGACTTCAAATTTCTACTACAAAACAAGTGCAACAAACCCATGCTATAATCACCAAAGTTGGCCTCTACAACCACCCTTTTGTGCTAGCAAAACTCATAACCTTCTTGTCTCTATCACCCTTTGGCAGTCTTCTATATGCTCAAGCCATCTTCAACGAAACTCTAATGGGTAATCCTTTTCTATGTAACACCATGATCAGAGCTTATAATAAGAGTGTCTTTCCGATCAATGCTATTTATATCTATAATCACATGCACCATATGAACGTTCAATTGGATAATTTTACGTACAATTTTGTACTCAAAGCCTGTGCAAGAGTTTTGTATTGCACAAAAGAAGACACCAGAAGAATTGGGTTTGATATTGCTCGCAAGGGGGCTGAAGTCCATTGTAGGGTTGTTAAATCGGGGTTTGATTGTGACCATTTTATACAAAATTCATTGGTTTATATGTATTCTCAATGTGGGTTCTTGGCTCATGCTCGTCTTGTTTTTGATGAAATGTCTGAGAAAACGGTCACTTCATGGAATATTATGATATTGGCATATGATCGGATGAATGATTTTGATGCAGCAGATCTACTTCTTGAATTAATGCCAGGTAAAAATGTGATCTCTTGGAATATATTGATTGCCCGTTATGTTAGGTTGAACAACATTGAAGTTGCTAGGAGTATATTTGAAGAAATGCCTGAGAGAGATGCAGTTTCTTGGAATTCCATGATTGCTGGTTATGTTCAGATTAAAGATTATGCCGCAGCCTTGGAGCTCTATGGTGAAATGCAAATTGCAAAGGTGGAAGCAACTGAAATTACGCTCATATCGGTTTTGGGTGCATGTGCAGAAACAGGAGCACTAGAAATGGGTAGGAAAATCCACGAGTCACTGAAAGCAAAAGAATATAAAGTTGAAGGGTTTTTGGGTAATGCTCTTGTTGATATGTATGCTAAATGTGGCAATTTGAATTGGGCTTGGGAGGTTTTTAACGAGCTGAAGATGAAACCTGTGAGTTGTTGGAATGCAATGATTGTTGGCTTAGCCGTCCATGGTTACTGTGCTGAAGCTTTGCAGTTGTTTTCAACCATGGAATTGAGTCTTGATGAGGTTAGTCCCAACAGAGTTACATTCATTGGTGTTTTGATTGCTTGTAGCCGCAAGGGTTTGGTGGAAGAGGGCCGAAGTTTTTTTAGACGTATGATTGAGGTGTACCACATCACGCCTGATATTAAACATTATGGTTGCATGGTTGATCTTTTTAGCAGATGGGGTTTGTTAAATGAAGCCCATGAAGTCATCAAAACAATGCCTTTGAGTTCAAACTCGATTTTGTGGAGAAATTTGTTGGGTGCTTGTAGGACGCATGGGAATGTGGAATTGGCTGAAGCCTCCTTCCAAGAGCTTTCCAAGTTGGAGCCTCTTACAGATGGGGATTATGTGTTGTTATCCAACATTTATGCTGATGCAGAGAGATGGGATAATGTTGAACGAGTGAGGAATGAGATGATTAGTGCGAGAGTTGCAAAGAAGCCTGGCTCAAGCAACATTGAGATGAAAATGATCAATTAAATTGTTTTTACATGTAATTGATAATAGGTTCCTTCATTGTTTTCTAACACCAATGAAGGAACCTATTTCATGGCTTAAGTTCATTAATATGAGAGTATTTTTAGGTATATCATGCCACTAATCTTTTTCACTTCTTTTAAATAAGTTTCTTTCTTTTACTTTTAATTATTTACAAGGAAGCAGTATTGAAATCTTATTTGATATATATATATATATATATATATATATATATATATATATGGAACGACATAAATGAATGTGATAATTATTTTGACAAAATGCCAAAGTCCTTGCGGTTGAGTGGCATCTTGTGCCTCTCAACATAAAGAGAGGTCATCTATTTGAATTTTCAGCCACGAACTTAGCTTGGGTGGTAGTTGTTTTTCCAGGAGGCCCTCCAATCCATGAATTGGGTTACATGAATTCATTTAGACTCATTATTTGAAAAGGACTTCTAGATTCTAGTTTTCCAACTCTTAAAAAAGTGTTTATAATGCTAGACAATCTTTTAAAGTGATCTAACAATACTTCAACGTGGTCCTAGGCACTTGCCCAAGTAAGTTTAACTTTCTTTAATTCTCGTCTCATTTTCGTGGCTAATGTAAACATCTAATTTACTTGATATACGGCTAAGAATAAAAAATAAAAAAAAAAAAGTTAAAATGAGCAGTTTTAAAATACTCATTTTACCATACTGAATAAGTCATGCAAATAAAAGTAATTTTTTTTTTTTTTTTATAAAAGAAGTTAACAAACACATGACATGATTTAATTGTTTGGATTAATACTTAGTCAATGAACCCAAATTACCTAAAAACTTCTTGTTTTTTTTTATACAATGCTATATAAAAAAGTTCCTTCACATACCAGAACAGGTGTTTTACCCTTAAAATTTTGGGCCGTGCATTCATCGTTTAGAAATAAATGCGTAATTGGTACATGGTCCAATCTAAATTTCCTTAACTCAGAAGTATTTTATTTTTTACTTGACTAAAATAACCTTCATTGTGAAAACACGAAGAAAGAAGTGAAGCTCCCATTCTTGTGTTCATTCGCTGCCACGTCTTCACTCATTTGCTTTAAGGACTTCAAAATTAAATAACTAGTAATATATAAATATGCTTTTCATAAAAAAATTATATATTTAGACTTTAAAATCGAGATCTATTAAACAAGATTTATATTGCATAGGAAAATTTGTAAAAAAATTCGTGTTTTTTCAACAGTGAATTTTTGTCTACTTGACATAGACAGAGACATTAAATATTACACATGTTTTTAATAATGCATTAAACAATTTTCGATCCTTATAAAAGTGGTAACTCAAACATCGAAAAAACAAAAAAAAAAAATTAGATGGAGAAAACAACACAACTAAAAAAAAATATAGCAACAAATAATGTTTCTTAGAAAGAGAAAATTCTTTGTCGAAAAATTATCTATGCAAAAATTCTCTATTTTTCTTCTTAGTCTAATTACTATATTTGATAAGTAATTGCTCTAGAGTGGCATTCAAACAAAACACACTTGCCTTTCAGAAAGGAAACAAAAAAACAAACAAAACTAGACATCGATTTTAAAGAATGTGTTTTGTTATCAATTTGAAATTATTAGGGATATATATATATATATATATATATTGTTTTTTGTTAATTCTTAACATTAACATTAAGAAAAAAAAATTAGGGTCAAGCATTAAACTTCCATAGTAATTGAAATGCTCAAACCTTCTAACAGGGTAAAGCTCCAATCCAGCACAAATCCTTCAATACAAAAAGGAAAAGGAAAAGGAAAAGGAAAAGGAAAATGCATGGCCTGTCTAATGGGCCTTTAGCAGAATCTAAATCAGGGATTCAGGATAGAACTGGAATTCCTACTAAACCAGGCAGGCTGTGCCTGCATTGCGACAAGTAACTTGATTTATATATAATGATTAAAAAAAAAAAAAAAGGAGTGTTGAATGACATGGCTGCATGAATAATTGAAACTATGCCTGCTATATGCAGTGTCAAGTAACTTGTCATCTGTATAAAAATTTACACTTAATTAGTGTAAGAGTTGTCAAAATAAGTGTTTATACGCTAAGCTCCAAGATAAAATATTATAATTTCAAAAATTCTTGAATTTTAAATTATGCAAGCTTAGGTCTAATAGTGTTGAGGTGGAATTTTATATTTCTTTTAAGGACCAAATTACCCATCTTTTTGTTCCCTCTTATTTGTATCAATCTCCAACTCATCCGTCATTCCATACACAAAAATAGTCATATCTTGTTTTAAAAAAATTGAAACTGAGTTTCGATTTTTTTTTTTTGCTGAAAAGTAGACTCATAGATCGTTCTAGTGATATAAGATTTCTAAGCTAATTCATCGGAAAAAAGTTCAGTTTTAGTTTGAATATAGTCTAAAAATGCTGAAGTGACAATCTGAATAAGCTATGATAAAAATGACTATATCTTATTCTAGAAAAATAAAAAATGAGTTCCGTTTTTTTTTTTTTTAAATAAACTCGTAGAACTTTCTATTAATATAAGATTTGAAAGCTAATTTATTGAGAATAGATTGGAATTTTTTAATTATATTGTAACCTTTAATTTTTTCCCACTTCCTATTACTAATTGAGTTCCCAATCAAGAACTTAATTTGTTTACCATTTCCTTACGATATCATTGTTAATACCACAATTATCAAGACATATTTCAAATAAATAATTTTTTTTGGTCATTATTTTATTAATATTTTTATACAAAAAATATTATTTAATGAATCATTCTCTTATATATATATATATATATATTCTTTGTTGCTTGATTTGTTTGAAATTTTGTATGTATGTATTTCAGAAAATATTTTTTTAAAATTTGACAAAAACATTATATAAAGATATAAATTTTAAAAAATTATTTACGCAATCGTCCAAAGAAAAATTATTTATTCCTAATAAACAATCTCTTAGTAGTTTTTATTTTTTAATTTTATAATAATATGAAAGCAACAGACATCGGCACTATAAATGTTGGGTAGCGTTGGAGTGGACCCAACCCCATTCAATGAAAGTTGGGTGGGAGGTGAGGTTTCGCGAACATGGTCGATGCTTCTGCGTTCGTGTCTATCAACGGATGCCAACTCGTCTCCGTCTCCGTACCAATCCATTAAACATCAAATGAAAAAAAAATTCAAAAGACAGTCCAGAAATGTTGCCTTCGTGTCATCTCAGGCCTTATATATTAGACAGGTGTCTTTATGTAGTCCCATCAACTCTAAGACATGCACCCACTTCACGAGCATTAATTATGTAGGACAGCAATCCGACCAACCCAATAAAGCTTGTTAGTTAGCTGGTCACTCTAGACAAATATTTACTATGCCAAATTCAGTGTTTTGGTTCTTCATTTCAACCAGTACACCGCCCTAACCTTTAGAACCTAGAGTCAGTGGGCAGTCTAAAATTTATTAATAAAATAAAATTTTAATTTTATAAAAGTTATAACTTCAATGATGAAAAATGACAAAAGTAATAAGAAAATAATATAAAGAAACTTTGAAGGTATTTTTATTCTATTCTATTTTTTCAAATCAATTATTTTTTAAACAATTTTAAGATATTTTTTTCTGTCTTTTTATAAAAATAAAATAATATACTTAGTGGGGGTAACTTTTAAAAAAAATTCAAAACTTTAAAATATCAATATAACCCCTCATTTTTTCAAAATTTTAGTGGGATCACTTGCCCCCACTGCCTCCAAAGGAGATCCGCCCATGCGCGAGAGTCAATTTGATACAATATGATCTTTTATACCATGTTTTTAAAATCGGATAGTTCATCGAACCGAAAAATTATCCGAGTTATGGGTTACCGGTTCAATCGTCGGGTCAATCGGAATCAAACCGTGATGTCATAATTATGTAATTAAAAAATTTAATAATATATATTATTAATATTTTAAATTTAAAAAATTATACAAAAATTACTAAAAATTATATAAATTTTTTTTACAAAATATGAATTTTCTTAATATATAAAACTTCAAGAAAAAAAATAAAAAAAGTATAATAGACATACTTTATTACAATGTTGAAAGTTAAAACTTCATTTCCATTCTTCCATAATAGCAAAAGACCACAACAAAAATCATTTTAACATCCAATCCAAGCATAATCCAATAATTTAGTCTTTAACTACATGAAAAAAAAAAAAAAGATACAAACACTAATAATCATGCATAAAATAAAATAAAATATCACATGATAGAAATATATATTACATTCAAAGTTCAAATTTCAAGGATTTAAAAATTTAAACACAATCCAAAATAAATTTAACACATAACATAGTTCATAGTTCTCAAAATAAAATAAAACAACAGTCCTCAAACATCATTGTCTTTTAGTTTTTGCTTAAATCTTTTCAAAAGCCTCTACGTAACCAATCATCTTCATCATTGACATTCTCTCGATTGTTACTAGGTCCTTCATCATTGTTGCCATCACCTTCAAATCCACCAAATGTTTCAAAATTGAGATCTTCATCAATCCCCACAACCACATCACCATCATCATTATCATCATCATCATCATCTAAAATAGTAAAAAATAAAATAAGTGATTTTATTATATATGTTGATTCTTGAATCTTAATACAAAGAAAATTTTAATAGTAAGTTACTAACCTTCTCTTAGGTGACGGCGTTGTTTTTTACTTCTTGGGATTGAACTTTCATCGTAGAGCATTCTTTCCAACTCATCATAATCAAGTAATGTACCATCATCCTCTTCCTCAACGATCCAAAATTCAGTTTTGTCAATACATTCAATGTCAATTGAATCATCATTTTTCTTCTTATAAAAATGCCTAAAATAAATAATTAAAAATATAGTTAATGATTCTCTAATGAATAATTAAATAAAAAAACATATATTTAGAAATACATAAGAATCATTTTCCTGTTTTTCAACTGCAAATTATAATGAATATGTACAAGATCATTAAGCCTTTGATGCTCCAACCTATTTCTTTTCTTTGTATGAATACGTTCAAAGACACTCCAATTTCGTTCACAACCAGAAGAGCTACTTGTTTGCCCAAGGATTCTTATTGCTAGTTTTTGCAAATTTGGAGCACTATAACCGAACATTCTCCACCATTCATCTTAGTTGCATGAAAATTGAAAAAATAAAAAAAAAGTAAGAACATAAGAAATGAACATATTAAGATTACCATTATTAAAAAATAAAAATACATTAATAATTTAATAAACTTACCGGGTTGGGTTTTCTTGCAATTAGAAAGAGCAAGATCTTTTCCAAAACTCTCCAAACGATCCCGAAACAATCTACTCTCATTCAACAACTTTGTCTTGCTACAAGTGGCTTTGGAATCTATGACATCAAGAAAACCTGCCATCACCTCGGGTTTGTTGCAAAATGTTGCTTGATCATATTGGAAAGCCGGATTCAACCAATAAGCAGCTGCATGGATATTTTGACGTAATTGCCTATCCCATCGTTCTTTGAGTATTTTTGTATAAGGCTTGTAACATCTCTTTTTATGCATGAACAACTTCTTAATTCCCAAACGTGCCCTATACATACCCTCGTAGACATATCCCATTGACAGCTTAATATCCCCATCAACAATACGCAAAAGCCTCATGAGTGGTTCCACAATTTTCACAATGATCAAGCAATCATTCCAAAATTTACCATTTAGAATAATATCAATAACTTCTTTGCCTTTCCTATCTTTTGCATATCTTGAATCAACAAAATCTCTACTAGTTACCAAAGCCTTCAAGTCATGCATGTGGTGATAAAGGCTATGCAAAGCAATGAATGTGGTGGCAAAACGAGTTGCTCCTGGGCGAATAATTTCTGTCCAATTCTTTTTTTTCCTCAACAAAGCCAACAAGTACACATGATTATAAATAAACTTTGTTATCTTGGATGCCTTCTTTGCAAGTTCAACAATAAGCTCTAACTTTGCAAGATCACTAAAAATCAAATTTAAACAATGTGCCGTACAAGGAGACCAATTGATAGTTGGATAATTCTCATTCACCATCCTCCCTGCAGCAACATAAGCTGATCCATTATCTGTCACCATGTGAACAATGTTACTCACCCCCACCCACTCAATCACTTCTTGAAACAATTTAAATAAGAGAGAGGCATCCTTCACAACATCTGATGCATCAACAAATTTTATAAATATGGTTCCCCTACGACAATAGACAAGAAAGTTAATCAATGTCCGATGTCTACCATTAGTCCAACCATCACCCATAATAGAACATCCAGTAGTTTCCCAAATACTCCTCATAGAGTCTACAAATAGTTGCATTTCTTTCTTAGAATCCCTCAACAAGTTAACCCGAATATCATGATAAGTTGGAACCTTAAAGCCTGGACCAATTGCAATTGCGGCATCAAACAGAGACTGGAAGTATACAGAATTTACAGCATTCAGTGGAATGCAAGTGTCGTACACCCATCTAGCAACAGACATGTGTGCCCTCCACACAGCTTCTTTACTTGCAAGAGCACTCTTAATAGTCGGTTGGGAACCTGGCGTAGTCCTTGGAGCAAAATAATCTTTAACATGTGTCTTCCCCTTCCTTTTTTGTGAAACTCCTATATTACTTCTATTCTCACTACCACCACATTCATTGATTGAAATCCTCTTATTCCTAGGTTGAGGTATTTCTTCAACCTCCACATCTTCATCCATATCACCTTCAAATTGTGAAAGACTAGGGCTAAATGAATTTTGGAAATCATGCACTTTTTTCCCTTGTTTTCTCTTATTAGAAATAGATTTTAAAGATTGCTCCATTTGAAATTTAACATCTGCATGGACCTTTTTACATGACCCAATTTCTCCTTTTACCCCAGCTAAGTGTTGCTTCATCGTATTAATTCCTCCACCTTTAATGGTCTTTGTGCAATATAAGCATGTATAAGTCCTTTTCCCATCAGGGGCATATCCTTCACTTACATGTCCCCATGCAATATCAGATTTTCCCCTTGCGGATTGTGAAGAATTGGCAGTTGAATTTTGAGCAGATGAAGACATTATAAGCAAGCTACAAAACAAGTGACAAAATATGTGGTTCTATATTTAAAATAAATTCAACCAAAGACTAACATTTTAAATTCAGCCAAAGACCCAATTTAAATTTTAATTATTACAGAGTCAATTACAAAACTAGTATTGTTGCTAATAATATGCACAAAAGTTTCTTAGAGACAAGTCTCACAGCCAAACAAAACCTCAAACAATAAATTTAAGATGTTTACATTAATTTTTTAGTATTTTTTGTTTTAATTATATTGTCGTCATTCTATTGTGTTCAATTCCAATGTTGCATATACTTTTGATTAGTTACCTGTTCAGTTTTCTTATTTTATCTATTTCCTAGAAATGCAAAATTGTAAATGGTTTAGCAACAAAGTAAACAAAAAAAAAAAATTATATGTTAAAGCCTTAAAGGTTCACTTATTTTAAGTTTAATGTTATTTTATGTAAAAATTGTTATGTAATACTATTAGAACTGACCCTTCAATGTGATAGGAACACCTGGATGGATATAAAAAAAAAAAGAAAAAGGGAAGAGCCAAACCAATCTAGCTCTATTGCATGACATTCAAGAAGTACATTTTGACAGTCACCCCATAGCTAAACATCAGCTTGCTGGTCCCATGTACTAATTTTAACTGTCAAATGATTAAATTATAGGGTGGACTACCTTTACATTCATTTTTTTTTTTTAAGGTATTATGTCTGGTGGCTGGCCTGCAACTGAAAAATTCCACCTCTTCAAGAGCAAGGACCTATATTGCCTTGATGTTTTATTTTCGTCCAATTTACTTTCCAATAGAATGACAAAAGAAACATAAGAGTGGTAGGAGTAAAGAAACGTCTGAAGCTAGCAACAAAAATAATTTAAAATTAAAGGGTAAATAGAAGTATACATAATGTTCTTAGATTGAACACACTGATACTGCCAAATATTAATAAAAAAAAAAAAAAATTCAAGGCACATGCACAATTCATTCCACTTGAAGTGGTGTTCATTTTATTCCAAGAATAAAAAAGCTGTAAAGTTGAACAAGTAAGCTGTATCAATTTCAAGTTTGTCAATATAATTTTCCACAACCTACTCTCCTTTTTTTTTTTTCTTCTTCTTCTTTTATTTTTTTTTAGGACCCAAACTCAACACAACAGTCAACAGAAACCATCAAACCAAGCTCAAAAAAAAATTAAATTAAAGGAAAGAAAAAATGCATTGAAAACAGATCTTGATTCTTCATTCTTGAATCTTCTTCTTCTTTTATTTTTTTTTTTAGGACCCAAACTCAACACAACAGTCAACAGAAACCATCAAACCAAGCTCAAAAAAAAATTAAATTAAAGGAAAGAAAAAATGCATTGAAAACAGATCTTGATTCTTCATTCTTGAATCTTCTTCTTCTTTTATTTTTTTTTAGGACCCAAACTCAACACTCAACAATCAACAGAAACCAAACTAAAAAAAAAATTAAATTAAAGGAAAGAAAAATTGGAAAAGAAAATAGATCTTGATTCTTGAAACAATGAAAATTATGAAACTAGACAGGAGAAAATAGGTTTTAAATTACTGATTTACCTCAACCGATCTATGAACGACGGAGTCGGACAGACGAAGAACGGAAGAAGGACAACCGAACAGTCGCCGTCGTGGGTGCGAGTCACTGTCGCCGTGCAGTGGGAGTCGCCGTCGCCGTGCGATGGGAGTCCGAACAGTTCAAGACTTCAAGCGATGAGATGAAGAGAAAGGAAAAATCCAAAAATGGGAACTGAGAGAAATCTCAGATCTGAGAAAGTGAGAATTGAGAAATTAGGGCCATTCCGTGGGTTTTTTTTTTTTATATATATAGGAAGAGGCGAACCGGTGACCCAGTGACGGGTCGACCGGTTCACCGGTTGAACCGCCCGGTTCGGACGGTTTTGCCTTTTAAGCCCGGTTTTGGCGTTGGAACGATTTTTGGGGTTCGACCGGACTGTTCCTTGGACCGGTTGATGGTTGAACCGGTGAACCGGTCCGGTTTTTAAAACCTTGCTTTTATATATATATATATATATATATATATATATATATATATATATAGCCGAAACTAAAAATTCTAACTACTCTATAAAGGATCAATATGAAAAATTAAATGTACGCTCAAACTAATGCACACAATGTAAAATTTGTGTGTTATATAACTTTTATCAACACAAGTAACTCTAAAATATTTAAATGTGTGTGTTAATGTTTCATATTTAGAATCAAATTTTATAATTAAGTTTGATTAGTTTGAGGTCATTATAGGTATAAAAAGACAGCTTAAAACATAACTAGCTAAAAAATTACAGACTCTATTGCCAATATGCATAAATGAAGGAAAATTTTTTCTCACAATCTCTCCATTTAATAATTTCATTACAAAACATAAAAAGTGATTTTTTTTCAATATTAGCCCAAGTTACATTTTGTCAAATTCCCAAAAACTAAAGATCACAAAAAATTGTAATTGTAACCTAGATTCAAATTTTGTCAAAAAATATGCTTTGTTGGCCTTAAATGTTTTCAACCAAGGACATTCTCATAATTTTGATGATAATAAGACATTGATGACATGAATTAATGATTTATCTTAAGTGTCAATACAAATAAGTCAATAAACTCAAAAGATGATTGACCAAGCTTTAACTAACGATGAAAATCATCAACATTATAGAAACATTCTCACAAGATCAAACATCAAGTCAAACTTAAGACAAGAGATCACTCATGCTCAAGAAATCAAGTGAAGACTTTTTTTTTTCTCTTTATTTTGGGTGTTTGACTGATCTAAGATTAATTAATCAAAACATAATACTCAAAGTATTTAAGTGATCAACTAAAATTAATTAACAAAATGATTTTTCGAAAGCATAACAATGTTATAAACTAACTTTTGAGAAATCAAGACATTTGATCAAGAGAACACTAAACAAAATGGGGATTAAATCTAAACTGTTAGATTTAGTTGACTAAGTTCTCAATCCAGTCGACTGAATTATGTTCATAAAAGTATGCCAATTTTGTTTTTAGAATATTCAATCAACTGGACCTAAGACTCAATCGACTGAACATGCATTTTGTTCACAAGGCCCCAACACATTTTCAAATTCAATCAACCAAATTGATGATTCAGTCTCGACTGAATTACTTAAGCCTTTTTGTCAACAAAATCATACTAGAAGATTCAGTCGGCTGAACCTAAGACTCAGTGTAAAGATTCGAAAATTTGGAATAAAATTTTTTTTTAGAATGCTATGTGAATGTCCTTAATTCCTAATTAATTTAAAAAAAAATATAAATAAGTAAATAAATCAAAATATGACGTAAGACGTGAACGGACACCCAGAGTCGGTAAAACAAATAATACTGATATTGAGCCGGCTTTATGCCAATTTTATTGACATTCGTAATGGATAGATGAAAAATGAAATAAAATAAAATAAAAATATGAATAAAATGTAAAGTATGGTATAATATATATATATATATATATATATATATATATATATATATATATGGGTGTGTGGTGGAAAATGAATAAAAGAAGCAAAGGAAAGAAATAAGGAAAGGGGACGGTGCAAGTCGCGTAAGAACAGGAAAGAAAAGAGAGAAAGGGAAAAAGGGAAAAAAAAGAGAGAAAGAAAGGGGGGAGTCGCGCAAGGGGGCGACGGAGGAGCGACGATCGTCGACGGCGTGGCATCGGAGGTCATTGATCGGACGGTGGCTGAGATTGTTGGGAGAGAAGATTGCGATTTTGTTAAATCTCGGATCTGGAAATTTTGCGGCTAAATTTCGAAGGATGATGAGCAGGTTGGGGTTTGGGGATCCAGGCGTGTTTGGAGAGGTATGTATATATGTATATATATATATATATTATATTTGTTGTGGTTGTAGTGATGGATGTAGAGAAGATGGATGGCGGTATGGCAGGAATTATATATATATATATATATTTGCGTATGTAGTAGAAGCGGCTTTGGAAGCCAAACAGCAACAGGGAAACGGAATACGTCCCCATTTGTAGGGAAAATTGAGGGAAATTACGTTGGATCCACTGTTGGTTGATGAGTTACAGTTGGGAATTTCGAACCGAGGGTCGAGTTATGCGTGTATGGCTGCTATTGGAGTAGCAATAGAGGCGATGCGGTAGGGATAAATGTACGTGTGTGATTGTGTAGCGGTAGCAGACTTCGATCAGTGTCTTCACCAAGAATTTCTTGCTCCCACTCGCACTATTGGGTTGGTTCAAATGATCTATGGGTGTCACGGTTGTGTGGGTGTATATGTGTAGGTGAAGATGTATCGGTGTGTATATAGATAGATATATAATTGTGTATGTAGCAGTGCTGCGCATAACTTGTTGCGCAGCAGAAACGGTGGAGGAGATTGATGCTACAGCAGATTGTCATATGTGTATATATATATATATATGTGTGTAAGCGGTGCAGCAGGTCGCAGTGTGAGTGCGTGGTGGCCAGGTGTTGCGGCTAATCAGAAGCAGAGCTAAGTATTTGTTTATAGTTGTATGGATTGATTTGTTATGGTTAAATTGAGGGAAAAAGAAAACGGCAGCAGGTGATGCTATGGAGTTGAGTGAGGCGTTGCAGGGGAGAAATAGCAGCGATGTCAGTTGGATTACGTTGGATTGGATGTGTGAACGAGTTATCTATGGACATAATTTTGCTGATAGCCAAGAGTTGATTTGGGTTGGCTCATCTTCAAACCCGAACAGGTCTTCTTCACTGCCTAGTTCTTCTTCTGCTCTACCCAACGTCAGGTTCAGGCTGCCTCAGCCATTAAAGATGGGGAATTGGAAGGAGTCTAAGAACTAGTTGTTGAGGATGAAGATAACAAGTGAGTTGAGGCATTCCATTGCTGCTATAAAGAAACTACAGGTTTTGGCTATGGTGGTGGTGCTGTGAATAATTGGAAGAAAGATATAATGTTATGTGATTTGTGGCCCAACTTCTGTAATTCAGTAGCTGGTATTAGTGGAGGGATTTATGTAAGTAATAGTTGCTGAGTAACCTAGTGAAAAAATAGAGGAAATGGGGGAAGTTGCGGGCAGTAGCTGCAACAGGAATATGGTGGAGTGAGTTGCTCTATTGGGGCACTGAGAGATTTTCAATTGGGGGTTTTAGTGGCTTTCTTGTTCACCATTACGGCCTAACGGAGTGTGGGAGTGCAGGGCATGGAGAAGGTAATTTTGGGAAAGCTGGAAATGAACAGCTTGCACATTACAGGTATGAGCTTCAAGCTGTTGCTTGTGTGAGGCAAGAGCTCCAGAAGCCACTACATACTGTGAGGGAAATTACTCAATGGTTGTTACATAGAGTTGTTCCTATTTTCACTTGGGGATTTGATTGAAGCCAAGCCTGAAGAGGTTATGAAGCTAGAATGGATTTTGTTGAGGATGTTTGGTGTGACTTGATACTTAGTGTTGGACGGAAGCTATGGTGGCACGGTGAGGAATGTATGTAGTAAGTAATCTGATGAGAGGAATCATCCGCTTGAGGGAAAAAGGTTGAAGAAGCTGATGAAACTGGATTTAAAATGGTTGGCCGACTCGATCAACCTGCCGGTGTGTTTTCTTCAACTGCTGAACCATGGATTGGAGAGCAACCTCAAACTCGAGATGCACGAGGGTTTGGTTCACGCTTGACTGCAAATTCTCCGAAGATTGGCTGAGTGGAGATAAGCATAAGCTTGATATGATTCCATTGGAGGACTAAGTTACTTACGGGTTGATTGGATTGCATAGTGGACACCGCTTAGTAGGGTTGTGACCAACCCTATCAGGTATGATATTTTATTAATGTGAGAAATGAGATTAAGCTTAGGAGTATTTGATAAGATGATTGAATATTCTCTATGCGTAATTGCTATTAGGAAACCACTTAGAATTTGATTGTTTATATGCTTACGTGTTCTTTATGAATCTGTGGGTGTTATGATTTACTTCTTGAGTTGTCATCATATGTGATTTATGTTTTAGAAGGATCGCTGATATTGCGACATGTAGAATTGTATGAGTGTTGGGATTGATCGAGCATGACACGTAGATTTATGGATGAAATCTTGTAATTTAAATGCTATTGTTAATCTTAAATGCGATGCATTATTTAAAGTATGCTGCATATGCTTATGAAAGGGATGTTTCATTTGAACTGTATCATTGCATTATGAAATCATGGCATATCGGCATCGGGTGATTTCTTGAAAGCATAGTGTGGGTCAGCACGAGGTGCTGGTGCATTATGAGGGTGCAGATCCTGTGGTGAAAAACCCAAAATCGGCCAATAGGTACTCGCATGCCTGACGGGTTCTGGACCGTGAAGCGAGACATACGTGGCGGTACTCATGCCAGCGGGGAAGGACCGTATCATGAGACATGGGTGGGCATAGAGTTGCATGGGTGTGTCACGCATACTGCTTACATACTGTATATTGTTCATATACTGTCATCATTACATCGAATGCCATATAGAAATAACTGTACACTTGCACATGTCACGACCTTAGTTTTGTTTCTTGCATTAGTATTATATCATACCAGCATGTTGTCGCTGACCCATTCGTGGGCACAGGTTTCAGATAAAGCTCCTGGTACGCGGGACTTGATGAAATCTTGGAGAAAGGAGAGGAAATGAATTTGGAAGAGTATTTGGGCCCTTGGGGCGTATTTAGATATTATAAAAGATTTGTGTGTTTCTGAAAAGAATAGAAATGATATTGTATATTGTAATAAATAATGAATTTGTGATCCTTTAGTTTAAGTGTAAGAGTAGACGTGATGGATTGTATAAGTAGGTGATGTATATTTAACTTTGATAGAGTTGTGGCCATCGAGTGAGGATGGATTGTGACTGTTGTATATATATATATATATATGTTGTATTGTGTTTATCAGGGGGAAAAGGTTCGAAAAACAAAGGAGGTGCTGCCGAAATTTTTAGAAAATTAAAGAACTCTATTTAATTTGTCGTAAATTCAGAAATCTGTTTAATTATCTTTTATTTTATTTACTTTCTGTTCGTCAGTCGCACCTCGGGTTTCGGTCAGGAATTCGGGGCGTGACACTCAGTCCACTGAATGACTTTTTACAAAGATCAACCTCTACCTTTTGGACAAGTCAATCGAGTTCTTCAATCAACTAAATTACGATTCAGTTGACTGAATGATAAACTCAGTCGAATGATTTTGTCGATCTAGCGTTCTCAAATTCAAATTTTAAACAGGTCTAAAAGGGGGAAATAACTAGATTCAAATTTAAACGGTTATATTCTTTTAAGGCCTATAAATAGAGGTTGTTGTAAGCATTTATTGATATCCTTAGCATTCAAAAACTCGTTGTCATGACCCAAGACCCACCCTATGCAGATCTCGTGCCGCGAGCCCAATCCAACGCTGGTGCCGAATCGGGTGTCTCAACTTGCTACATAATCAGTGCTACTAACATACAACAACTTGCAAGGTATAAATAGCGGAAGACTTAAACAAATAAATAAATAAAAGCTCCATGTGATATATATAAGGTTTTCAAAATACAGATTATAAAATTTCTTAACAACTGTTCATCCCCAAGACGTGGATAACATGGGAGAGCTACAAGACTTGTACTAAGTATTACACTGCAACTTCAAAAGAAATGTCCACCTTTAGCTATCAGGCTTTATGGTTTGTTCTCGATGTCTGTGCTTGAAAATGAATGTAATATCTGTATGAGTTATGAAAACTCAGTAAGTATTCCTTTGCTCCGCCATGTGTACAAGTGTATATAGAAGTGATAACCAGTTAACGAATATATAACTCAATATCAGATGATAAAAGCTCAAATGAAAAGGAAATGAATCTGCTTTGCTAACAATGTCATACTGTTACAGTCATGAGCTATATCAAGTATGAAATGTAAGCACTCAAATGAAAGTTGTAAAGTCTCATGATCATTCATAATAATATAACATGATCAAGCTATGAAAATCAACAATAAAGGATAGTGATATCAACAAAAAGATATACACTCGTGGGGCCCGAAAATCCCCTTGAGCTCATATTCAGTTCCACGCGGGCTCTCTGAAATACTACTCTGTATACATGCAATGTGACTCTATGTCCCATGCCTCACATAGCAAAGTAGCAAATGTTCCACTTGGAACCTTGACCCGAGGGTCATAAATAGCATTAGATGGAGTTGTGACTGAGCACAAATCCGGTACTAATAATATATTGAGATCATGCTATGTTCCATGAAGAGTATAGTGAAATCATAACTGAATCTAGGCAATCTGACGTAACGATAGTTTTCGAGGCTATGGTTACTAGACTACTTCGAATATAACTATTTGACCCTTACGGCCCTAGGTACAAGTGTACAAAAAAGAATCTATATACAAGTATACAATCATGATCGAGATATATATAGAAATCAATAAATGCTTCCCACATGATAGGACAATATTAATGTGCCTCAATAAACACTAGTATGTATAGAATACAATAAACAATATGTACAAGAACTATTGACATGGCTTGGAAAGTAACATATGCAGATATCAGATTTTACTTACTTTTTACTGTTTCTAAAATAGAAGGTCTAGACTGCCTTCTCCTTACCCTTCGGTGTTCCTAAGATTCATAAAATACGTCTCAGTCTATTGTAACATGAATTGTGCTATTCATCAAATTTTATGTCTCTATGCTATAAGTTTCTCTTTTACTAAAATAGACTTTACTATTGAATCTAGAACGTCGAAGAAAGTCGGTTTAGGCTTTCATGGAACTCAATTCAGACATCTGTACTAAAAAGGGTAAAACGGTCATTTTGTACTTTTACGTGTCTTTATTTTTTGGGACCTCATCTCGTAAAACAGATCCCTCAATTGGCTTTAGAATGTCCAACACATAAAGAAAACACTATTCATTTATTATTTTTGGATTGCGTCTTAATTTCCTTAATTAAGTTAATTTATTTAATAAATTAAATAAATTAACTAATTATATTATATATATATATATATTACGGTGGCATATGTCACAGGGGCCTCAGTGGCCCAGTGGCTATGGTTGAATCCCTTTCTTATTAGGTCATATGTTCGAACCGTGGGGGCAGCACCGTTGCGTGTTTTTTTCTTAAACTGTGGAAGCCAAACAGCAGCTAACCTATAGAACTAGAATAGGATATCCCAGTCCCTATTTTGTTTAATTGATTAATTTCATAACCTCACAGCCAAACAGTCCCATTTCAATTTTAATTTAAAACAGCCACCCTCTAAACGACGGAGCCATTATCCATTGTCACCCTCGACATTCAAGCAAAGGTTCGATAGGGTTTTATCACCTTCTCTGGTGACGGTGACCTTTTTCGGTTGTTTTTCTCCCCCTTTTTAAATGCCATTCGCTTCAATTTTTCATGGGGACTTCATATCTAGGATTAGTTTTTATTTTGGTTTACTAAATCTTCACGAAATGAGGAAAAATAGTGGCTCCGGCCAACTGGTTTTTCTTCATTTCATGCCCATTCTTTCACTATTTCAGTTTCTTTCTTTTCCAAATAATTTCCTGCACCCAAGGGAATTAATTCCCCATAGCTTAGATCGAGTTTAGAGCATAAAATTACATAAATTAGATTTATTCCCTCGACCTGCAACTAGGTCTGGTTCTTTCATTTCTTGACCATTTAACTTGATTTTTCTTGCTTTTTAATCCTCCGTTCATACTTAATAGGGTCCTATATTTCAAACTATCTATCATGCCCTCTAAAATTTAAAATAGAAACCAAGCTTACATACCTTTTTCTGAATTTTCTTGTTGCAGTCTCTCTTTTCTTCTTCCTCCTTCTTGGTTTCAAGCTTTTGAATTCTCTCAAACTTCACAGCTTTTCCAATCAATCTTTTCTTTTCTGATTTCTATCTAATGTACACCTATATATATACATCATAACACAAACCGCCTTAGCCTCTCTTTCTCTTGGTACTCCCCCTTTCCTCTCTCTTTCTAGCCTCTTTCTTTGTCTTGCTTCCTTGATCTTTTCTTTTTCTTTTTCTGTTTTTCTTTTCTTCTTAATAGAATCAAGATATATATATATATATATATATACACACACACACACACACTTACACACTTTCTCTCACACACCAGCCGACACATACACATTTGCATGCATGCTTTGTATGCAGCTCCCCTCCTTTTTGTATTTGTGTTGTATACATATGTGTAGCTATATATAATTATACATATACACTTATATATATACATTATTTATACATATCTATACACATATTTATTCATATATACACATGTGCATTAGGTTCTGAGTACACACACATACACTCATTTTTAACAGCCTATATATATACGTATACGTACACATGCATGCATCGACGTACGTACACACATTACGATGTTTGGTTTTGGGTTGCTCGGGCGTCGCCCGACACTTTCTGTATAATTGACACCATTCACATTCCAAAATCGTTCAGTCTATATGATATCATGATACAAAGCTTTAACAGCTCAGGTTACAACTGGGTATTACACTACTCAACCCGGCCTACCTCTGTTTACGTGCTAACTCAGGTCAAGGAATTACATTCTTTCCCCCTTAAAATAAGTTTGTCCCCAAACATAGTATATACTAGGGTGAAAGATATACCTACTAAGATGAAAATAACTGAGGATACTTGGGGCGCATGTCGTCCTCTCGCTCCCAAGTAGCTTCCTCTATCTGGTAATTCCTTCACAGAACTTTAACTAAAGGGATAGTCTTGTTCCGTAGAACCTGATCTCGACGGTCCAGAATCCGCACTGGATCTGGATGCTCTATATAACTTAAGTTCTCTTGGACGTCTAATGGCTTGTGCTCAATCACCTGATCTGCGCTCTATACACACTTCCTCAACATCGAAACATGAAATACACTGTGTACATGTGCTAACTCTGAAGGCAAAGGAAGCTAGTAGGCTATTGGCCTGACCCTTCCCAAAATCCTAAAAGGTCTAATGTATCTCGGCCTTAGCTTTCCCCTCTTGCCAAACCTCACTACCCCCTTCATGGGTGATACCTTCAAGAACATGTAATCACCTACTATGAACTCCAACTCTTATCTGTGAGCATTAGCATAGCTCTTCTGTCTACTCTGAGTCACTATTAGACGCTGTCTGATCAGTTGTATCTTCCCTGTAGTCTGTTCCACTATCTTGGGCCCATAAAGCTTCCTTTCACCCACCTCTGTCCGACACAGAGGTGATCGGCACTTCCTGTCGTATAATGCTTCATATGGCGCCATACCAATACTAGCTTGGAAGCTATTATTGTGAGTGAACTCTACTAGTGGCAACTGATCTTCCCAACTTCCCTTGAAGTCTATGACACAAAACCGCAACTACAATATGTAATGTCTTTTTCATTCTTTTCATAATACACAAAATTTCTACAAGTTCATTTCATACGACTTAGGGCTTATGCCCTTATACAACTCAAAATATGCCCCAAGGGCCAAAAGTCCTCCGTGGTCCATTTCCTTCCTTTCTTCAAGATTTCAACAAGTCTCAAGTACCCGGAGCCTCATTTGAAATTTGATATCCCACGAGGGGTTAGCTCAACTGCTGGTATGACATAATGCTAATGCAAGGAACAAGATTTAAGGTGTGGCATGTGCAAGTATACATTTATAATCTACATGCATTCCAATTCATCAATACAATGCAATGACAATATGCGTGACCCACCCATGCAAACTCTATGCCACACCCATGTCTCGCTTCACGGTTTTTCCCCGTTGGCATGCAAGTAGCAATGTATGTCTCGCTTCACGGTCCGGACCCCATTGGCTTGCGAGTACCAATGTCCAATTTTCGGTTTTTCACCATAGGATCTGCACCCTTATAATGCATAGTACCAAAGTGCTCAACTCATGCCATGTTTTCAAGGATTCATACTACACCAACATGCCTTGATTTTTCTATGCAATTCCAATGAAGTATTTCATCAAACACATAGTATATGCCTTAAACAATGCAATGTACTCAAAGAAACTTTAACTTTTATATCACAAAACTTTGTCTACATGAACCTAACATGTAATTCAATCAATTTCACATATAAACTCATTGCACATTCACAACCTTAACAATTTCTCAAAGATAATAAAATACATAAAATACCAACACATGGAATAAATCATAACTCTAAAACCACAAGAGTTTCTCTACATGAACATAAGTTAGAATGCAATGAATCAAACATATAAACAAGTTACATATTCATCACTTTGACAAATTCTCAAAGAATACATAGGTACACAAACTACCAACTCTAGGTTTTCAAAGAAATTACCAACTAAATGACTTTCTAATAGTAAGTAAACATATAAATCATTCAATCAACATATAAAACACTCATAAACTTAACCCTATTCCTTACTTAGCAAAATATCTAGTTATGTCAGCTTTGTAGCCAAACAAATTGGTGAGAATTTAGCCCTTGATGTGGGGAACAACTTCCTAGAAGGAAGTCTTGTGAAAATTCAAGCCTAGAAGTGTGTTTTGGAAGCTTGAAGATTGGAAAACCTAGGTTTTCTCTTCACTTTCTCTCATGCACGACTTGCTGTTGTATCTCAGACCAAAAAATGATAGTTTTACACTAAAGGGGATGTACTTATAGTAAAGGGGCAAAGTGGTAAAAAGACTATTTTGCCCTTAATGAATCTAGGACTCCGTTACACTACAACTCGTCCTGAAATGTCTCGATTCGATATTTCATTTTAACTAAAGTTCTTAAAATTATTTTAAATGATATTTCTCAAAAAATTTTATTTTTGCCTTTGACCGGGTTTGGCTGGGTCCACCCGGTTGCCCTTTATGGTCTATTTTTGAAACTATCTTTGAATATGCTCAAATTTTTACAGGAGGTGTATTCTAATATTATGAGCATATTTCTCTTCTATGGTATACTCAAAATATGCTTCTAAATATGACTTATGTCTAAATGTGCATGTGTAGTGCCTTACCGACAAAATAAAACATGTACCCTCATTTTTTAGGTCTCTACACCCCTAGTGATCAATAGTTTTGTCATTAGTACATATCTTAGATCCGCCTTGCCATGCAAATCATAAAAGGCAAACACTGATCATATTGGGCCATGCATCATAGATCATTAATCTAATTATGATATTGTGTAACCGTGATGTAGGAAAAATTTGGTACCCTAAAAATAAGGATATTAGTTTTAGAGTTGTATTAGGATTATTTAGTTTCCAATTTTGATTTATTCATAATTTCTCTAGTTTCTTTGTTTTATTAGGATTTGTATAGATAATATAAGAATTAATAGTTTCCTATTCGAATTATTAGTCTTTATTGTAGTAGGATTAGTATAAAATAGGAGTTTTTGTTTCCTAATCAAAATAGGAGTATTCTAGCACTATAAATATGATGTAATATGTCATTATGGTCATGTTTTTTTTTATCAATAATAAATAATTACGAATTTTGGAGAATTATTTCTCTTGTTTGGATAAGAAGTCCCCATGTTACTTATTCTATAAGGAATTCGACGTGTTCAATTCTCCTTCCACATTTTCGTTCCCCATTATTTGGTATCAGAGCGAGGATTTACTTGACTTAATGGCAAACGAAGGAGTCGGGAACCCAAATCCCATTGACGTTCGTCATGGGATGGAGGATTTATGGGCGGTAGTTAGCGACCATAGGCAGTAGTTAGCACAAATCAATGATCGGCTTAGTGCTATGCAATACACGCACATGTGGCTCAATATTAATGCTCCTAGAGACCTTCTAATCGATAGGAACCGTGCTGGAGGATTTACCCGAGGCCATCCTAAAGACAGGATTATACCAGGTCAGCGTCCCCGAAGGTAGCCTGCCTATAGAGACAAATTAGATTCAAACGATGAGGAGAACTACGAGGTTCGTAGGCCTACCAGACAGAACCGAGATTTTGAGGATTATCGGATGAAGGCTGACATCGCTACCTTTAATGGAAATTTTAACATTGAAGATTTCCTTAACTAGATTTCTGAGACTGAGCGATTTCTAAACATAATGGAGGTTCCTGATGAAAAGATGGTCAAACTTGTTGTGTTTAAGTTGAAAAGTGGTGTAGCAGTTTGGTGGGACCAATTGTAGCGAAATCGATAACGACAAGGCAAGCAACCAGTTTGAGTTTGGAGGAAGATGAAGCAGTACATGATGGGAAGATTGCTCCTTCCAGATTATGAGCAATACCTATTTTAAGTATACCAAAATTGCACCCAAGGCAGCCGATTAGTTTTTGATTATACATTAGACTTTAATTGATTGTCTGTTCGCAATAATCTAGCTGAAATAGAAGAATAGAGGGTGGTACGATATTTAAACAGACTTAAGCCCTCAATCTGTGACAAAATTGGATTGCAGGTTTGTGGACGGTTGATGAGGCTTATAACAGGGCGCTGAAGGCAGAATTGTTGGAAAATGAGAGAAGGTTTGAAAGTTCTAGTGCAGTACCCTTTCGTAGGAATTTTTCCAACTCTTCATATGTAGCGAGTGATAAAGGAAAAGACACTTAAACAACAGCAGTTCAGTCTTTTGTTTAACCTGTTTAGATCAAACTGCAAGCCACAAGTTATGTAGAGGGCAGTAGCAGTAGAGGCCCTCCGAAGAAGCCAGTACCCACTACGAATAAAAATCTCTATACTAAACCTATACCTGGCAAGTGCTATCGATGTAGTAAACCAAGGCATCACTCTAATAGTTGTCCAGAACGATGACCTGTTAATTATGTTGAGAACGAGGATGTTGTTAAGGAGGTAGACGAAGAAGAACCTGCTCGAGAAGATGATTTCTATGAATGAGTAGAATTCACAGAAGAAGATGGAAAACGAGTCAACTGTGTGGTGTAGCGGTTGTTGTATGCACCAAAGCAGAAAGACACGAGCCAATGCCACAAAATCTTTCGATCTTACTGTACTATTAATCGAAAGGTTTGTAATTTAGTTTTCGATAGTGAAAGCTGCGAGAACTTTGTCGCCAAGAAGCTGGTGGATCTCATGAAGTTGACAACAGAAAAACATAATTTTTCTTACACAATTGGCTGGATTAAAAAGGGACCAATGGTAAAGGTAACAAAAATCTGTTGTGTTCCTATTTCCATGTAGTTGATATGGATGCTAGTCATGTATTGTTGGGTAGGCCATGGAAGTATGATGTGGATATTACTTACAAGGGCAAGGATAATGTTTATATGTTTACATGGGGAGCACACAAAATTGTCCTGACCCCTTCAAAATTTGATTTTGAGACTAACAATTCTAAACATGAGGAGCAGGCTATGTTAGGTTTATCTAGGTCTGAAGTAGAGTTCGAGGCTAAAGCTAAGGAGACAAAAGAGATTTATGCTTTAGTGGTTAAAGCGTTGGTGATAGAGAACCCAAAAGCAGACTTAACAATGGTTATGCCAGAAAAATTATAGCCATTGCTCGAAGAATTCGGTGAATTAGTTTTCGAGGATCTGTTCATGGAGGATTATTTTGATGATTATGAGACGATTGAAATTATAATGGACCAAGAAGAAGATAATTATTTTTTTTGTTTCATTACGGGGTCATTATTGTCAGCAAAACAAAGGCCTAAAGTTATAGACTTCATGGAAGATGCAAAATAAAAAATCTTTAAGTGTGATCTTGAAGAAACTCAACTGTTGATACTGGGTTATGGAAGAGTTCGTGGTCGCATACATCTAGTCAACTCAAAGATGAGTTCTTTTCAAGTGGGAGAGATTGATGTAGGACAAATTTGTACCCTAAAAATAAGGATATTAGTTTTAGAGTTGTATTGTAACACCCCAACCCGAAATATAGCACCCGACCCAAGGTAGACTGGGTCAACCAGTGTAAAACTGATTTGTAATCCGAAAATGCATTGTAATGAGATAGATGTACAATTTTGAAAACACACAATGATGTCGAACACATGATTTAATTACAAGAAATCCCGAGTGCCTCGGAACTGCCCGTACGAGGAACCCGACAGTACAAAAAAATGTGTACGTAGACACGTACATGTGCAAGCATATGTAGACAATATGTATATTCATGTGAATATGAGTATACAAGTGTATATACATATATGCATATAATTAATAAATATATATATATATATATATATGAGTATATATATTAGCATATATATATATATACGTATAATAGTGTATATTGGTGTGCATATATATATATACGTGTATATGTATTAATACATGTATATATATATATTACAGTATATATTTATATATAAATGGAATTATATATATATATACATATAGAGAGAGATGAGGAAAAACAGTGTCGGCAGTTTAAGTGTGTATGAGTGAGTGTGTTAGTGTGTGTTTATATATAATATATATAACATATAAAAGATCAAGGGAAATTAAATGCAGGAGGTTAAGGGATTCAAATAAGAGAAATATTAAGGAAGAAAAGTCAAGAAAGGGAGGAAGAAGAGGGGAAGGAGAGAGAAAAAGTGGCGGTGGGTTTTTGTGTATAAATAGGGGTGATGGGTTGTGAAGGAAATCAGAAAGTAAGAAAAGAAACTGAGAGTTTGGATTGAAGCTTTGAGAATTCAGAGGTGAAATAAAGAAGGAAGAAGGAGAAAAGAAGGAGATACTGTGGCTAAAAATTCAAAAAAGGTAAAAATTTGCAAAATTCTATTTTTAGATTTCAAGCATGAAATGCATGTTTAAGTATAAGGATCTTAAAGATCATGAATTGTGGATTTATTTGCAAAAAGAATCATAAGAAATGGTTTAAAAATGAACCAGAAACCCCTAGTTGCAAGTTGGGTGATAATCAAATGGGTGAGTAGGTTTTTGGAGTTTTGTGAGGTTAGAGCAATGTAGAACTAATCTACATGGTCCTAGAAGCATGAAGGCGAAAGTTTGGGGCTAAACTAGTGGCTAAAAAGCCACGAAATGAGAAAAAATGAACTGGCCAGAAAATCGGGTCTTGTTGGATACCCACTGATTTTCCTCTATTCGTGAAGATTGAGTGGTTGAATTGATAAACTGAACTTATGGTTATGATCTTTATGGGAAAAGGAAGAAAATCCCATTGGTTTTAGGTTAAATGGTGATCCAAAAAAGGTCACCGGCGCCGGAGAAGACACCGGAGACCTACTAGAGAAGAAGCACAGTACTGGGTCTTGGGTTAGGGTTTGGTTCGGGTTCAAGTACAGGTTCGGGTTAGACCTGACCCACCCGCACATGTGAACATTCCAATACTGCATCATTTTGATTAGTGATTTAAATTGAATTAGAAGTGTTTGGGCATAGGGTTAATAAATTGATTTAAAACCCATTTGGGAATAGGGATAGCCTATCCCAATTTTGTGGACTTGTCCACTGCTTGGCTATTCCAATTGGGAATAGTAGTTTCTGATTTTACAGATTTGACCCAAATTTTTTGGAAATTATAAAGAGACCCAAGACTTATGCATAATTATGATATTACCCAAAGTAATTAAATTAAAATATTTAATTAAATATTTTATAAAAAGAGAAATTACCAAAATGCCCCTAAGTAAAAAATGAGTTAAACGGACTCCGATTTAAATGAATGAATAATGAATTTTTATTATTTTAAGCATTTTGAACTCAACAGCGAAGTCTGATTTGTGAAAATAGGTCCCGAGAAATAAAGACACATAAAAATGTAAAATGACCATTTTGCCCTTTTTAGTACAAGAGCTTGAATGGAAGTCTGTAAAAGCCTAAACCAACTTTATTCGACGTTCTATACTCAATAGTAGATTCCATTTTAGCAAATAAGATACTGATAGGAATGAGACATAAAACTTGATGAATAGCATAAACTATGTAAAGATAAACTGAGATGTGTTTCTTGAATCATAGGAACATCAAAACGAAAAGAGAAAGCGGTTTAACTTTCTAAGAGATACATTAAGAGGTAAGTAATATCTAATCTCTACATGTGATACTTCTAGCCATGTCATCAGTTTTTCATATACTGCCAATTGTACTCTTATATATGCCAGAATGTTTATTGAATCCACATATACGATATTATTCTATCTTGTGGAATATGCCAGTTGACTATTATATATCTTGATCATGATTTTTGTATACTTGTACAAAGGACCATTCTGTACATTTGTACCCAGGGCTGGAAGGGGCCAACCAGTTATGTTCGCGGCAGCTCAGTAACCATAGCCCTAAAAAGCTATAGTTATATTATGTTGCCAAGAACCAGTTATGATCTATTATACTATTCGTGGAAAGTAGCATGATCTTGATTTATTATGAGTACCAGATTTGTGTTCCGTCACAAACTCCATCTGATGCTTATTACGACCTACGAGTTAAGGTTCCAAAAGGAACATTAGCTACTGTGGCTATGCAAGACATAGTGCACGATTTTGTCTTGGAGGACACAGATTTATATATGTTACAGAGCTCTAAGTGCTATTTAGGGACCCTGGTATAGGAAAAGGTTTGAATGACTGCTCTGGGGGTATGCCGGGCCCCAAGTTAAAGTGCATCCACTTTTATTGATATCATTATCTTTTATTGCAATTCATAGGTTGATCATATTATTCTCTATGAATGATCATGAGATTACACAGCTTTTATTGAGTACTTATGATTATGCTTGAGACAACTCATGACTATAGCAATATAATTATTGTTATCAGATTAGATTTCCATTGATTATCACTTGTGCTATTTACCATTTGATATTCACTAATGAGTTATTATATTCCTTGACTGGCTATCATGTTTCTATATCCTTGTCTTTCTTAGATTATGCTTTTCTATATTGACATGTACACATGGTAGAGTAAAGGATAATAATTTATTGGGCTAAATTAGCTCATTACAGATTTACTTTGATTATTTCAGGAACGGATATTGAGAGCAGACCATAGAGCTTGCTAGCTAGACCATGGACATTTTTGGATTGCAAACGGTAATATGTAGTACAGTTTTGTAGCCTTCCATGTCATCCACGTCTTGGGGATGTATTGTATTAAAAGAAATTCTATAGTCTGTATTTTGAGAACCAGATATATATGTTCATGCAAATTTTAAAGACTTCCGCTTTTTATATTATGATATTTATTGCATGTTAGTAGCACTGATTGTGTAGCAAGTTCAGATCCGGTTCGGTAAAAGGGTCGAGCTGGGGTTGCGATTCGCTATCTGCAGAGGGTGGGTTTCGGGTCGTGACTTGTATTAGGATTATTTAGTTTTCAATTTTGATTTATTCATAATTTCTCTAGTTTCTTTGTTTTATTAGGTTTTGTATAGAAAATATAGGAATTAATAGTTTCCTAATTGAATTATTAGTCTTTATTGCTATAGGATTAATATAAAAATAGATGTTTTTGTTTCTTAGTCAAAATAGGCGTATTCTAACACTATAAATATGATGTAATTTGAGGAGTCTCCATGTTACTTGTTCTATAAGGAATTCGACGTGTTCGATTCTCTTTCTATGTTTTCGTTCCGCATCAAGTTGATCCTCGGTCTCTTACTAATATTTGTCAACACGATCCTGAAACATCTAGAATGCTCCAAAGGTACACTTTACAATTGTCTCCAAGGTTAGTGGTGGTATAAATGTTGAAGGACCTACTGAAGTATATGTTACTGTGTAAGCAATATTAGGAGAATATATATGAACGATAACAAGAGGAAACAACATGATACTTACCTTTAGCCATACAATCTAAGCCTTTAGCATGATTCAATGCGTATATCACCAAGTCTTGACAAACATTTTGCATGACCTTTACATTATTCTGGCATAGTGAGAGATGGATGAGGGTTTATTACCAACTCCATGTATTATAGAATACTTGTAACATGATGGAAGTCACAGAATTATTATAGATAAGCAGAGATCCTAATCCATAAAGATACAAACCTTATCAAATTCCTCCCATCAAAGAACTTGGTTAATAATTTAAACTCCTTCAGATGATCACTTACATAGATAAGATAATGGGTAGTTAACCGTAACTTAATTACTCATAATTTTGACACAAAATATATTAATATAAGTTAGAAAACTGATGTGGCATGTGAGCCATCTTAAGTCTCCTAATGGAGACATGCTTACATACTGTTGTAGATGTGGTAGATAGTGCACTCGTAGATGATGGGGGTTGTGACGAATGAAGATGTGATATAAGAAATAGGTGTCACTTGTGTGCGACCACCGAACACTCACCATATGGATAACTAATCTAGTAGCACTTGCCACAAAGCTTTAATGTGCCAGCATGTAATCAAAATCCATGAGAAATTAGACCCTGATACTTAAGTCTATAATAGACTTAACGTCTATAAAATCCATACCATATAAAGAAGACATGGCTTTAATCGTTCCAATGATCAAGCTATTGGAAGTTAAACTTGAATAAACTTAGGTTTAAATCAATTCAATAGACATATTTCTAATGATTTTTAATTACAAAGATATAACAAACTTTCAATAATAATAATTTATTTTTAAAAATAACAATAAAAGACAAAGGCATATTAAATTTAATAAATTTATAATTCAAGTCAGTCGAACACCACATATTAAATTATTAATCACTCATCTAGTCTAGATAATGCAACAATATATCAATAAAGTTTAAAGAGTGAATTAACTTACGATGATTTAGAATTATAAGTAATTAATTAAAAATTAATTTAATCAATTAAATATTTCATAGAGTTATGCAAATAGTGTCAAATAAATTTTCTAATTAATTAAATATGAATCGTGAAGTTAGGTAATTAAACTAAGTGTCCAATAGTATTTAAATTTAGATTCCTATGAAATATATGTCAAAGTGCTTAAAGTAAAATAAAATATAAAGCACAATAATTAAAAGTAAATCCCAACAAGAGAGACATTGGATTTTTTGTCACGCCCCGAATTCTGACCGAACCCGAGGCGCGACTGACGAGACAGAAAGTAAAATAAATAAGAGAACAAAAGTAATTAGATTCACTAAACATGCGTCCATCATCATCCTTACATCAAATAACATCGAATACATTGTTCATCAGTCATTCGGGCTTAAGCCCTTACATAACAAAATACAAGTTCACGAATCACAAATACATCACAGGCTTTACCCTATCAGGGCATCACCGAGTCTCTAGTGGCTAGAAGATCCTCATCTGAAAATGTTGCCCACGAATGGGTCAGCACAACTGCTGGTATGATGAAATGCTAATGCCAGAAATAAAGCTAAGGCGTGGCATGTGCAAAGTGTACATTTATTTCTAAATGACATTCAAGCATCGCAGTAATATATATATGAATGGTATGCGTGACACACCCATGCACAACTCTATGCCACACCCATGTCTCATTTACGGGTACTCCCCGATGGCGCGAAGTACCAATGCAATGGCCGATTTTGGGTTTTTCACCACAGGATCTACACCCTCATAATGCAAAGCACCATGTGCTTACCCACGCTATGTTCTCAAGGAATTCATCATATGCCAATATGCCAATGCAATCTCAATGAACATGAATCTCAATAATATAACATGCTCGGACAATAAGAAGTAAATCACTGATCAGTTTCATATACATGCATATCTCATATGTTCGTACATCATGATTCATGTTCTTCACTTTATTAATTTGCAAGTAACACGTAACATGTGAACAACCAATTCCAAATAAACAGGTAAACACATTACAGACAAACACATACAGCATTCCAGTCATTCACAAATATTCCTAACTTAACTTCATTTCTAACACTAGCAAAACACCATACCTGATGGGTTGGTATCAACCCTAGAAGATCGTGGACTATATGTAACTGAACCGGCGGATGAAAATGTAGGAGATCAGATTGCCTCCTCCTGTCCTGTCAGTGTCCCTAAAAGTAGAAACTTCAACTCAGTCCATTGTTGTTTGAATTTATGCTATTCATCAAATTTTATGTCTTTAAATTCATAGGTTTCTATTCTGCTAAATTAAACTCTACCATTGGTTTTAGAACGTTTAAGAAAGTAAGTCTAGGTTCTCGTAGAACTCAATTCGGACACCGGGGTTCAAAAGGGCAAAACAGTCATTTTGCACTTTACGCGTGTCCTTACATTTCGTGACCTCTTTTCACAAATCGGACTCCACGGTTGAGTCCGGAATGTTCGAGATAATAAAATTTCACTATTTGTTTACCTAATTCGGAGTTTGTTTGACAGTGTTTCAAGTTAGGGGCATTTTGGTAATTTTAAGGGTTACTACGGGTCTTTTATTTTTTGGGACCCTGTCTCGTAAAACGGACCTCACCATTGGTCTCGGAATGGTCGAGATGGTCAAAATACACTAATGACTTGTCCCATTTGGACTCCGGGATGTTTTTGAATATTTAATTAATTAAATTAATTAATTAATTAATTAATTTAATTAATAATTTATTAATATTTTATTCATGAGGGTCAGAACATAATTACCCAAAAGTCTTGGGTCAAATTCTAATTTCTTAAAGGCTAAGGGGTCAAAATATAATTAGTAAAAGTTTTGGGGTTCAAAATATAAATAACCTAAACTTTGGTTTGAACCAGGGGGTTTTTAAACCAAAACCCTAAACCGGTTTAAAAGTTCACTGAACCGACCGGTTCAGCCCCTTCCCCTTCTAACCCGGTCCAATTCAGGTTTTTATTTATTTATTTATTTATTTATTTATTTCATTTTTTTTTTTAAAACAGTGAGCCGACATGTGGCAGGGGCGGTCCACGCCTGACCCGACCCGGACCCGACCCGGACCCGACCCGGACAGACCCCCTTCTCCCCCCCGTTTTTCCGGCGGAGCTCCGGTCACCCTCTCCGGCGCCGGTGACCGAATTTTCAGAAAATCAAGTTTTTAAACTTGATTTTCTTCGTGTTTTCGAAGCCCCTTTCGATCCCAACTTGTTCTAAAACATTTTTGGAGCTTTTTAATACTGTTTTGAAGCTTCCAATCACAACGAGAAATCAGATTTTTCTCCCTATGGCCGTGACCTGCACCTCCCTCTTTCTCCCTCATTTTTCAACCGTTTTTCTATCATTTTTGTTGCGTTTTAATCCTTACATGATGCTCTACAAGGTTCTACAATTTAAACCGATTGAAATGCTCTAAAACAAATCGAAACAGAAGTGACCCACTTACAAATTTCTCGGCCGTTTCTCTCTCTAGCCGTGCCCTCCTTCTCCCTCTTGCTCCGAGCTCGAACCAGGTCTCTAACTCTCCTTCAGAGCTCTGTTTCTCTTCCTCTTTTCTGCTTCTTTCCTTCTCTTCTTTCCCACCCGAGACCACCCTCTTTTTCTCTTTATTTTCTCTCTTTCTATATATCTCTCTCTCTCTCTCTCTCTCTCTCTCTCTCTCTCTCTCTCCCCAAGACCAACCTACTCTCTGCCCATTTCTGCACTCTCCCACTCCCTGAATCCTACTCACACACTCAACCTTACCCCATGCCTTGTTTGAGTGTATCACACTCAAACTTACACACACACACAACCGGGTACACACACACACACCTCACACAACCTGATATATATATATATATACATATATATATATATTTTTCACATTTAAATATACACTCACCTGTATACATATATACACACAAATAAATTTAAATTATATATATATATACACATATACATATATACACATACATCCAATAATTTTTTTTTTAATAATAATAATAATAATAATTGCAAAAATAAATAATAATAAAAAAAAAAATTTTCCATGTTATAACATTTTTACTTGGGAAACCTTCATGGGGAAAAAAACCGACCACTGCTAGAGAACGTATCTATTAACAAATCAATCAGTACAAGTAATAACAGACTATTGACTACTAGCATACGACACTTCTTGGTAGACTTACATCGTTAGTTAATTCTCCATGTTGTCCTTTATGTTTTGTCATTGTTTGTCAATCATGCTTCTTAATCATTTTGACCACGATCTGACTGTCCGTAGATCCACGGTACTTGATGTGTACTAACCCATCCAGTAGTCTAAAAGTATCCTAAGATGCTTTCTTAGCAAAAACCTTCACAATTATCTCTGTGAAGCAAGGATTATATTGAATTTGAAGTTTAAAATTGATGTTTAACTCACAAGGATTCGAATAATGCTGAAATGCTCCATATAGATACAAAGTATGCCATATAGAATGCAAAACTCATCTCTCTATACAAAGAAAATTGCCATTGTAATATATAGGTTGACCAAAATCTAATAAGATCCAAAACAGACCAACCAATTAGAGTCTAAAAAATTTAACACGTGTTTGAACGAACAACTATATATAGTTTGGACGATGTGATTGTTCAGACTATTGTGGGAAGCGTTCGAACGAACGAGACACTAGTTTTTTGAATTCTTTTCAGTTTCAAATTTAAAATAATTCCAAAATCCACCAAGTACCTAAAGGACATAATTAACATATTTAAGAAATTTTTTAAGCCTATAGTCAAAATTAAATAACATTAAAACATAAGTCCCATGAGAACCATATAATAAAAGAGTAAATGCACACATAAGTTATAAATGCACCAGTTGGTTTTACATCTCCAAATACATGTTCAAATAATTATATTTGGTATGAGCATAAAAAATAAAACATGGTATCAAAGCTCCTCAAAGATTTTAACACAACTTACAACATATAGAATTGTAGGAAATCAAGGATTCAGTTCGCTATCCATTTTGCGAAGTTACGAAATTGTCCAAGATCTATAATGTTTGTGTTAAGGAGTTTTTTTTTGAATGATCACGAATGTTGTACTGTCATGCCCCGAATTTCTGTAACCCGAGGCGCGACTGACGAGACAGAAAATAAAATAAATAAAAGGACAAATGTAAATAAATTCACCAAACATGCATCCATTCCCATCAATACATAAAATAACATAGAGTACATTTCACAACTGCATTGTTCATAGGTCATTCGGGCATAAGCCCTTATATTACAAAACATAAGTCCCACGGACCAAAAATATAACAAGTGTTTCATCCTATCAAGGTAGCATTGAGTCTCAAGTAGCTGGAGTATCCTCATCTGAAAAATGTTGCCCACGAATGGGTCAGCTCAACTGCTGGTATGATGAAGTGCTAATGCAAGAAATAAAGCTAAGACGTGGCATGTGCAAAGTGTACATTTATATCTAAATGTCATTCAAAGCATCGCAGTAATATATGAGTGGTATGCATGACGCACCCATACACAACTCTATGCCACACCCATGTCTCGTTTACGGGTACTCCCCGATGGCTCGAAGTACCAATGCAATGGCCAATTTTGGGTTTTTCACCATAGGATCTACACCCTCATAATGCATAGCTCCACGTGCTCAACTCACGCCATGTTCTCAAGGATTCACCATATGCCAATATGCTAATGTAATCTCAATGAACATGGTTCTCAATAACATAGCATGTTCGGACAATAACATATAAATCATCAGTTAGTTTCATATGCATGCATATCTCATGTGTTCATACATCATAGTTCATGTTCTTCACTTTACTAAACTTTCAAAGAACGCAAGTAACACATAAACATGTGAACAACCAACTTCAAATTATCAAGTAAACACATTCCAAATAAACACATAAATCATTCTCGTCATTCATAAAATATTCCTAACTTAACTTCATTTCTAACATTAGCAAAACACCATACTTGACGGGTTAGTCACAACCCAAGTAAATTGCGCTCGTAATGTAGTGGCTAGTAGTGAGAATGTGGAAGGATCAGACTGCCTTCTCTTTGCCTTTTGTGACCCTAAAATCATAACAAGTGACTTAGTTCATTTGTTTCCTAAATGATGCTATTCAACAAATTTTATGTCTTTATTTTATAAGTTTCTATTCTGCCAAATTAAACTCTGCTATTGAGTCCAGGACGTTGAAGAAAATAAGTTTAGGTTTTCGTAGAACTCAATTCGGACATCTGGGTTCCAAAAGGCAAAACAGTCATTTTGTACTTTTCATGTGTCCTTACATTTCGTGACCTCTTTTCACAAATCAAACTCCACGGTTGAGTCCGGAATGCTCGAGATAATAAAGTTTCACTATTTTTTTACTTAATTCGGAGTTCGTTTGACTGTGTTTCAATTTAGGAGCATTTTGGTAATTTTAGAGGTTACTACGGGTCTTTTATTTTTTGGGATCCCGTCTCATAAAATGGACCTCACCATTGGTCTCAGAATGGTCGAGATAGTCAAAATACACTAATGACTTGTCCCATTTGGACTCTGGATTATTTTAGAATATTTAAATAATTAAATTAAATTAATTAATTTAATATTTTATTAATATTTTTTTCAGGAGGGGTCAAAACATAATTAGTCAAAAGTTCTGTGGGTCAAAATCAGATTTCTTAAAGTTCTGGGGTTTCAATTTGAATTTCAAAAAGTACAGGGGTTAAATTTGTAATTTTCAATTCCTTTTATTCTCAATTCGGTTACCCAAACAGGGATTAGTCCAGAACAGGGATAGGATATCCCTGTTCCTGTTTCAATTTCAATTTTCAGTTTATTACACCCGTAGCCAAACAGTCCCATTCTCATTTTAATTTAAAACCACAGGGCGACACGTGGCAGGGGCAGATCGCCCAAGTCCGACCCGGACCCGACCCGAACAGTCCCCTTTCTTCCCCGTTTTTCCGACGAGACACCAGTAGGGTTCCGGTGCCTTCTCTGGCGCCGGCGATATTTTTTCGGTGAGATTTTCATGGTTTCTAAATGTGGTTCTCTTTAGTTTTTCACGTAGATTCCATATCTAAGGTTGGTTTTGGATCTAAGCCACTAGATCTTCACGAAATAGGGCTCAAAGATTCCGGTCAACTCTCCGGCCGACCCTCCATTTTCAATTTCGTGACTGTTTGGTCATGGTTCAACCTCCATTTTTATCCAAATGGTTTTCTGCACCTCTTAGGGTTCGTTCCCTACCATTTAAACCAAGTTTTAAACCAATATTTTTCCAACCACCCGATTATCTAACCCACCTGCAACTCACTGTTTCTATCTCGTTTCTTAACCATTTTAAGTGATTTCTTTTGCAAAATAATCCACATTCCATACACTATAAGAATCAAGAATCAAATCTATATAACATGCTAAGAAACAAAAAAAAAAAAAAAAAAAACAGAATGGAGTCACTCACGGTTTTTGCTGGGTTTCTCTCTCTAGCCGTGCACCTCCTTCACCCTCTGGTTCCAAGCTTGAATCAAGCTGCAAGACTCCTTCTTTCCAGAACTCTCTTTCTCTCTCTCGCTTTCTATTTTTCTTTTCCTTCTCTTCTCCCAACCGAGACCAATCTATATACACTAACACATCCACTCCCTCACGTCTCCCACCACCAGCCCCTTTCCTTGACTTTTTTCCCTCTGCTCAGCCACCCATGCCCTTCCCCAATGCAGCTTTGCATTAAATGCAAAGCTGCCCTATATATATATCTATATATATATATACACCACTCATTACACACACACTAGACACACACACACACTTACACGACATCACACACACACACACACACACACACCAGATCTGTTGCACACACACATAGTGCACTGTTATATTTATATATATACATATACATATCCACATACACATGTACATACATTATTCTACACATATATACATACATATAATATCTCACACATATACATGCTACACATACATAACACCCATTTATTTTCATAATAATAATATACACATAATAATAATAATAATAATGAAAATGATAAAAACAAATAATAATAAATAAATTTTTTTTTTTCATGTCATTACATGTACAATCTTTCTCATCTATAGAACATGTTAAGAAATTTGAGTTACAATGGTTATGAAATTACCCTCGATGTATTATTGTATGTGTTTTTTGAATCTATAATTTTTAAGTTAGATTAAGTCCCATCATAGTTACAACATTAGGCAATCGCTTCATTGAACACTTGATTATGTCGGACTCAAATTACAATTTCATACTTTTGAAGATGAACTTCATTATTACATCTTGGTACTTAATATCTATTACAAGAAAGGTATAAGCACACACATATCATGCATATATGATTAGGCACGTTGTGTAAGATTAATCCTTCATGTAATGGGTGTACTTAGGACTTATGTTTAAATGAAAATGGGTTAGACACTTTTTAATTTTGACTATACACTTAAAAAGTGAACTAAAATATATGTTTACACATGTCCTCTCAACACTTAGTATTTATGAAAATATATTATAGTTTGAAACTGAATTAAAATACAAAAAAGAAAAAAATTGATGTCTTGTCTGAATGAAACACCATACGTGTCTAAATGAAACATCATACGTGCCTGAATGGAAAAGCCTTCTCCGTCTGAACCAGTGTTCATTTTCGGAGATTTTGATTAGTTATTCTATTCTGAATCTAATTATATTTAGGATTAATTGTAAATATTTATTATAAAATTATCTCATCACAAGTTACGAATTTTTCTTATAGAGATGCAGTTTTACATTCTTGTGGAGCACTTAGGTACTCAATGAATCCATGAGTTTGATTCTATTATTCCATAGTGCAGATATCACTTACTTTATAAAGGTGATTGTAAAGGCTTTGCAATTAAAATAGTATCTTAGGACACTTTTAGTATTCTTGCATTGGTTATTTGAAAGTAGTCAAATTATGAGTAAAGTAGTTATTGTAACGAGATCAACTCAAAGACGCAGTCGACTGACAAAGAATATTACGGAAAGGACTACGTGGAGAATTGACTAATAGTATAAGTTTATAATGGATCATAGCAAGTTAGTAATTAGTGGTGTGCTCATTGTACTAATTAATTTTATAATGATTGTTCTTTTACAGTGTCATGGATCCTCAGAAGGATTTTATTCACATAAGATCTGTCACACCCCGAATTTCTGCAAACCCGAGGCGCGACTGACAAGACAGAAATGAAATAAATAAAAGGACAAAAGTAATTAAATTCACTAAACATGCGTCCATTCTCATCAATACATAAAATAATATACAATACATCGTTCGTCGGTCGTTCGGGCTTAAGCCCTTACATAACAAAATACAAGTCTCATGAATCACAAATATATCTCGTGCTCCGCCCTATCAGGGCATCACAGAGTCTCACGTGGCTGGAGGATCCTCATCTGAAAAATGTTGCCCACGAATGGGTCAGCTTAACTGTTGGTATGATGAGATGCTAATGCCAGAAATAAAGCTAAGGCGTGGCATGTGCAAAGTGTACATTTATTTCTAAATGACATTCAAGCATCGCAGTAATATATATGAATAGTATGCGTGGCACACCCATGCACAACTCTATGCCACACCCATGTCTCGTTTACGGGTACTCCCCGATGGCTACGGAGTACCAATGCAATGGCCAATTTTGGGTTTTTCACCACAAGATCTACACCCTCATAATGCATAGCACCACGTGCTCTACCCACGCCATGTTTTCAAAGGATTCATCATATGCCAATATGCCAATGCAATCTCTATGATACATAGTTTCCACAACATAGCATGTTCGAAACAATAATACATAAATCTCCAGCTGATTCCACATTCAAGCATATCTCATATGATCAACTTTAAACACATGTCATGATTCACATTCATCATTTACTAAATTCCCATAAAGTACAAGTGACATATAAACAGACATGCAACCAATTCTAAATCATCAAGTAAACACCTTCCACATAAGCACATAAGTCATTCACAAGATATTCCTAACTTAACTTTATTTCTAACATTAGCAAAATACCATACCTGATGGGTCAGTCACAACCCGAGAAGAACGTGCACGATATGTAACTGAACTGATCAATGCAGATGCAAGAGATCAGATCTCCCTCTCCTGTCCTGTAAGTGTCCCTAAAAACATAAATTCCAACTCAGTCTATTTTCATTTGAATTTATGCTATTCATCAAATTTTATGTCTTTAAATTTATAGGTTTCTATTCTGCTAAATTAAACTCTACCATTGGTTCTAGGACGTTGAAAAAAATAAGTTTAGGTTCTCGTAGAACTCAATTCGGACACCGGGGTTCAAAAGGGCAAAACAGTCATTTTGCACTTTACACGTGTCCTTACATTTCGTGACCTCTTTTCACAAATCAGACTCCACGGTTGAGTCCAGAATGTTCGAGATAATAAAGTTTCACTATTTGTTTACCTAATTCGGAGTTCGTTTGACTGTACTTTAATTAAGGGGCATTTTGGTAATTTTAAAGGTTTCTACGGGTCTTTTATTTTTTGGGACCCCGTCTCATAAAACGGACCTCACCATTGGTCTCAGAAGGGTCGAGATAGTCGAAATACACTAATGACTTGTCCCATTTGGACTTCGGGATATTTTTGAATATTTAATTAATTAAATTAATTAAATTAATTAATTAATATTTTATTAATATTTTATTCATGTGGGTCAAAACATAATTATTAACAGTTGGAGGGTCAATCCATAATTTTCGTAAGTTCTTGGGTCAATTTAAAATTCCTAAAAGTCAGGGAGGTCAATTTGTAATTTAAGAAAGTTTTATTCTCCCCATGGATAGCCAAACAGTGGTTATCCCTCAAACCTGGAATAGGATATCCCCATCCCCCAATTCAAATTTCAATTTAAATTTCTTATCCTAGGAACCAAACAGCCCCAATCTCTTTTTAATTTAAAACACCCACGCGACACGTGGTAGGGGCGGTCCACACCCGCCCGAACCGGACCCGACCCGACCCGGAACCCGACCCGGTCACCCTACCTTCTTCCTCGACTTTCCGGCGAAGCAGCAGTAGGGTTCCGGCGCCTTCTCCGACGCCGGCGACCGAACTCCGGCGAGTTTTTCAACTTTTAAAAATGTGATTCTCTCTCCCTTTTCATGTAGATCTCATCCCCGACCTCCATTTCCCTCAAAAACTTCCCCATCTTCTCGAAATAGAGGGTCAAACCTTCGGTCAACTCTCCGACCGAACCTTTCCCTTCCATTTTTGTGACTGTTAGTCCATGGTTCAATCCCTATTTTCATTCTAAATGATTTCTGCATCTCCTAGGTTCCATTCTACATCATTTAAACCAAGTTTTTCACATAAAATGATAACACCCATCTCCCATGGCCGTGACCTGCAACCTAGGTTTTCTCCCTAGTTTCTCAACCATTTCCCTTCATTCTTTTTGCAAAATAATCCTCACAATACACTCTTTAAGACTCTATGCATCAAATAAATTATCATGCCTTAAAAAAAATTAAAACAGAAACAGCCCACTTACCAAAGGTTTCGGTTTTTCTCCCTGTGCAGGTTTCCTCTCTCCCTTCTGTCCCTCTTGATCACTTCTGTTTCTTCAGAACTCTCCCTCCCTTGCTCTCAGTCTTTCCTTCCTTCTCTTTTCTTTCTTTTTCTTTTCTTCTCACCCGAGACACCATCATATACACAAAGTCACTCTCTCTCTCCTCATCATTTCTCTCTCTCTCTCTCTCTCTCTCTCTCTCCAAGACCAAACCAACCTCTGGTCAGACCTGCACCTCCCACACTCTGAATTCCAGTCACACACACTCCCAAGTTACTTATATATATATATATATATATATATATCTCACTCATTGCATTTTATTTTATTAACCCCACTCACACACACTCCCAAGCCACTTAAATATATATATATATATATACACACACCTATAATTACACACACACATTTAATATTTTTAAACACAATCATCCATATACACACATCACATTCCCCACTTTAATAATAATAATAATAAAATCAGGTCATTACAAGATCGATGTCTTTTACTTTTGGATGTACTCTTTATATTTTGTGCTTATTATTTATTTAATTCAACACTTGGCTATAATATTGATAGGAATATGGTATTTAAATAACTATCATGAACGCTTGGTTAATCCATTTAAGTTCACGATTCTTGTTTAATTAATTAATTAGAGAAATTAATTTTAGTTAATTAATTATAACTCTAAAGCACCTCAGAGTGACTACTAGAGTCCTCCATGATTGCTTACAATCCAATTCATAAGTCACTAGATGGTAACTAATGCGGAACGAAAACGTGGAATAAGAATCGAACACGTTGAATTCCTTATAGATCAACAAATAACATGGGGACTCCTCACCTAACAAAAGAAAATAATTCTCCAAAATTCATAATTGAATCAATATTAATAAAAAAAACATCAATATAAAGACCTATTACATCATATTTATACTGCTAAAACACTACTACTTTGACTAGGAAATAAAAATTCCTATTTTTATACTAATCTTACTACAATAAAGACTAATAATTCGAATTGGAAACTACTAATTCCTATATTTTTGATACAAATCCTAATAAAACAAAGAAACTAGAGAAATTATGAATAAATAAAAATTAGAAACTAAATAATCCTAATACAACTCTAAAACTAATATCCTTATTTTTAGGATACTAAATCTATCCTACATCAGTTTCTCCCATTTGAAAAGAACTCGTCTTCGAGGTGACTAGATGTATGCGACCATGAACTCTTCTATAACTTGGTATCAACAGTTGAGTTTCTTCAAGATCACACTCAAAGATTTTTCCTTTTGCATTTTCCATAAAGTCTATAACTTTTTAAACCTTTGTTTTGATGACAAAAATGATCCCATAATGAAACAAGAAAAATCTTCTTCTTGGTCTACTACAATTTCAATCTTCTCATAATCATTAAAATAATCCTTCGTGAATAGATCCTCATAAACTAATTCACTGAATTCTTCTAACAATGGCTGCAATTTTTCTGGCATAACCATTCTTGAATTTGCCTTTAGATCCTCTATCACCAGAGCTTTAACCATTAAAGTGTAAACCTCATGCACCTCCTTAGCTTCAGCCTCAAACTCGACTTCAGACCTGGATAAAACTAACATAAATTTCCCCTCATCTTTAGAAATGTTAGTCTCAAAATCAAATTTTGAAAGAGTCATGGCAATTTTGCATGCTCCCCATGTAAACATATAAACATTATCCTTGCCCTTATAAATAATGTCAACATCATACTGTCATGGCATACCTAACAACACATGACTAGCATCTATATCAACAAAATCACAAATACTTTACCATGATAATGTTTACCAATGGAAAAAAAAAAACACGACATATTTTTGTTAGCTTTGCTGTTAGTCCCTTTTTAATCTAGCCAATTGTGTAAGGAAAATGATGCTTTTTTGTAGGTAATTTCATCTGATCCAATAGTTTCTAGGCCATAAATTTCTCGCAGCTTCCATTGTCAACAATTAAATTACAAAATTTTCGATTAACAGTATAGCAGGATTGAAAGATGTTGTGGCATTGGCTCGTGTCTTTCTACTTTTGTGCATATAGTAGTCGCTGCACTACATAGTTGACTCATTCTCCATCTTCTTCTGCAAATCCTTCTTCTTCATAGAAATAATCTTCTCTAGTAGGTTCCTCTTCATCTACCTCCTTAACAACATCCTCGTTCTCAACATAGTTAATAAGTCGTCGTTTTGGACAACTATTAAAATGATGCCCAAGTTTTCTACATCGATATCACTTTCCATGTGTAGGCACTACAGGAAAAGGCACTATTAGCTAGCGACGCACGCGTGCGAGGCAAATAGTGGCAAAATGCGTTGCTAAAGAGCTTTAGCGATGCACAAAAGGGCGTCGCTAAAAACGTCACAAACAGCCACGTCGCTAATAGTATTTGCATGCATTGCTAATAGTAGCAAAATGAGTCGCTAAGAGCTTTAGCGTCGCACAAAGGGGCGTCACTAAAAACGTCACAAATAGCCACGTCGCTAATAGTATTAGCGATGCACACATCCCTTTGTGTTGTTAAAGGTAACTATTAGAGACGCTTATGGTGCGTTGCTAATAATTTTGATGGTGCATCGCAACTACTATACACAAACACAATGTACGTCGCTGATAGGTCCCTTTGGCGACTCTCAGTGTTCGTCGTTAATAGTAGATTATCCTGATTTAGCGACGAATGTAAAACGTCGCTAAAAATGGTTGCTTTTCTTTTAGCGATGCTTGTGTGTGCGTCGCTGAAAGTTGTGTTTTTTTTTTTTGAACCGTTTTTTTACTTGAATTATTTGTTTTATTCCTATTTAAACTTGTATCAATCATCCTGATATATAATAAAATCTAAATATTTTGAAATCAATATATTAAAAGAAAGCCGGTGGAATCATATAAATATATTATATTAATTACTTACATTTATAAAAGTATAAGTTAACAATAAGTACAAAAATATTAAAAATTGTCTCAAAAAATGTAATTACAAATGTCCATGAAAAGAAAAAAAAATAATAATAATAAGTCCCGATCCAAAACAGAAACACAGCGACGCAATAATCCCAATCAATCTGCAATAAATATCAAATGATATATATTAGAACACTTATTAAATATATATGAAAGTGAATATATTATTTTACTACAAACCATTAATCCGAACCGAGTGCCGTAAGTTGGTGAAAATCTATTTTATCATTTGGGAGGTGTGTGATGGGGTTTTGGGGTCGGTAGGCCGATATCCGACATTTTGGTCCGTCAAAACTCCAAAATGGGCCTTTTTGGAGCAGAAACTTGCATAACTTTCAAATTGGTGATCCGAACCGAGTGCCATAAGTTAGTGCAAGTCTATTTTATCATTTGGGAGGTGTGTGGTGGGGTTTCGGGGTTAGTAGGCCAATATCCAACATTTTGGTTCGTCAAAACTCCAAAATGGGCCTTTTTAGAGCAGAAACTTGCATAAGTTTCAAACCGGTGATCCGAACTGAGTGTCGTAAGTTGGTACAAGTATATTTTATCATTTGAGAGGTGTGTGTGATGGGGTTTCAGGGTTTGTAGGCCGATATCTGACATTTTGGCCTGTTAAAACTCCAAAATGGGCCTTTTTGGAGCAGAAACTTACATAACTTTCAAATCGGTGATCTGAACTGAGTGCCGTAAGTTGGTGCAAGTCTATTTTATTATTGGGAGGTGTGTGATGGGGTTTTAGAGTCGTTAGGCCGACATCCGACATTTTGGTCCATCAAAACTCCAAAATGGGCCTTTTTGGAGCAGAAACTTGCATAAGTTTCAAACCAGAGATCCGAACCGAGTTCTGTAAGTTGGTACGAGTCTATTTTATCATTTGGGAGGTGTGTGATGGGGTTTTTGGGTCATTAGGCCGATATCCGACATTTTGGTCCATCAAAACTCCAAAATGGGTCTTTTTGAAGCAAAAACTTGCATAAGTTTCAAACCAGTGATCCGAACCGAGTGCCGTAAGTTGGTGCAACTCTTTATCATTTGAGAGGTGTGTGATGGGGTTTCAAGGTTGGTAGGCCGATATCCGATATTTTGGTCCATCAAAACTCCAAAATGGGTCTTTTTGGAGCAAAAACTTGCATAAGTTTCAAACCAGTGATCCGAACTGAGTGTCGTAAGTTTGTGCAAGTCTATTTTATCATTTGGGAGGTGTGTGATGGGGTTTTGGGGTCAGTAGGCCGGTATCTGGCATTTTGGTCTATCAAAACTCCAAAATGGGCCTTTTTGGACACTACAAGAAAAGACTCTATTAGCGACGCACACGAGCTTGTAAGAAGGTTCACATTCGGCTAACTATAGGCTACATGAGTTATGTGCTTAGTCTCTGTGTTTGGTTCTCAATAGAACATCATCTTGACCTTGTCAAGAACAAAAGTATATTTTCAATTAATTTTGATGAAAATAATTTTGAATTAAAATAAATTTAATCCATCCACACAATAAATAATAATTAGTCTGCCGATCTTCATGCTCTTTGACACCACTTTACCCAATTGGAATTCTAATACATCATACTAACGTAATAGAAAAACACATCCTTGTAAAAAGGCTTCATAGAATAAATACATTCATTTATAAAATTGATTACATCATAAAAATGAGTGTATTATATCAATAAATTAAAAGGAATATAATAAATGAAGTGGCTGCGACAATGTCTCATATATCCCAAAATATACCACAAAATTACATACAACATAAATAAGCATGTGTACTAGAACAACAATTTCATAAGTCTATCCAATCTCAAAATACATCCTCATGCATTATAAAAAATATAATAGGTCTTGGATGGATGGGATCACCATAACCCACCTCCATATGAATGGGTATTGCGTCTCACAAATAAAAGGAATCAATCATGTGTAACAATATGCAATAAATAAATATTCACATAATTATAAAATTGATACACATAACCCAAAAATTAGATCCAAGCATTATCATTGATTTTTCATTTTATCTTTCCCCTAAATTTTTTAAATTAAAAAGAATTTGGGTAAATTACACTAATCTCCTTTAAAATTTCTAACAATTACACTGACCTTCCCTAAGATTTTTGAAATTACATTAACCTCCCGTATTTTACTTGACAATATACAGTTACCCCTCTCCAACAAAATTTTTTATTCAAAATGACAATACTGTCCCTTTTATTTATTTATTTTTTCAATCTTGACCAATTTTTTATAACTTGTTATTAGAGATTTCTACTATTATTTTATATAAAAATAAATTTAAGGTAAATAAAGTATATTTATTTTATATGAAAATAAATTTAAGGTGTTTTTCAATATTTATTTGGAAAATGGAAAAAAAAAGGTCAACATTTAAAAAATTGAAAAAAAAATGAGAATGGTAGTTTGTCATTTCGAAGAAAAAATTGACTAATATTCTATAATTTTTAATAATTCTTTGGGTCAAAAAAATGTTTTAAGCCCAAAAAAAACTAAAAAGGTAGAAAACTCACCAAAAAGTATTTTAGGCCCTAATAGTCTACACAACACCTTTTTGTGATTTTAATCACAAAAAAAACCCTCTAGAAATTTTTAAAAATAATTAAAATAAGTTGTTAACACTTTTTTTCAAATAAGAATAAATCTAAGAAATTTTCAAGGTCAGAAAATGTTGAAGAATACATAAGAAGGCTCCGCACACCTTAAGAAACTCCAATGTGTCGCATGTGTGGAATTTCAATAGCCATAGAGTTTTCACACGCCACCACGAGCCTTATGCACATGTGGGCTTTGTAATGAATGAAAATAATTTTTTCTTTTGCATTACTATGAGCCTATGCGCTTTTGTTAATGGATATTTTACACGCGCTCCCTTCTAGCAAGTTTTTGGCCATGGGTCAAAGTTAATTGTGAGGCCTTAGGAATTCCTAGATATGGAAAAATAGACCTCAAAGAGGAGGTGAATAAGTCTATGTAATCAACAATTGAAATCTTTTTTCAAATTTAAATTATTAGTGATTGTGTTTTGACTTTCGATTTACTACAATCTTATGATTCTCGTGTGTGCAATAGTTGTACGTGTAATATATAAGAACATCCACACAAAAAGTGAAGACACAAGAGTTTTACAAGGAAACTCCGTAGAGAAAATCTCGAGGCCTTGCCTAGTCTAGTATTAAATCCAATTGATATACAGACTCCAATTGACTCAACAACTTTGTACCTCTAGCCTTGCCAACTCTATACCTATCTTCCTTGAACTCGACTCCTTAAGCTTTCTTCATAATTCCACCGTCTTCGAATCCTCAAACGACTTTACACAATCACAACTATGAATGCTCGAAGCCTTGGAATCCTCTAATTACATGAATCAAAATCCTCTGCACTTGTACTCTTGTAATCACATGAATCAAAATCCTCTGCATATGTGATTTAGAATGCATGAAAAACTATTTGAAAATGATGTATTTTTCTCTCAAGGTACAGTAAAAAGTCTCTAATGTTTTTGTATAAATTCTTTTTTTAATTGTTAGGGTTTTATGTAGAAAATGTGTTTAAGTTGAGTTAAAAAATTGATATGCGAATAAGTCATTTGAACTACCTATCGAACGAGGTCAAATGAAGTAACTAATGGAAATCAACCCTATGGTCGTTTGAACGAGCTTAAAGGTTGTTCAAACTACCTCTTGTTTGCAAAGAGTTTTTCATGCATTCTAAATCACTTAGAACACATCCACATGAAATGCTCCTAGAAAATTTAACCCCTGGTTGTTACGCTAGTTTGAATGACCCTCATTGAAATGAAATTCATTTGAACGAGCTCTAATAATAGAACCTTAAGTCACATTTTGATTGTATTGATACAATTGATTTATATAAAATATTTTTAAATGTAAAAACATGTAACAATTAAACCAAGAAGCTAGTTATCACAATGCAATATGTCATGCCCTGAATTTTCACAAACCCGAGGAGTGAGTGAAATGAATTAAGAAAAGGAAATAAAAGACAATTTAATGGATTTAGTTGATTATGCATTCATTCTCTTGTGTTTTTTCAAAATTAGAAATGAAGACTTGCTATTTGACTTAACCAAAATGGTCTACTAATGTCACTCAAACATCCCTCCCAATTAATATTCAAAATAGTTTAAGTCATGTTCAAAAATGACTTCCAAAATAGCCCCAAAATATCTCTAAAAATGTCTTGGAATAATAGCCCAAATGAGCCCCAAATACTCTAAGGCATGGGCCAAGAATAGGTCAAAAGGTCTACCAAAATTGGTCTAAGGAAGTGGCCAAACATGGCCCATGAGAATGGCCAAACATAGCCCAATAGGGTGGCCAAACATGGCCCAATAAGGTGGCCAAACATGACCCAAAAGGGTGCCAAATATGGCCCAAAAAGGTGGCCATACATGGCTCAAAATAGTGGCCAAGGGGTAGTGTCAAGGGGCTGTCAGGTTGGGCAACAGGCAGACACGCGCATGGGCGTGAGGGAGCACAGGGGTAAGCTAACAAGCGCACAGGGTAAGTGGCGCGTGCGCGTTGGCGTTCGGGGAGCACGGCAAGCGGCTGGGCGTGCGGCAAAGGGGCTGACTAGGGGCTGTTCTACATAAACACTGTAGCAACATTATATTTACTGCAGCTGAATTTCTCTGTTTGTTGTACTGATTTTCTCTATTTTGTAAATTTTCTTCCAAAGTTTTGAAGGCTAGTTTTTTCCCATTTTTAGCCCATTTCTTCAAGGTTTTTAACCCCCCCCCCCCCAATTTTTGACACATTTCCCGCCTATTTAAAGGGTGTTTTACACACCTAACAAATCTTTTAATTTTACGAAATTTCAATATAGTCCTCTTTATTTTCTAAGTCTTTTTCCACCTAATATTCATAATACTTCATATAAATAAGGATTTATACATTCCATCCTCACTCAATGGCCACAATTTCATAGCAATTAAACATACATCATTTAAATATTCAATCCACCATATGTACTCATATACTTGAAATTTAAATGCTACAAACTTTATGTTCAATACAAATATAAGGTCTTGCTCATTGTTTTCATAATATACAAAATTTCTACAAGTTTATTGCATATGGCTTATGCCCTTATACAACTCAAAATATGCCTCAAGGGCCAAATATCCTATGTGGTCCATTTCTCATCCACTCTTCAAGACTTCATCCAGGCTCAAGTATCGGGAGCCTCATCTGCAATATGATATCCCATGAGGGGTTAGCATAACTGCTGGTATGACACAATGCTAATGCAAAAAACAAAATTAAGGCGTAGCATGTGCAAGTGTACATTTATAAACTATGTTTCTTTCAATTCATCAATGCAATGCAATGGCAATATACGTGACACATCCATGCAACTCTATGCCACCATGTATTCGTTTATGGATCGCTCCCGTTGGATCAGCGAGTACTAATACTTGTTCCATGGATCACTCTCGTTGGATCAAGGAGGCACCAATGCAATGGCCAATTTTTGAATTTTTCACCACAGGATCTATACCCTCATAATGCATAGCACCAAGTGCTCAACCCACATTATGTTTTCAAAGAATCACCATATGCCAATTTGCCTTGATTTTTCTATGCAATTTCAATAAGGCATTTTATCAAATACATGGTATACACCTTAAATCATGCATCATCCATAAAGTAAATTCCAACTTTCAAACCATACAACTTCTTTCACATGAACATATGTTATATACAATCAATTTAAACACATACTCATGTTACATGTTCACTATATTACCAATTCTCAAAGAACACCTAATTACACAAAGCATCAATGCATTAAACAACCATTTCTTCCAAAACACAAGGTCTATTCACATGAACATAATCCACAATGTAATGAATCAAACATATATTCAAGTTACATGCATGTTCATCATTTTGACAAATTCTCAAAGAACTCAAAGAACACACAAGTATACAAATTACCAACTCTAGGTTTTTCAAAGAAACTACATCTCAAGTAACTTTCTAACAACAAATAAACATATAAATCACTCAATCAACATATAAAACACTCGTAAACTTAACCTTATTCTTTACTTAGCAAGATATCATACCTAAAAGGGTTTTTCTCAACCACAGGGAGTTGTGTTCACTGTGTAGTGGAGCCAATTAGTGAAAATGTAGCCCTTGATGTGGGAAACAACTTCCTAGAAGGAAGCCTTGTGAAAATCCTAGCCTAGAGATGAGTTTTGGAGGGTTGAAAATTGGAAAACCCTAGCTTTCCTTCACCTTTTCCTCCATGCACTACTTGCTGCTATATTCTCAGACCAAATTTTGTATTTTTTTACACTAAGCGGTCCTATTTATAGTAAAGGGGCCAAGGGGTAAAATGACCCTTTTGCCTTTAATGAGTTTGGGACCCTATTACACTATAACCCGTCCCGAAATGCCTCAATTCGACATTTTGCCTTAACCAAAGTTCTTAAAATTATTTTAAATGATATTTTTCCAGAAAATTTCTTTTCGCCTGCTTGCGGGTTTGGCCGGTTCCTCCTAGGATTCCCTTTTGGTCCAATTTTTCAAACTATCTCCAAATAGGCTCATATTTTCATAGGAGGTGTATTTTAACATTATCAGCATGTTTCTATTCTATATAATACTCAAATTATACTCCTAAACATGACTTATACCTAAATGATGCAGGTATAGCGCCCTACCGACAAATAGTGCATGAATAATGCCCTACCGGCAAAAACGAAAAATTTATTCTGATTTTTCAGATCTCTACACAATAGATTTAAAAACATTTTTACATAAAATCATGTGTGTGTGCAACCAATCTAAGTAAATGTATCCAATCCAATTTACCTTTAACTTAACTTTGTGTAACCATTAATATGAATCTGTAGATAAAGTTTGGATGCTTGAATAAAAAGCTTGAATACTTGACACACTTGGAACACATCCACATGCTAACTGGTCATTCAAAGAATCATCAAAATATTATCATTTAAAATAGTCAATTTTGTAAAATAAAATTTGCTAGATTCATACATATTTCATGTGATACGTAAAAGCATGAATTGAAATCATGAAAAAATAATTTTAAATGAAAAAAAAATTATGGATTTAATAAAAATATAGGAGTTCAATATGAAATACTTGCGGTAGATTTGGTTTGTTACCAGTTGTCCAAATATGCAGAATTGTCTAAGATCCACCATGCTTGTAGTTAGAGCTTTCTTGAATAATCACGAACATTGTAGAATTTTTTTAATCAATAGAGACGCTAATAGAGTCCTCTATGGTTGCTCTAGAATTCGAATCCATAGCTCTTTAGATGGTAACCCAAGAGAGAGAAACCAGAAGGGGAGAGAGATTATGTGTCTATAATGTAAATTATACATAACAATTTATGTGACATATATGTAAAATATATTTTAAAGTATTATTCCAATACCAAGTTTGAATAAGACTCCCATAGAGTCCAACCACATCTTTAATATATTAGACAAGAACTAATCTTATCTTTTCTCTTTAATTAACTCATATGGATGCACCGCAGGTTAGCTTTAAGAGATAATTTCCCTCAAGTTGATGAGATGCATTTGTTGTGAATGGACTTCTATACTCTACAATAGTTTTCTTATATTTCTTATAGTAATATTGTAACACCCCAACCCAATAGTTTTGAGCAATTAAGTATTATAGTGTCATTTATGGAGACTTACCCTAACGAGGTTGGGTATTTTAATTAAGGCAATAATGTTGTGAGACATTAGCCATTTAATTGGCGATGATAATTTCACAAATATGATTAAATGAATAGGACTATTACTTGATGAGAAACCATAATTAGTGTTAATTGATTGATTAACACGTTAGCAATTGTGGGAGAATTAGTTCACAAGTGCACATAATCAAAGACTAGGTCTCTAATGAAATGGTGTGATGTATAATATGGATGGGCCTACATGATACTTGAAGAAATGATGGTATAATATGGTGAGTATGGTTTATATTCATATATATATATATATCACATATACATAAAAGCATGGAGTATATATATATGTGTGTATGTGTTTGTGTGTGTGTGTGTATATATATCTATATACATGATTGAAAGAGAGAGAATTAGTGGGAAATCCCACCTTTTCTACTAAGAATCTGAAGTTACATGGATAAGGTTTGATAGTAGCCATACCTAAGCTCATCAAGGAGTGGCCATGAGAGAATTGTATTAGACACTCGTCAAAGTAGAGTGATCTAGATTCAAAACACACATATATACGTAGAGCTACACTTTATACTTCATTTTTTCTATAAAAACAACACCAGCCAGATAGAGAGAGTGAGATCAGTTTGTGTATACATCTAGAGAAAGAATGTAGGGAGAGAAGAAAATGAGAAATGAGAAAAAAATGAAGGAACTCTTCCAATTGAGCCAACAAGGTAAGAATCCTAACTCTTCCTTTCTAAACTGATTTCTATATATGCCTAGGATCTTTTCAAGCTAAGAAAGACAAAAAAACCTTAGGGAACCGAGGTTACCATTGATAAGTTCAACTTGAGCTCATAAATTGGACTGACATAAAACCAAATTCACTACAAGATAGACAACTTTTAGCTATGCACACTTTTAGTAGCGCACAAAAAAGCATCGCTAAAAGTCACTTTTAGCGATGCATAAGGTGCATGTCACTAAAAGTGGTGAACAATTGTCACGCCCCAAATTCCAACGAACCCGAGGCGTGAGTAACGAGACAAAAAGAAATAAAATAATAACGAAATGAAAGATAACAATGACATTCTCATACATTCCGTACACTGTTCTAATACATACATAAAGTCTGGTCCGTTGGTTCACAATATTCAAAATGAAATACAGTCTCGGGCTTATGCCCTTACAAAATATCAAAAGCGCCTATCGGGCCCAATATAACCCTCAATCAGACCATCTCTATATCCCGTACAGCTGGAACATCATCTGAAATGTTTGCCCCACTAAAGGGGTCAGCTCAACATGCTGGTATAATATAATGCTAATGCAAGAAACAAAACTAAGGTCGTGGCATGTGCGAGTGTACAATTATTTCTATATGGCATTCTATATCATGATGACAGTATATAGACAGTATACAGTATATGAGCAATATGCGTGACACACCCATGCAACTCCATGCCACCCATGTCTCATGATACGGTCATTCTCCGTTGGCATGAGTACCGCCACTTATGTCTCGCTTCACGGTCCAGAATCCGTCAGGCTTGCAAGTACCTAATGGCCGATTTTGGGTTTTTCACCACAGGATCTGCACCCTCATAATGCAAAGCACCAAGTGCTTACCCACGCCATGTCCAAGGAATCACACCATGCCAATATGCTCTAATCTCATCATGTCATAATGCAATCTCAATGATGCATTTCATTCATACATAAAACATGCTTTCAAGTGTACAATTCATAACATCAACAGTTCTTCAAAGCAGATGATTCACATACCACACTAACACATGCGATATATCCATAATCATCATCCAACTAAACCAGCTAGCACGTAGCACATAAGCATGTGAACACTCAAACAAACATGTGAACAATCAATACAACAAAGCAAGTATTCCTAATCTCAATTCTATTTCTTACTTAGCACAATATATCGTACCTGTAAATCGGTCTCAACTCAAGAAGTGCACTCGAGGTATGGTAGGATCACTGTGAAAATACTGAAGGTCAGAGCACCTTTTCCTTGCCCTTTCGCGTTCCTATAAGCATAACAGGTAATTCAGTTCATCGTCATTTGAATTCATTCTATTCGTCAAATTTTATGTCTTCAATTCATAAGTTTCTATTTTTCTAATTTAGACTCCACTATTGAGTCCGGAACGTTGAAGAAACTAAGTTTAGACCTTCGTAGAATTCAATTCGGACACCTGGGTTAAAAAGGGCAAAACAGTCATTTTGCACTTTACACGGGTCCTTACATTTTGTGACCTCTTTTCACAAATTGGACTCTACGGTTGAGTCCGGAATGCTCGAGATAATAAGGTTTCACTATTTGTTTACCTAATTTGGAGTTCATTTGATTGTATTTCAATTCAGGGGTATTTTGGTAATTTTATACGTCGTTACGTGTCTTTTATTTTTCGGGACCCCGTCTCGTAAAACGGACCTCACCATTGGTCTCAGAATGGTCGAGATAGTCAAAATACACTAATGACTTGTCCCATTTGGACTCCGGAATATATTTGAATATTTAATTAATTAAATTAATTAAATTAAATAATTAATTAATTAATTAAATTAATATTTTATTAATAATTTAATCAGGTGGGTCAAAGTGTAATTTCTAACAGTTGGGGGGTCAATTTGTAATTTTCGAAAGTTCAGGGTTAAGGTTCAAATTCTAAAAGGTTCAAATTCTAAAAGGTTCAAATTCCAAAAGGTCCAAATTAAAACTAGTTTAATTTGTTATTCTAAATCAGGTTAACCAAACAGGGCTTATCCAGAACAGGGATAGGATATCCCTGTTCCTATTTTAAATTTAAAAGTTTTTAATTTCTTATCTCCGTAACCAAACGGGCCAAACTAGGTTTTTAATTTAAAACAATGGGCTGACACGTGGCAGGGGCGGTCCATGCCCGACCCGAACCGACCCGACCCGACCCGGACAGACCCCCCTTCTTCCCCCGCTTTTCCGACGGAGCTCCGGTCACCTTCTCCGGCACCGGTGACCGGAATTTCAAAAAATCAAGTTTTTAAACTTGATTTTCTTGGTGTTTTCGAAGCCCCTTTCAATCCCAAATTATTCTAAAACATTTTTGGAGCATTTTAACACCGTTTTGAAGCTTCCAATCACAACGAAAAATCAGATTTTTTCTCCCTATGGCCGCGACCTGCACCTCCCTTTTTCTCCCTCATTTTTCAACCATTTTCTATCATTTTTGTTGCGTTTTAATCCTTACATGATGCTCTACAAGATTCTACAATTTAAATCAACTGAAATGCTTTAAAAAAAATTGAAACAGAAGCAACCCACTTACCAATTTTCGGCCGTTTCTCTCTCTAGCCGTGCCCTCCTTCTCCCTCTTGCTCCGAGCTCGAACCAAGTCTCAAACTCTCCCTCAGAGCTCTATTTCTCTCCTTCTTTTCTGCTTCTTTCCTTCTCTTCTTTCCCACCCGAGACTACTCTCTTTTCTCTTTATTTTCTCTCTTTCTATATCTCTCTCTCTCTCTCTCTAAAACCAACCTACTCTCTGCCGATTCTGCACCCCCCCCACTCCCTGAATTCTACTCACACACTCAACCTTACCCCATGCCTTGTTTGAGTGTATCACACTCAAACTTACACACACACACAACCGGGTACACACACACACACACCTCACACAACCTGATATATATATATATATACATATATATATATATATATTTTCACATTTAAATATACACTCACCTTTTACACATATACACACACAATTAAATTTAAATTATATATATATATATACACATATACATATATACACATACACCCAATAATAATAATAATAATAATAATAATAATAATAATAATTGCAAAAATAAATAATAATAATAAAATTTTTTTTTTCCACGTTATAACAACAATAGACTTCTTGCGCAAAATTAATGGTGAGAACTTTTTTGCAGCATAGAATGAATTTTAGCGACGCTCACGTGCGTTGCTAGCAGTTTACTATTTTTAGCAACGGACAAGTGCATATCGCTAAAGCATTAAGTACATGGGTTTTTAAAATACGTGTAACATATGACCTATTATACAAAAATGAGTAAATTCATGACATAGAATGAGATAAGTGGAGCATCAATCTATCTACACTTATTTTATACCTAAGTTTAATTTAAAAGTCCCTATTGCAATTTCTTCAAGTTTTGATGGAAACCCTAAATTTGCCTTCTTATTTTGTTGGGTAAATTCTTCAAATTCCTAACTTTAAACATGTGGGTTACAATATAGAAGGGCTTGTGCTTCCTTGATATACCAAGAATGCTCAAATCCTTGGAAGATTTAAGTGTGAATCTTCAATCAACAAGCTTTCACCCCAACTTTCCCTTTTCTTTCCTTCCTTTCTCTCTTTTAACGTGAGAGTCTGTGTATTTTTAGTTGGTCTTATAAGACCAAAAAGAGTTGGGGGTGAAATTCCCCTTTTTCCCCTATTTTATTTTTTTCCCTCCTTTTAATCTCATATCCTTTTGGCCCTTTGTCACATCCCGAAACCCACCCTGTGTGGATTAGGGGATGCGGGTGAAGTTCTTAAAAAAATCCATTCAAAATCATACATCACATCATGTTCATTGTTACAGCGGAAGCAAGTTACATTGATCTTTCTTGTATCTAGATAGGCTAGAATTATTATTATTTTTTTTTTTTGAAACATTACATTCATCAATAGTATATCAAATATGGGTCCCATACCCCACATTCACATCTAAGCTTCATCCTACTCTAATGGTGAGTCCCATACCTCACACACACTTCAAAACTTCATGTTTACTTCAATTGTGAGTCTCATACCTAACACATTTCTAAACTTCATGATTACCTTAATTGTGAGTCTCATACCTTATGCACACTTTACTTCTGAACTTGTACTTCACTGTAGTTGTGGGTCCCATACCCTACTTTCATATCACTTATACATATCAGGGATAAATCCATGTGAGCTTTATATAAAGCTCGTGAGTAATTACGGTACCTTGTCATGGGTTTTCAATTGATAGTGGTCTAAGTATAAGAGAGTTTATAAAAATAACCACTACCAATTGTTCATACAATTCAAATACAGAATATAGAAATTTTTGAAATAGAAAGCATGAAGCATTCACGACATTCAAGCAAAGTATTTAATTTATCAAATACAGAACAAGTGGATTCGGGTTTCGTTGAAATTGGAAACATAAATCTTTAAATCATGGTCAGAATGATGGGAGATAAAAGTATTTAATTTATCAAATACATAACAAGTGAATTCGAGTTTCGTTGAAATTGGAAACATAAATCTTTAAATCATGGTCAGAGTGATGGGAGATAAACCTTCTACCATCCTATAATGTTATATCTTTTCACTTTCTAAGTGAGTTTGTATCGATCCAGCCTTATAAGTTTTATCTTGTGGATCTATATTTTTATCTATAGGCCAATTATTGTGGGAGTCTCCATGCCTTGTAGCTGAAAAATTCTCGTATGCGAGTCCCGTAGGATCTCACAAGCTTGTGGTGGTTATGCACAATTATCTTGCATTATCGGTTCGTAAATAGGGACATTTAAAACCTAGTTTGTCAAACAGATGTTTTTCAAAAGTATTTTAAACATAATTGGAATGAGAAACATTCACTTTTAAGTGAAGGCATTTAACACAATTTTAAAGTTAAGATAAACGTGTTAAAGTAAGAACTTTATAAACAGTTGGCATTTAAAACAAGCGCAATTGCAGTTTATGATAGTATTTGAAAATGAAACAAGTAGCATGTTTGAAACATAAGTCATGTAAATACAGGAATTTGAATTTAAAACACTTCAGAATCATGGAGTTAAAACCTCTACTTCAAATTCTAGGATTACTCACCTGTGGTCCAAAGTCCACAGTCCTTCTCTTACTTACGTTACTTGCCTTGGCACTTGTTTTATCTTTATCCCATTGCTGGTGATCCTAAATCACATATTAAACTGAACTCAATATATGAATAAACATATGATTTTATTTAATCACTATCAATTTGATGTTATTATCCCTAACCGACTCCATTTTTGGATTCAGTGACCCTCTAAACCCTAATATAGGTCATATACCCTCCCTCGGCTCCCATCTGAAAGTTATTCTCCCATTAAGGGTATTTTAGTAATTTTGTGTTTTACGTCTCATTTCATTCGGTTTATCATTTGCCTATACGAACATCTTTTTTGAGTCCAGGAAGCCTTTAAAACATTAATATGTGTCTTTTAGCTTTATTTATATTCTCTTGGTAGCTTTATTTAGTCTTAAGGATGTATTCGTCATTTTTTAGTTTGTTACCGGGTCTTATTTTTCTTAAAAGGACATCACTTTAGGTCCAGAGTGTAAAAGATAATTAGTTTAGGCTTTTCCGGATCTTACTTTGCATATCAATAGCTTATATTAAGCCTAGGGGTATTTTTTTATAATTTTACGCTTTCACATGTTAGATTTTTTGGTGCTTCATTTGCTAAAATGGACTCTACCATTGAGTCTGAACTATCAAAGAAGTTAGAATAGACCTTCTCTAACATTTAACTGGCTTTGGTATCACTAAGGGCATATTGGTAATTATTACACTTCACGTGTCTATATTTTTGGGACTTCGTTTCGTAAAATGTACCCCACTGTTGGGTCTAGAATATCCAAAAATTTTTTGATAGGTATTTCCCAAGTCATTGTGATTCAATTGATAAATTAATTAATACATCAATACACAATTAGAATTATTCTATTTGTCCGTTCATATTTCTCGGAGTCTAATTTCATAAATCGGATTTTGCTGTTGAGTCCGAAATGCTCAAAAAGATTGAGTTAGACTATTCGTGCATTTTAATTGGCCTTCGTTTGGCCAATTTTTGGCTTAAGGCCGTTTTGGTAATTTCTCATAATTAAAAGGATTCAAAATTAATTTTTTTGGGGTTGTTTCGTAATTAACAAAGTCTAGGGGGTCCATTTATAATTTCAAGAAATCTGGGGGTTTCAAAATGGAATTTTAGAGAAAGGGTTCGAAAAATCGTTTGGTTAGATTCAAGTTCTAAGTGAACTGGTTCAAAAGTCCAGAACCAACTGATTCACTCCTTTTCGCATCATGCTAATGTCACGATGACATCAGTTGTCATTAAAAAAATGGCAGTGTTTTGTTTTAATTTGAGACCCGTTTTAAATGGTGAGTACCCGATCGATGGCCCGACACTATTCATCATCCTTACCAAACTAGGGTTTATTGTAGTAGTGAAATCCCTAAAAAGTTTTTCCCTATTTTGAGCAGTTTTGGCTAGTCTCTCCCTCTTGTTTTGATCCCAATCATCTTCCCTAAGTCCCTTCTACTATTTGGTGTTGATTTCATGCATCAAAATAGTTTAGAAACTCGGTTTGAGCTCTGATAATGGCGATTATAAATCGCTTATTCCATGCTTATTTCTCCACCTTTTCATGCGTGGTCTGGCCTGTTGTTCTCCTTTTGTCAAGGGACTTCATTGCCCATTTTAAAAATAAGGTTTTGTAGTTGATTTATGCAGTTTGATTTCAAAATTGAAACGTGCAAATCACATTTTGGAGCTTATTTTTTGAGTTTTTCGATCGCAAGACCTTGGTTTTTGGGTCATTGTGGTACTTAGTTTTAGTCCCAAGCAACAAATTCTGTTTTGATTTTACCTGAATCAAACCCAATATTCTAAGATCTATTCATGGCGGCTCGATCTTATTTCTCTACTGTTTGGTCACTTTATCTACATGAAAGAAACCCTAATACATGTAGAAACTTAAATGGAGTAAAAAGAATCAAAACTAACCTTTTTAAGGTCATCTATCCTCCATTTCTTTATTTTCTCTCTCTAGAACTATTTTCCCTTTCCTCAGTTCCTCTAATATTCTTCTTTTTCTTCTTCTTCTAGTCTAAGCATCTTAGCTTTCTTCTTCATTTTTTCTTTCTTCAAGCGATCTACATGAAGTGAATCCAACTCCTACATCTTTTCTTCTTCTTCTACTTCTTCTTCTTCTTCTCTCTCTCGTTCTCTCTCTATCTCTTATTTCTTGCTCTACATATCAACTGACAGAGCCCTCTTCACGCATGTTTGATTTGGATACCTAGCTCTTACACACGCAAAATTTACATATCTTTATGAGGACTTTGCTGCATGTCTTTTAATTGGTTAGGGTAAGGGTGCATTGGTGTGGTGACACCTCATTTCCTTTTTCTGAATTACCCTGTACTCCTCTTTATTATATACTTTTCATGTGGTTGATATAGTATAAAAGTGTTGATAGCCTAGTGGCTATCCTTTTTGGGTAAGGTCCTTCTTTTATTTATTGGTTTTGAGTTCAAGACTTTGTAAGAGCATTTTGCTTCTTATTCCTATTTTCTTTTATTTTCCATGCATTAAGTTTCCTTGTCATTTATTTATTTAATTCTTATGTTGCTTGCTAGTTAACATTATTTTGTCTCTAGTACTAGTCTTCTTGATTTTGTCTTCTTATCATAACTTGTGTCATTTATTGACATTTTAAGAAACATTGTTTCCTAATACTTAACACAATATAATTATATGTTAATACTACTAACATCTTTAAGTTCACACTAATTACTTGTTAATTAGGTCAGGGATATTACACCCTTTTTACTTGATTGAAGAATGATTAATTTATTAAATCATGTCTTAATTTACCTTTAACTTTTGTATGTATATGTATTTTACATGATTCAATCATGCATTATTTCTTTTCTAATCACATTATTGTCAGTATTTTATATTTAAAAAAAATTTTGAGTCTTTACACGGTCGGTGGCGTCCCTAAATCCGAATAGGCTGGGTTTCAGGATGTGACAATCCTTGATGGACTATGAACTTAATAGAATTGAGGTTAAGTATTCTCAGAAGTTAAGGAGGATAAATGATAGTTATTGAAGATGGATTGATGACTTTAAGAAAATTCTAAGGTTTAGTGCTAGTCTTGTAAGTTAGATTGTCCTACTAGAGCTAAGGACTGTAAGATTGAAAGAAAATGACTCCTATTGTCATTGGAAATTAGAGTATGGATCGAAGGATTGGTAATGATTGATGATCAATATAGGGTTAATTAAAAGCCCTAAAATGATAGTAAATGATTGGTTGTACGTTGGGGGCTAAATGCGGATTGTATCATAGTGAAAATTCTAAGAGATTGAGGATTAAAAGGCACTAATGGCCCAATTAAGGAAAGAATCCAGAAAATGGTAGTAGGTGTTGTAATGTAATTAGACTCCGTGTTAGGATTGGTGAGTCAAAACACTATTATATGACCAAGGAGCTAAGAGCATACACAATGCTTCCTATCCGACCAAAAGGGATTGACTATAGATAGTGATTAACAGTATAGATAGTCATTGATGGTAATGGATAGCCTTGAAACAATGATGATCGACACTAGTAAGATAGAAACTAGAAATTCATCGAACCCAGAAAACCCTAAATAATGGGTTAACAAGAATATGAACGATAAGATATGAAAATTAGTGTGTATAATACCAAGCTTTAAATTCACCAAGAATGATGGATATCCAAAATCGTAAAGGGTTAATTGAACTAATGCCTTTATAAAATATATGTCTATGATAGTTGAATAGGGTCAACCAGATGAAGGATATATAAGTGAAAAATGTTGAAAATTAGACGGGAAGGAATTACAATAGAAAAGATATAATAAAAATATGAGCTTTTGAGGTCTAATCAATAACTTAGTGTGCAACAAGACTAAAGTACTCTAATAAAAATATTTTGGACCTTTAAGGTAATAGAGATAGCATAATCATATCAAACATTTTGACTTTAAAGACTAATACTAAAATAGTTGTCAGAAAGAGAGATAAAAATGCTAGATACCCCTATTAAGGACACGTCATACTTTGTAAGGCATAAAGCAAATTGTGGATAGGGGAAAAATAGAAGTGATTCAACGGCCTATATGGTAGGCCTAAAATGGCCCATCAGATTTTGAATTAAGTCCAATTTTATTTTAAAATAACCTGGCCCAAACCAATTAAAATCTTTAAGCCAATTTTGGAATATGGCCTAATCCATTGTGAAATACACCTTAATGGTGTTGTGCATGGTTGCCACTATAAATTGTCCCTGTCGTGGCATTTGACTATCATGTTGAAACCCTATAACTGTATACACCGCCGTTTTCTCAATTATTTTCACATTATCACGCCTTCCAAACAATCCCAACACCATTTAACTTTATTAGGAATTATTTTTAAAGATCAAGACCTATAAAAACCGCTATAATCTCGAGATCACGACTTTTTCCATGGTAGCTAGAACCCTCGATTTCTCCATTGGCCACCCATGGTTCCTACATAGTTTCATTCCTAAACATCCATTGAAGCATAAATAAACCAAAATCAATGACCAAACATCACAATTCTTCCTTAAGAACAAACACAAATATGTTTCATTTCACTATAAGTACAAGCAACCACACATCATAATCGAACGCATACACACACACACACACACACACCGTGTGGTTCATTGATAGATTTCTAGGGCTAAAAGGATGTACTTTGGTGGCACTAAGATTGATCAAGAAACCTCAATCAAAGAGGGGACTCGAAATGGGTCCTTGTTTCCTTTGCTGCTATATTACACACGCGCACATGCATACACATACACACACACACACATATATATATATACACACATAATAGCACACACACAACTCACATTTCCATATCAAGACATATAGACCTTGGTCATGCCATTTTAGGGCTCAAAACAGTGAGTAAGTAGGGGACCCTTGGTGAGGTCCCCTTCATAACAGCAACAGGTACACACTTCACTGTGTATGTACACACATTTCTCAAACAAATATGCATACATGAACTCATATATAGTAGCTTTAGAATGTTAAGAATTCCTAAGGAAAATCTCTACCTTGCCTCTATTAATCTCCATTTGTAGAGAAAGAAAACTTGTTTTTCTCCCTTAATGATTGCCTCAAGCTACCTTCAACCATAAGTCTATTGTCTAGCAATTCTCTAAGGTCCCTCCAATCATCTTCAAACATTACATGGAGTGTTCATATTATACACATACATATACTCACATATACATTCAAGTACACACACATATATACAAATATACTCACTCTCTTACATTCACTTACACAGCTCACACGCACACGATCACACACACATTTTATTTCTCACATACACACACTAATAAAGTGAGAGAGATAAGTGTTGAGAAAGAGGGATATTGTTTTAAAAAATGAAAAATGGAGAGAGAGAAAATATGTGATCTTGTTTGCCAAAAAAAAGAGTTGGTCTCTCTCATGTCACCTTCTATACACACATACCAAGGCATACTAACACCCTAGTCATGGTGCATACTTACACACATTAGTAAATCCCATTAGATGCTTTTACTCACCAATTAATTAATGCCAAGTATCATTTTCTAGAGAAGTACATGAATGGCCGATTGGCTACACGTGCGCGCCCACAAACCCAGAAATCACCTATACTGAAATTGCCTCAAAATTGACAAGGTAGCTAATTTCGATGCACTCATTCCAAATTTGCAGTCCGTTTCTCCGAACTTTGTCATTAAAAATTATTAATTTATCTATGTCTTGAATCTAACTATATGGCCCCATGGCCCATACAAGTCCCAAATAAAATGTAGAGCTTTCATTTGGGACCCATAATATCATTCGATTCATTTATTAATTGATTTCATAATTCATTAGATGCATTTTGATTTAGTTAATTATCTTCTAATGATTTAGATTAAAAAATTACCAAAATGCGATTTGATAATTTTCTAAGTCGTTACAATTTATATTAAGAACACCAACCAATCTCTCCCTACCTTACAATAAAGTCATAAATGAAAAGGCAAAGATAACTTAGACATGCTAGATTGACAGAATTTAATAGACTATACAGGGTTAAACAAACCAAGCATAATCGAAAGCATAAAATTTCCTTCTTTTAAGAAAAATCAAATATCATGCCATCTTAGGCACAAAAACCTACACATAGTTAGCTATTTGAAATTAAAATTTGAAGTATTAATCAATCGCAAACTTGAGAGGGAATGAGCGTCGGATACATATCTTTAACAAGTAAAGTGGAAATCTCTCACCCTTTTGTCTTTAACAATAACCAGGAAAGACCAATTGGAGTTTGACACTTAGAAAAAATATTAAATGCTTAACGGAATCTCAAACAAGTCCAAACCTAAAAGATATGAATACAATGCATGTAAGTTATTAAAATAAGAAATGAGAATCGAGAAAATTAGAAGTAAAGATCATTTAGCAATCCGTGGGAGGGTAAACACTAACCTAAAAAAAGATCAAGAACAATTATAACACAATAATGTAAGGGCTACCCTAGTTGGTTCCCATATCATCCTTTGCATCTATTTCCCCACTTGCTCAGCTCAAGAGCCCATGTCATCATTCACATCAAACTTAGAAAAATTTAAGTTCGAGAATTCCTTTGTTTCTCTTTGATGAAAGGCTTCAAAGCAGACTAAGTAGAAGTGTTTCATATAGTCCTTCATCTCTTAGAGCCCTTAAACTCTTCAATAATGATAGTTTGCTCATGAGCAACCATAGTCCCTAAGTCCATACCTTGTTTCTTCAATACGATGCTTTTAGCCTTTCTTTCCTCCCAAGTGTTGTTGAACTCCTCTAGCATCTTTGATTTGGTTTTTTACAAGTCCTCTAGAGACCTTAAGTTGACTAACTGTGATTTTTTAGGACAAAGCTTTGGTTTAAAGCAAATCCTTCTTCCTCTTTGATTGTTCTAGAAGGATCTTGGCTTCTATCAACCTTTAGGACAAGGTTTCCACATAAGTAATGAGCTATCAAAGGTAAGGATTAACATTTTATTAAAAAGAAATCATAAAGTAAAATAATGAGATATTTACCTTGGTCAATGCAGCTTTAGATGGCTCATCAATCCCTCTAAGTCCCTTTCGAAAGAATTAAAGTCATACTATTAAAAGACAGATCAACATTGTCTAAAAATGACTTTTACTTAGGAATAGTCGATAACTAAATACAAGAATGAAGACTGTGATGAGGAGCTAATTTGATTGTTACCACAAGAGATGACTCAAATAGATGCCCAACATTGGTAACATTGGGACCATAAAATTGAACTATAGGAATGAATTTAAAGGTGTTTGCCTCCTTGATGGATTTAAGATAATCATTAGACCCCTTAAAAAGGGAGGAAAAAACCCCAAAAGAAGCTTTAACCCTAGATAGGGCACCCTTGTCCACTTTTTGAGGGGTGTTTATCTTTGAAAAATAGCCCAAGGTAAATACAGAGGAAAAAGAGAAAGTTATAGGAAAAAAATGATTCGCCAAGAAACTCTACATCTTTTGTTAGCTAAAGTTGCTAAGGTGGGCTCTAGGCTAACTAAATAAGTAAAAAGGTTATTGACCATCACAAGAAGGTCAAATTGTTGGAATAAAAGAGTTAAATCCTTATTAATGTGTTCAGTTTGCTTAGAGGTAACCAAGGGTCTTGAAAGGTCTACACATAATAGCATAAATTATTACAAAAACAACATGTAAGGAAGTTAGAATAACCACAAAAAGAAGGAAAGTCTCACTAAAAGGTTAGGATGACCCCATATTTAGGGAACCCTAGTGCCACCCTCATGAAGGGATTTCCAAGGGTAACGCTTCCACAAATCACTTGGAATGAAGAAAAATATTTTATTCCATCCTTTATTGAAATTAGGGAGTTCAGTAATTAAATTTTTCAACTTGTCCGTGCTCTAGAAGTACCAAAACAAAGAAGAAAGCTTCTTTACCTGATAAGAATAGAGGAACTTCTTTATTGTTAGCTGAAGTTTGCCCTTATTACAAGTTGACCATAGCAAAACATAAGCTATAAGCATTCGCCAAGCATTTGGCATAAGCTAACCATAGGCCAGTTGAGGAAATAAAAGAGTTCTCTAACAATGAAGGGTATGGGAAAGCAAAGTTCACTAGCCAGAGCACCCTAAAAAATGCAAACCTCTCTAGCCATGAAGCTGCATACCCTATCTCTATAGGAGGGTAATTTGAGTTGAACTTGGCTAGAAAACTTGTAAATGATCTAAAATTGATTTAGCTCAGTAAGAGTCACAAAATAAACTACGATCTGAGCTTGGAAAAATTTATCCTTGTACTACTTAGATAAGTGCATGGCCACATGAATAATGGGAGATGGCAGGAACTTTAAGGATCATCATGTGATGAACCCTCAAATTGCTCAACATAAAGAGACGATCCAGCCTACTCATCTTGTTCAACCTGAATAGAACGATTGCTTTCTAAATCAGAGCAAAAAACCTTTTAGAACTTTGTGAGAACCCATTCTCTAATTTATAGAGTGGGGAAAAATAGATCCAACTAAAGAAGGGAGATTAAGAAAAACCTTAGTTATAGGATCACCAAAGACAACAAAATCTGACTTTGGCATATGACGATGAAGGGTGTAGAGACTTGAAAATTGAGAATAAATTTTTCGTTTTGTCAGTAGAGCACTATTTGTAATACCCTGACCCGGGATAACACGTAGACCGAGATAGACCGGTTGAGTAGTGTAATACCCGTTGTAACCGAACATGAGTTTCGAATAAAATAGAATAATTCAATTAAGTCTACAGAGTCAAATAATAATACCGAGCTTCAACCAAGCAATGAACATATTATCAACATGAAACCAAGATCGATTCAGACCGAGAAAAATAGACCCCAAAATATACCGAACTATTTAGAGTAATATACAGTAACGGGTACAATTACCGAGGTAATTAGTAAAAGCTATAATCTCAAGGAATTTGAGATTAAGAAAAGCCAAGTATGAACAAACCGAGCCGATAAATATAGTACCAAAATAAACTCGAGCCATCATAGTAAGTTATGTATCGTAACAAGCACGCAGTTCAAGATAGATAGTGCGGTTTACCAAATTAGTAATATACAGTTTAAAAATACGATAAGTGAATTATAAGTAATTCTCGAGTAATCAATAGTACCGTATAATAAAACTCGAGCAGTACGGAGAATCGTGCACTTATACCAGTATATGCCTCGATATACGTGTACAGTGTATTTCAATAAATACAAGAATATATATATATATATTCGAGATAATTTATATATATATATATGTATATATGAAAATATATACAAGTATATATATGTACGGTTATGTATGTACATGTATTATAAAAATATATGTATTTAGTATAAATGTATATATATATATAATGTAATTTTATTATATATATATATATATATATATATATATATACATAAGCATGCAAAGAAGTGGAAAAGAAAAAGAATAGAAAAAGAAGAGAAAAAGGAGCATGGTGCAGCGTGTGGTGTGTGTGTCTTATATATCATATATTATACCTAGCTATACATGTCAAATGGACCAAAGAAAATAGGAAAAAGAAGAAAAGAAAACAAGAAAAGAAAAGGAAGAAAACAAAGTCAAAAAGGGGGGCACAGGGCATTACAGCCGAAAAGAGAGATTTATATGTATATATATATATATATATGTGTGTGTGTGTGTGTGTGTGGTGGTTAATGTGAACAAGAAACAAGAAAAAGAAAAGAAAAGCAAAGTCAAACATAATGGCTACAGCAGGAGAAAAGATAGAGAGATGGGCGCAGTGCAGGATTAGCGTACAGGAAGAGAAAAGAAAAGAAAAAGAGAAAAAGAAAAAGCAGGAAAAGTCCACAAAGGGGACGGTGCAACAGGCAGCATGGTAGCGTGGGAAATGTCTGAAAACCCAAATAATTGTCTCTTTATACCTTTCATTTCCTCTTCAATTTAGTTATAAATGTGGGAAAAATTAATAATGGTTTGTTATTATATTATTTTATTCTTTGTTTACATGTTTGTGCTTAATAAATTAAACAAAGTTGAAGACTTGCTAACTCTAACATTTCATTATTAAATGGATTATTCAATCCTTTTATTTAATACAAATGTAAATCTAGGAATTGTTGTTGAATCTCATGACTAGAAAGAGTCAAGACAAGTGTAGCTTGGGGTACCCATTTAGAATTATTAAAGTTTTATTTATTTTGTTTATAAAAAATGAATGACAATTAGCACACTTCAAAGAATACGTTATATCTATCATAATAAGAAACATACACTTCAATAAAAGAGTTAAAATTAATTTTTAATCCCAAATAAAAAGCTTAAGCAAACATGATAAAACATATATGCTTATAAAAATATAATATTCCATTGTTACTTTATTTCAGTTAATCGGATCAGAGTTCTTACTGTAAATCTTATGAGAGTTTAAAGAACTCCTACCAAATTTGTCTTTATTAGAAGGAAAGTATAGCGGATCTCAACGAATCAAATTAAATTTTCATTATTAACGCCATACAACAGCACTGAGTGAACAAAACTTTAATATCATGCCAAGAGAGACAATCTTTTAAATGAAAAAAAGCCAGTCGTTAAGAGCTCTTATTCATAATCAAAACTTTCACAATGTAAAACTAGTATTTCTCGATCATTTTTTGAAGTACCAAGCTTATGTTCGGTTTAGATTTTCTAAACTTTCACAATGTAAACAGGTTTTGATTATTACGTAAATAATTATTATACAATTTATTAATATTTAAATAATTTAATAAAATAGTTTAATTTTCAATTTTAAATTATTATTTATAATTCCACATTCTTATTTATAAGTATGAATTTGTTTTAAACAAAATTGACTTGAAATTTTATAATAATTTAAGGAAGAATTACACTTTAAATGAATTGTGAAGGGAAATTTATAAGTGGGCTAAATAGTTATGAGAATTTATATTTAACTTGACACGGAAAAAAATAAATTTCACTTAAGCTAAAAAGTTTACATTTAAGCCAATGCAGCAGTTCACATTGTTTTAATGGTAGTGAATTGATGGTAACACATAGTGCGTCCATTAGCGAAAATGCTAATTAATATTTTCGTATTAGGTTAAGTGTAAATTCTCCAAACTATTCAACCCAATTATAATTTCACCTTCAGATTTTATGTTAAGTGTAAAATTTTCATCATTTAACTATTTTTTTATAAAATCAATTAAAAATTATTATTTTATTAAGTTAACCATACTAAAATTGTAACACCTACACCCAATAAATTGGGAAATTTAGGACAATGTATTGAGAATTATATCAATAAAGAACATTTTCAAGATTGTTTGGACACTATGCAATGACATGACACAAACTAGGGTTAGAAATTAACCTAACCTATTACGCCTCGAAACCGAGGAGACTCAAGGGTGAGGTGAGTGACCCCCTTTCGGAGCCACACTAAGGTGATATAATTAAATATAAAACATGTTCTTTTTTCCATATTTAATTTAAATAGTCCATTGGAGGCAAATCGGGTGGTAAAAAATTAGTTCGGAAGCCAAACCGACAAAATAGAAGGAGAGGTTGTTAGGCCCCTCTCCTAGTGCCGATTGGCACACTAAGAGGAGAGGTTTTCCACTTCCTAGTGTCGATCAGGCCTGGTCCTTTGCTTTGGCCTGTTTTGGAAAATCCTTCATATTTTTGGTTTCTTTTCTTGATTCAACCTAATTCTCAAAAGACAAAATCATTCATTTTCATTCCAACCAACATCAACTGCACCTAAAATTCATTAAACATCTAATGTTACTTTCATTCATCAAGAAACAATACATAAATTTCCAAATTCAAGCCTCATGCTTCACAACTTCTAAAAGGATCAAAAGAAAGTCATGTGTCTCACAATGTTTACATCATCATTTAACATCCTAGTTCATACACATTTTATCTACAATAAACATGGTCTATTCCAAATGAACATACAATCAACAAGCTTCCCAAAAATTTCATGGTAGTCAAATATAAAAAAATGATGATCTTTACAAAATAGCTTACAAGAGTCCTTCAAGTGTTACCCAAAAACATGACCCACCACGTGTATATACATGTTCAATTGTGTTCAAAAATGAAAGTCATTACAAGCCTTCACATAAAGAGGGCGCGGTCATCCAAGTATACAAAATCAGGTCTTCCAAAAATAGCATCAAATGATTCTTCAACCCACGACTATTTCTTTGCCCGCTCTTACATCTAGTAGGAGTCAATTCAACAACCCCAATAGAATAAATCTAAACATAGGTAAGTACGTGTGGTGTCAAGTGTATGCTTGTGCATGTGTAGTGGCACACAAGTGGTTTCAAAGCATGTATCTCATCACAAGCAAAATGAGTCAATGGAGAATAGCTTATCACAATATGACATTCATAATTTTCAATAAAGAGAAGTGAAAAATTCAATAAAAAATAAGTCAATTAGAGGAGTTCCCAATTGTTCAAGTATTTTAAATTCTTAAACTTTCTTCTCATCAATTCTGAAGTCTCAATCCCAAGATTATATTCCTAGTCGGTCCCTAGCAAGCCTTGTATGGCTACTAACCCGATAGAGACATACGACCACCCGCGTGGGTTTACGGCTCGCAAATCAAAGGAAGACACCATGTCGAACACCAATCAAAACCCCAGGTAAAGGCAATCTCACTAAGCTCAAAATCACACAATTGACTCTAGCCCAATGTTCATTTAGTTTTCATTCTCATATTTCCAAAGGTATTTTCATTCACATTTATATTCACAATTCATCATATATTCATCAAGAAAGTTAAACATTCAAGTAATTTCACTTAATTATCATAAATCCATATCAAGCATACATTGAGGCATTTTCACAAACATTTGATGTGCAATTTGAATTATCAAACATAATACAAGTAAACCCATTTCATGATTTCACCAATCAAAACTTTTTGCATTCAACTGAGAGTTATGTCAACATCAAAATAGGATAAAAACAATTCATTTCATAGCAAGAATTCAACCAATACATAGATTTTCAAGGTACATGCAACATATGCCCAAATATGAAAAAATTAACAATTCTATAGCAAGAGATGAGATAGATGCATGGTAAACCTATCTACACAAGTCCTAGACCTACGTTTAGAAATCTCCTACCTCAATTCTTCAAGTAGTGGTAGAAACCTTAACTTGGTTCTTGATGATTTTGGCTAGAATATTCAAAATTCCTAACTTCACTTGGTGGTTGTAAGTAGAATAGAGTTTATGTTTCTTCAATCTTCCAAAAGATGGCCCCAATCTTTGAGAATCTCCTAAATTTTCTCACTTTCCTTATCTTCTTCTCTTTCGCTCTTTTTCCTCTCTTTTACATGAATGTGTGTGTGTGTCTTTCTAGTGTGTGTTTTAGGTATGTAGGGATTTTAGATTTAAAAGGCCAAAAGTAAGACAAAAGGTTAAATTTTCTTTTTTCCCTCCCTTATTTATTTTCATCTTTCTTATTTCCAAGCCTTTTCTTGTCCTTTCATTTAAATTTTTAATTTCTTAATAAAATTTATATTATTATTATTTTATAATTTGTAAATTAAAAAAAGTTTTTCGGTCTTTACATTCTCTCCCCTTTAGAAATATTTTGTCCTCGAAATTTAGAGTATATCTTGATTAGAAAATAAGTCGAGATGTTTGGTAAGAATTACGTTCTCATGATCCCATGTAGCCTCTTCAAGGCCATGATGTCACCATCGGACTTAAACTAGAGGACTAGTTTTTCCCCTCAAGGTTTGTTCCCAAGTGTCCAAAACTTGAATAGAACACTCTTCGTAAGATGCATCTTCCTCAATATCCAACTCCGTTTAGTCCAACACATGCGAAGGATCTAGTTGGTATTAGCGAAGCATAGGCACATAAAATACACTATGAACCCTAGATAATTGTGGCGGCAATGCAAGTCGGTAAGTAACGTCTCCTATCTTCTTAAGGATCTCTAATGGCCTAATGTATCATGGCGCTAGGTTCCTTCCTTTTTCGAATCAAGTCAAACTATTCTGTGGTGCTACTTTGAAAAAAACGTGATCTCTAACTCCGAAGGCTAGAGGTGTACACCTCTTGTTTGCATAACTCTTCTGCCTACGTTATGCTGTAAGTAACTATTGTCAGATAATCTTTATCTTCTCAATAGTCTTCCAAACTAAGTCTGGACCCAAAACTATAACATTCCCAAACCTCGGTCCAAAAAATAAGTGATCAATATGGCCTATCATATAAGGCCTCGAATGGTGCCATTTCGATGCTCACCTGATAATTGTTGTTATAGGCAAACTTAGCAAGCGACAAGTGATCCTCCCAACTTCCCATGAAATCCATAAGGTCTAAATAGAACGCTCAGATTAACCGTCGGTTTCTAGGTGGAAAACGGTGCTAAGTGCCAAGTCGGTACCCAAGATTGCCTATAGACTCTGCTAAAAATGAGTAGTAAATCGTGCATCCTTATTAGAAACAATAGATACCAGAATCTCACGGAGACAAACAATCTCCCATATATACAAGTGACTAAGTGACTTCGCCGAATCTGTAGTCTGGATAGGTAAGAAGTGCCCGAATTTTGTCAGTCGATCCATGATAACTCAAAAAGTATCATGTCCCTATGGCGATTTAAGAAACCCGAACACAAAGTCCATAATGATTTGCTCCCACTTTCACTCAGAAACTGGAAGTGGCTGAAGCAATCATGTGGGTTGCTGGTGTTCAGCCTTAACCTACTAACATGTCAAGCATCTACTAACAAATCATGCTACATCAGTTTTCGTGCCCTTCCACCAATACTGTCTACAAAAATTATGGTACATCTTCGTGCCTCCTAGATGAACTGTCATCCTAGAATGATGGAACTCTTGCATAACCTCATCGCGACAAGGCTGTGGAATGTAAACTCATCCCCAAAATCTCAAGTTGTGGTTAGTGTAGAGTGTTCAACCCTTGACTGTGTCCCCACTAGCAATACAAGTGCGAATGGTCTCCGCTTCTGAATCCTACAACTATGTGTCAAGCACTCGAGTAAGTAAGTTAGGGTGCATAACAATGGAGAATAACATAATTGTCACACCCCTAACCCAGAGGGCCAAACTAAGAGGTCATTGAGCCCCGATAAGGTGGGTAATAGGACTAACCATCCTAGTCAAGTATATAAAATGCAGGCCATTTTTTCTTTGAATTGAAATTGATTTCCTTTAATTGGTTTCCCTTTAATCGGTTTTAGTTTGATTCCCTTATTAGGCTTGTTCCAGTCCCGTAAAGATAATAAATGAAATTGATTATTATCAAAGTAACTATACCAGTCATCCATCAACAGTATATATTATGGTAGTGTTCAGAGTTGACTCTATAGTCCTATATATATATATACATGAATATACATGAATATCTAAGAAAGGTACAAACACCCTTAATAAATACAAAAGGTAACAAAATGCTACAATGACTTCAGTCTATCCTATATTGCTCTCGCAATTATATTCCATCCAGCCAATACCTGTCATTCCCATAAGTAGTAGGGGTGAGTCATAACACTCAGTAAGGTTTTTCAAAACACACAAACAACTAGCGTGCAAAAACTAATAGAAGTCCGAAGAGGACACACCCTAAAGTCTAGTATGCATCACAAGCATACAACATCAATATATCCCAACACAGGCATGAGTATAAGTATCAAGAGGGTATAACACCACTACATGTGGTTTAACAACAATAGCCAAGTAGTCAACATATGGAAGGTTGGACACATGACATAAGTGTAAACATATAATTTCACAAAGTACCTCTATTTCTTGTTTTAATGCCACAAGGACAATATATATGCACATAACTAATCACAAGGTGTAAGTATAAGCTTACCAACTTCATGACACACATTCATTTCTTGTTCAAAACCATAAGAACAATATATGCATTCAAAGCTATGCAACCAACCACAATTGCAACAGTATCAAAAACTAGTAGTATACAGTCCATCAATAAACACAAGGAAATATCACATGAACGTCAAGGGAAATAATCTCAAATCGACCAATCCATAGCAAAAGAGATAAAGCCTTATTCAACTCATTCCATTCTCTCAATAATCTCAATCTCATGAGTATGTACCTAATTGGGCTTCCGGTAAGCCTACGTGCTTTACAGGCTATTAATCCGATGAAGAAAAATGACCACCTGCGTGAGTTTACGACTCACAAGCCAATGGAAGACACTATCTCTATCACAAATAGAACCCTGAATAAAGCAAAATCTTACCACACTCAGGAGCACACAAAAGACGTGACTAATTCCCATCCCAAAAATCTTCCCACATAATCTGTCCATTTTCATAATCTCAAATATCTTAACTCCACACCTCACACGGTGCTCATCAATATCAATATCCCCTCAAATCTCACATCATTTGAGTATATGCAATAGTATGAATAATAATAACATCAAAATCCATAATAAGCACAATTTTATGTAAGATAGCATATTCAATTTACTAGCTTATGATAGAAACAACAATGTTCATATATATCCATATACCCATGGTGTAATATTCCGACCCGGGATACGTCACGTATACCGAGGTAAGTCGGTTAAACTGTGTAACTTGAACGGTAAGAAATGTATATCACGATATTTCACGGAAATGAAAGATTAGAAATGGAAAATGATTGAAATATATCTAAAGTGCTGGGTAACACCCGAGCACCTCGGGATATTGCATCGTAAAGCGTGTCCCGCACTTATTTCCATGCATGCCCAAAGTTTAAGTATATACGTGTATATATGGGCGTAGAGGTACGTATAAACATGTATAATTATGAATTAGACATATAATATAATATATATATATATATTTATATATATATATAGATATATATATATCTATGTGTATATTATATAAAAAATAAAAGAAAGTGGGCAAGTGGGCAAAACAACATCAGCAAGTGCATGTGAGGTGTGTGTGTGTAAAGTGTGTGTAATATATATATATAAGGTGATATATATATATATATATATATTATATACATAAGTGCATCTTGTCTCCCATCCATTAATGCAAAAGTTGCATTAGTGGAGGGAGCACAAGCCAAAAGAGGCCATCGGAAGGTGCTGGCAGAGCTGGTAGAGAGAGAAAGTAGAGAGAGAAAGTAGAGAGAGAGAGAAATGGAAAGGTTATATAATGCATATCTCTCACTCTCGGGAGAAGGAAATCAGAAAAGGAAAAGAGAATTTTGGAGTAAGAAGGAAGGGGAACAAATCTGCAATAGAGGCGCGAAGAAGAGGGGCTCAACACCAAGAGAAAACCGAAACCTAGGTAAGGTTATGTGTTTCTGTTTTTTTTTATTTCAAGCATGAAGTTGAATTTCATTGATAGGGTCTTGAAGAGTATAGAAAAAGAAAACAAATGAAAGAAAAATGATAAGAAATGGTTGAAAAATGAATAAGAAAATCGAAGTTGCAGGTTTATGCAATGAATTCGGGTTAGGGGATTTTATGCTAAAAAACTCAGTTTAAAATACATGGTATTGATCCCATAAAGTGCAGAAAATTAAATGAAAAAGAAAGAATGAAAAATGATGAAGAAATCATAGGGAAAAAGAGAAAAACCAGTTCACCGAAAAACCGGCCGGAGCTAGTTTTTCTCTATTTCGTGAAAATGGGGAGAGTTTTAGGGCAAGCCGAGGATAGGAATGAAGTCGTGGGGAAGAAAGGAAAAGAATGGCATTCAAATGGGGAGAGAAAACCATCGGAAATTGGTTGCCGTCACCGGAGAAGGTGACGGAACCCTAATACAGACTCACCGGAGTCTTGAGGAAGATGATCGAAAAATCGGGGAGGCTACCGGGTTAAAAAGAAACGGGTCTGGGTTGGATCAGGTCGGGACCCAACCGAATATAAACGGTTAAGTGATACTGCGCCGTTTTGGGTTTTTAATTTAAATGAGATTTGGGCTATTTGGTTGCAGGGATAGTAAATTGGAAATTGATTAGGGGTTATCCAAACCAAGGACAGGATAAGAAATCAGGTTTATTGGAATCCGGTTTTTAAAAGGAATTGAACCGTTTGGTTCAAGGGAAGGGAGGATCGGTTTAGGGTTTCTGGTCTTGAACCAACTGGTTCAGACCATAGCTTTTGGAATTTATGAACCGGCCCCAAATATTTTACAAAATTTCACTGTTGCCCAAATATAAAAATTAATTAAATATTAATTTTTATAATAATGCCCCTATTCCAAAAATAGGTCAAACGAAGTCCAAACAAGGCAAATGAATAGTCAAAACCTATTATCTCGGACGTTCTGAGTCCAATGGTGGGGTCTGTTTTACGAGATAAGACCCCGAAGGATAAAATACCGTAAAAGTGCAAAATGACCATTTTACCCTTTTTAGTACAAAAGTCCAAATGGAATTCCGCGAAAGCCTAAACTGACTTTCTTCTGTGTTCCGGACTCAATGGTAAAGTTTAAATTAGTATTTGAAATACTTATGATGGAAAGGCATAAAATTTGATGAATAGAATCTATTCTAAAACGTATTCATTGATATATAGGAAGCTCCAAAAGCAAGGGTACACTCACGGATTTCTGAGATAGAATCACGATAAATGTAAGTGGATCATTCTCTCTTACATGTGGTGTTTCCACAAGCCAAATTTATTCTTATACTACCAAACTTGTACTCTTGAATGTATTCATATCCTTGTGTTCCACAGTTCGATATTTTCTATCTTGTGGACATTTGATTGACTGATGTATCATTGTTATCATGTTTCATTGTGTTTGAAAGCAACTCATGTTATTACTATCCACAAAGTGATATTGTTCTATCATGTGGACATTGGTTGACTGTTGTATCATTGTTATCATGTTGAACCCTGCCTTGAAAGGCGTATAGTTATGTTTTCACTGAATCTATGATATTCCATTTTATACTTCTATGGAATCACGAATGCTCATGATATGTTATGAATACCGGATTTGTGCTCAGTCACAATATCCATCCGATGCTTCTGTATTGACTGGAGACCTAAGGGTCAAGTCCATGAATGGACAGGTGGTAGGAATGAATTCCTCGAAGGCTCTCCACCGGCAAATGAATGGCATGATCATTGGCATCTCATTGCATTTTCACTGGCATTGCATTGAATGGAAAGGTGGCAGGAATGAATTCCTCGAAGGCTCTCCACTGGCAATTGATTGGCATATTCCCTAGCATTGCATTGCATATTCACTGGCATTGCATTGCAAATTCACTGGCATGTTACAGAATAAAAGCATCTCTTATGTTTGACAGAACTTGATGGTTGAATGACATTATTCCTTATGATTCTTTAAGTCTTGAAAGACTTACATTGATTGATTTGATTGTGATCAGTTCATTGTGGCAGTACTTCATTGTTTGATATATTATCATTGTATATCGTGGCAATTATTCCATTGGCCCTCGTGGCAATTACGTTCATTGGCTATCACAGCATCTCCTTCTTTATGATTGGCTATCATTATCTTATTCATGGATTCACATTGATCATCGATACCAGTGTTGGAGATCTGTTTTACTTACTGGGCTTTGTAGCTCACGCCCCCCATTTACCCCCATTTCAGGTGATGACGCTGCGAGACCCCAGTAGGAGTCTGAGAGCGTAGGGGGACATTTGGAGTATTGTATCAGTCTATGTTAGTTCTCCCATGTATTCACCACCCCCGGGTGCTGGTTACGTTTTAGTTCTCATTTTGAATTATGTTGAACTATGTCATGTGTTTAAAAAGACTTCCGCTGGATTACTGTAATTGATAAAGGCTTCCGCTATACATTGTTTAAAATTTCTAGTACATTGCATATTAGTACTATGATGCAGGAATGAATAAAAAGGAAAAAAGTAGGGACGGCCTTTGGGTCAGCCCCGCGATACGAAATCCGCATAGGGTGGGTTTCGGGTCGTGACAGCATTGGTATCAGAGCCAGGTTTGATAGTGAGTCATGGGAGATAGGACTAGAGTTAAGACTGTTTGAGATGACTGACATTTTATATTGTCTTATACATTGACTGGTCATCTCATTGGTTATCTTCATTGATTCTATTCACAGCCATGGTTACCACAAGGCAAAGTCCATTACCTATGGATCGTTTAGAACAATTGGAAACAATGATGTAGGCTATCATTGAAAGGCTACCACAGATTCAAGCTAGTGCTAGCCAACCAGCACGGCCAGTACCACAGGAGCAGCCTGTCAACGCAGGCGACAATGCGGGACTACGTCAAGGAAATGAGCGAGACGCTGCATATTTATATGAGCGATTTCAGAAAATGAGACCCACGACATTCGACGGTACAGGAGGAGCCACTATAGCTGAGGAGTGGTTATTAGAAATGAACAGGATCTTCAAAATCCTGATATGCACTGAAGTTCAAAAAGTGGCATACGCCACTTATATGCTCAAGGGTATGGCGCATAAATGGTGGATGATTGAGGAAGATAGAGAGCCAAACATGAACTGGCAACGATTTACAGATATCTTCAATAAGAAGTACTTCTCCCAAGAAGTACGAAACCAAAGAGTTGCAGAGTTTATGGTGCTGCAACAAGGATCAATGACGGTAGAGCAATATGAGGCCAGATTTACTGAATTGGCCAGGTTTGCTAAAAGTGCGATCAACACTGAGGATCTGAAAGCCCGCAAATTTGAGGAAGGATTGAGATGGGCTATCAAGGATAGGCTGGTACCCCATCGACTGGCTACCTATGATGATGTGGTGGAGACAGCTAGAGTCATAGAAAGGAGTGGCGAGGAATTCGCCAAGAGGAGAGGGAACCAGAAGCATGGAGGCAACCAGAATAGAAGGCAAGGGCATTCTGCTTCGGGACATGGCTATACATTTACCAGACCTGGAGCCGCATCACAAGCGACAGGGTCAGGTCTGAAGAAAAATGGCAACACCAAAAAGGGGGCAGCCAGGTGCTCTCGTTGCAATAAGAATCATAAAGGCCAATGTCTCAAGGACAGCAACGCTTGCTTCTACTGTGGCAAGGAGGGACATTATGCAAGAGAATGCCCTCAGAGGGATCAGGCCATGCCCAGTACTGCTTGGGTTAAAGCACCAACCACTGGAGTAGCACTACCTAGACCTCCAGCCCAAAGGAATGGATAAGGGAATGTCCAGCAGCAGGCAGGACGGGTTTTCGCCCTTTTACCAGGAGACATGCAGGCTATAACCTCGGTAGTCGCAGGTACTCTTTTAGTATGCTCACAGCCTGCTTATGTTTTATTTGATACTAGATCTACACATTCATTTGTATCCCCTACATATGCTGCTAAATTGAACTTAGAAACAGAACCCTTAGGGTATTTACTGAATGTTTCTATACCATCGGGGAAAACATTATTGGGGGATACCATGTATAGGAACTGTGAGATATAGATTGGGGAGACACACTTGTTAGCTAACCTTATACCCTTAGAAATTTGTGGATTCGATGTTATCCTTGGAATGGATTGGCTGGCTGCCAATCATGCTACGATAGACTGTATGGCCAAACGAGTTCTTATACAGAATCCACAGTTTCCGACAGTTAACTTTGAGGGAACAGGAGTGGCTTCCCCACCCTACTTTGTTTCTTCTATCCAGGCAAGGCGTCTGCTTCGAAAGGGATGCCACGAATTTTTATGTAGTGTTCAAGACACTAATTCTCAGCAGCCTGAATTAGAAAAGATTCCCATTGCTAGGGAATTTCCTGAAGTATTCTTGGATGATCTTCCAGGAATGCCCATAGATAGAGAGATCGAGTTTTGCATTGACGTATTGCCAGGCACTACGCCAATATCCAAGACTCCATATAGGATGGCACCGGTAGAGCTGAAGGAGTTGAAGCTCCAGTTGCAGGAATTATTGGACAAGGGTTTCATACGACCCAGCTCGTCACTATGGGGTGCACCGGTATTGTTTGTGAAAAAGAAGGATGGAACCATGAGGTTGTGTATCGACTATAGAGAGTTGAACAAGGTTACCATCAAGAACAGATATCCACTACCCAGAGTAGATGATCTGTTCGACCAATTGAAAGGGGCTCAGGTATTCTCAAAGATCGATCTGAGAACCGGTTATCATCAGTTGAAGGTCAGACCCACTGACATTCAGAAAACGGCATTCAGAACACGGTATGGACACTATGAGTTCCTTGTTATGCCATTTGGAGTGACCAATGCCCCAACTGCATTCATGGATATGATGAACCGTGTGTTCAAGCCATACTTGGATGACTTTGTGATTGTGTTTATAGACGACATTTTGGTTTACTCTAAGAACCAGGAAGAACACGAGGTACATCTGAGGAGAGTGCTACAGAAGTTAAGGGAACAGAAGTTGTACGCTAAGCTGAAGAAATGCGAATTTTGGCTTCCCAGTATAGCATTTCTGGGACACGTAATCAGTAAAGAGGGAATCTCTGTTGATTCCCAGAAGATCGAGGCAATCATGAATTGGCCTCAACCTACGAGTGTCACGGAAGTACGAAGTTTCATGGGGTTAGCAGGCTACTATAGGAGATTTGTCCAGGACTTCTCCAAGATAGCTACGCCTATTACCAAATTGACCCGGAAAGGTGTTCCTTTTGTTTGGACAGAGGAGCAAGAGAAGAGTTTTCAAGAATTGAAGGAGCGTTTGGTTACAGCTCCTATATTGACAGTGCCAGATGGAACTGATGGTTTTGTAATATACAGTGATGCCTCATACAAAGGCTTAGGGTGTGTGTTGATGCAGAACGGAAAAGTGGTGGCTTATGCTTCCCGACAGTTGAGACCCCACGAGGGAAACTATCCGACACATGACCTTGAGTTAGCAGCTATTGTCTTCGCTTTGAAGATATGGAGGCACTATTTATACGGAACCACGTGCAAAATTTTCACCGATCATAAGAGCCTCAAGTATCTGTTTACACAGAAGGAGCTCAATATGAGACAACGCCGTTGGTTGGAGTTATTGAAGGACTACGAGGTCAATATACGGTACCACCCAGGAAAGGCAAATGTGGTAGCTGACGCTCTTAGTCGAAAGTCATCAGGAAGTTTAGCTTGCCTGTTGACAACACAGACGAAAATCCTAAGAGATTTGGAAGACATGGAAATGGAGATTGTTCTGCCCAGCTCCAAGGCACTATGTGCCAATGTCACAGTCAGGTTGTCAATTGTGGACAAGATCAGAGGGCAGCAGACAGGATGAAAAGTTGGCTAAGCTTCTTCAAGGAATTGAGACAGACGTGGTTTCTGAGTACTCAGTAAGGGATGGATTGTTATATTATCAAGGTAGGATCTGCGTACCCAATATGCCGGAGATCAGAAAAGAGATTCTTGATGAAGTACACAGTTCGAGATTTGCCTTACATCCAGGAGGCACCAAAATGTATCACAATGTTAAGGATACTTATTGGTGGTCCGGGATGAAACGTCATATAGCTGAGTACATAGCAAGATGTGCCAAGTGCCAGCAAATTAAGGTGGAACATCAGAAGCCTGGAGGACTTCTGCAATCACTGCCCATTCCTGAATGGAAGTGGGAACATATCACGATGGACTTTGTATCAGGATTGCCAAAGACAGTCAGGGGGAGTGACTCTATTTGGGTTATCGTAGATAGATTAACTAAGACAGCTCACTTCTTGGCAATCAAGATGACACAATCTCTTCAACGACTAGCCGAACTATATATCAGAGAGATTGTTAGACTTCACGGAGTTCCATTATCGATTGTTTCTGATAGGGACTCCCGGTTCGTATCATGATTCTGGAAGGGACTACAACAAGCTATGGGCACGGAACTGAGTCTTAGCACTGCGTATCATCCCGAGACCGACGGACAATCGGAAAGGACGATACAGACTTTAGAAGACTTACTGCGTTTCTGTGTCATAGACTTTGAAGGAAGTTGGGAAGATCAGTTGCCATTGGTTGAGTTCACGTACAATAATAGCTATCAAGCTAGTATTGGCATGGCTCCATATGAGGCATTATACGGCAGGAAGTGCCGATCACCACTATGTTGGACAGAGGTGGGAGAAAGGAAACTCTATGGGCCAGAGATAGTAGAACAGACAACGCAAAAGATACAACTGATCCGACAACGTTTATTAGCAACTCAGAGTCGACAGAAAAGCTATGCAAATGTTCACCGACGAGACTTAGAGTTTGCGAAAGACGACTTTGTGTACTTGAAAGTATCACCCATGAAAGGAGTGGTCAGGTTTGGCAAGAGAGGAAAGCTTGGACCCAGATACATTGGGCCATTCATGATCACGAAGAGGGTTGGACCCGTAGCATACGAACTTGCCTTACCATCAGAGTTAGCACATGTTCACAATGTGTTTCATGTCTCGATGTTAAGGAAATGTATACAGAATGCAGATCAGGTAATCGAGCACGAACCACTAGATGTCCAGGAAAATCTGAGTTACATAGAGCATCCAGTTCAGATTTTGGATCGTCGAGATCAGGTGTTACGGAACAAGACTATTCCATTAGTCAAAGTTCTATGGAGAAATCACCGGATGGAAGAGGCCACTTGGGAACGAGAAGATGATATGCGCGCCAAGTACCCACATTTATTTTCATAGTAGTATGTGCTAAGTTTGAGGACAAACTTATTTTTAAGGGGGTAAGAATGTAATATCCCGACCCGGGATACGTCACGTATACCGAGGTAAGTCGGTTAAACTGTGTAACTTGAACGGTAAGAAATGTATATCACGATATTTCACGGAAATGAATGATTAGAAATGGAAAATGATTGAAATATATATAAAGTGCTGGGTAACACCCGAGCACCCCGTGACATAACACCCGAGCACCTCGGGATATTGCATCGTAAAGCGTGCCCGCACGTATTTCCATGCATGCCCAAAGTTTAAGTATATACGTGTATATATGGGCGTAGAGGTACGTATAAACATGTATAATTATAAATTATACATATAATATAATATATATATATATGTATATATATATAGATATATCTATGTGTATATTATATAAAAAATAAAAGAAAGTGGGCAAGTGGGCAAAACAACATCAGCAAGTGCATGTGAGGTGTGTGTGTGTAAAGTGTGTGTAATATATATATAAGGTGATATATATATATATATATATTATATACATAAGTGCATCTTGTCTCCCATCCATTAATGCAAAAGTTGCATTAGTGGAGGGAGCACAAGCCAAAAGAGGCCATCGGAAGGTGCTGGCAGAGCTGGTAAAGAGAGAGAGAGAGAGAGAGAGAGAGAGAGAGAGAGAAAGTAGAGAGAGAGAGAAATGGAAAGGTTATATAATGCATATCTCTCACTCTCGGGAGAAGGAAATCAGAAAAGGAAAAGAGAATTTTGGAGTAAGAAGGAAGGGGAACAAATCTGCAATAGGGGCACGAAGAAGAGGGGCTCAACACCAAGAGAAAACCGAAACCTAGGTAAGGTTATGTGTTTCTATTTTTTTTTATTTCAAACATGAAGTTGAATTTCATTGATAGGGTCTTGAAGAGTATAGAAAAAGAAAACAAATGAAAGAAAAATGATAAGAAATGGTTGAAAAATGAATAAGAAAATCGAAGTTGCAGGTTTATGCAATGAATTCGGGTTAAGGGATTTTATGCTAAAAAACTCAGTTTAAAATACATGGTATTGATCCCATAAAGTGCAGAAAATTAAATGAAAAAGAAAGAATGAAAAATGATGAAGAAATCATATGGAAAAAGAGAAAAACCAGCTCACCGGAAAACCGGCCGGAGCTAGTTTTTCTCTATTTCGTGAAGATGGGGAGAGTTTTAGGGCAAGCCGAGGATAGGAATGAAGTCGTGGGGAAGAAAGGAAAAGAATGGCATTCAAATGGAGAGAGAAAACCATCGGAAATTGGTTGTCGTCACCGGAGAAGGTAACGGAACCCTAATACAGACACACCAGAGTCTTGAGGAAGATGATCGGAAAATCGGGGAGGCTACCGGGTTAAAAAGAAACGGGTCTGGGTTGGATCGGGTCGGGACCCGGCCGAATATAAACGGTTAAGTGATACTACGCCGTTTTGGGTTTTTAATTTAAATAAGATTTGGGCTGTTTGGTTGCAGGGATAGTAAATTGGAAATTGATTAGGGGTTATCCAAACCAAGGATAGGATAAGAAATCAGGTTTATTGGAATCCGGTTTTTAAAAGGAATTGAACCGTTTGGTTCAAGGGAAGGGAGGACCGGTTTAGGGTTTCTGGTCTTGAACCAACTGGTTCAGACCGTAGCTTTTGGAATTTATGAACTGGCCCCAATATTTTACAAAATTTCACTGTTGCCCAAATATAAAAATTAATTAAATATTAATTTTTATAATAATGCCCCTATTCCAAAAATAGGTCAAATGAAGTCCAAACAAGGCAAATGAATAGTCAAAACCTATTATCTCGGACGTTCTGAGTCCAATAGTGGGGTCTGTTTTACGCGATAAGACCCCGAAGGATAAAATACCGTAAAAGTGCAAAATGACCATTTTACCCTTTTTAGTACAAAAGTCCAAATGGAATTCCGCGAAAGCCTAAACTGACTTTCTTCGGTGTTCTGGACTCAATGGTAAAGTTTAAATTAGTATTTGAAATACTTATGATGGAAAGGCATAAAATTTGATGAATAGAATCTATTCTAAAACGTATTCATTGATATATAGGAAGCTCCAAAAGCAAGGGTACACTCACGGATTTCTAAGATAGAATCACGATAAATGTAAGTGGATCATTCTCTCTTACATGTGGTGTTTCCACAAGCCAAATTTATTCTTATACTGCCAAACTTGTACTCTTGAATGTATTCATATCCTTGTGTTCCACAGTTCGATATTTTCTATCTTGTGGACATTTGATTGACTGATGTATCATTGTTATCATGTTTCATTGTGTTTGAAAGCAACTCATGTTATTACTATCCACAAAGTGATATTGTTCTATCATGTGGACATTGATTGACTGTTGTATCATTGTTATCATGTTGAACCCTGCCTTGAAAGGCGTATAGTTATGTTTTCACTGAATCTATGATATTCCATTTTATACTTCTATGGAATCACGAATGCTCATGATATGTTATGAATACCGGATTTGTGCTCAGTCACAATATCCATCCGATGCTTCTGTATTGACTGGAGACCTAAGGGTCAAGTCCATGAATGGACAGGTGGTAGGAATGAATTCCTCGAAGGCTCTCCACCGGCAAATGAATGGCATGATCATTGGCATCTCATTGCATTTTCACTGGCATTGCATTGAATGGAAAGGTGGCAGGAATGAATTCCTCGAAGGCTCTCCACTGGCAATTGATTGGCATATTCCTTAGCATTGCATTGCATATTCACTGGCATTGCATTGCAAATTCACTGGCATGTTACAGAATAAAAGCATCTCTTATGTTTGACAGAACTTGATGGTTGAATGACATTATTCCTTATGATTCTTTAAGTCTTGAAAGACTTACATTGATTGATTTGATTGTGATCGGTTCATTGTGGCAGTACTTCATTGTTTGATATATTATCATTGTATATCGTGGCAATTATTCCATTGGCCCTCGTGGCAATTACGTTCATTGGCTATCACATCATCTCCTTCTTTATGATTGGCTATCATTGTCTTATTCATGGATTCACATTGATCATCGATACCAGTGTTGGAGATCTGTTTTACTTACTGGGCTTTGTAGCTCACCCCCCCCATTTACCCCCATTTCAGGTGATGACGCTACGAGACCCCAGTAGGAGTCTGAGAGCGTAGGGGGACATTTGGAGTATTGTATCAGTCTATGTTAGTTCTCCCATGTATTCACCACCCTCGGGTGCTGGTTACGTTTTAGTTCTCATTTTGAATTATGTTAAACTATGTCATGCGTTTAAAAAGACTTCCGTTGAATTACTGCAATTGATAAAGGCTTCCGCTATACATTGTTTAAAATTTCTAGTACATTGCATATTAGTACTATGATGCAGGAATGAATAAAAAGGAAAAAAGTAGGGACGGCCTTCGGGTCAGCCCCGTGATACGAAATCCGCATAGGGTGGGTTTCGGGTCGTGACACATGGTGGAAATGTAAATAACAGTGTAGTATCAACACAGTAACCACATTTATTTCATAATACCAAGTAAAGTTCAAGTGTCATTCCAACAATTATAATGGTCGAATTCATAATAACCAGTTAATGACAAATATCCAATAATAATAATAATAATCGAATCGCATAAATCAAATAACAGATACATAATGCCAACAGTCGAAATATCACCCTAGTCTCAATCATCATCCCAATGCCAAGAGACACTACATGTGTCTTTCATAATATACCTCAAGTAATTTACCCACTCATTGTTCCATCCCTGAGACCATTCTTACCTTTAACACTAAAGTGTCTTGTCAAGTCTTAAGGTTCTCCACAACTAATTATATATTAGCCTAAATATCGGGTACTCCTTACTCAAACGGATATAAGAAATGTGTTCCTGGACCTTAAAAACCCTCAAGAGGCCCTATCGTATTGTTTCTAAGTTATTTGATTGTCTTTTAAATACATAAAGGCATTTTCATAATTTACCAGGCATATTACGAGTCTATCAAGACACTGTCTCACAAAATTGACCTTGAAATCGGATCTAGAAGGTTCAACAATCCTAAAGATTTCCTTTTTACCTTATATTAATTCTTCTAGATATCTGTTTCCTACTTAGGGGCATTTTAGTAATTTTACATATTTAGGTGGGACCATCCCGAGTTCTTATTTCATTATTTTGATGTCATATTTGAGTTCCTAGCGTTCACAAATATTGCAAAACGCCCCTTCTAGATCTTAAATTGGCTTTTTATTACTTAATATAAATCTAAGGGCATAATTATCATTTTAGCAATTTAGGTGGGACCTTTACCAGGTTCCTTTTTATCCAATCTGATTATATATTTGAAATTTCAAGCATCCAACAACCTTGGAATAGCCCTTTCTAAATCTTAATTAGCCTTTATATTTCTTAATTTAGCACTAGGGGTATTTTTTGTAATTTTCTATATTTAGGTGGGACTACCCCGGGTCTTCGAATGTCCAAACCGAACCTGCCATTAAGTCCGAAACGCCCAAAAATCTTAAGAAAGCCCCCCTTTTCATTTTAATTGTATTTAAAATTCAAATTATTAAAAGAAGGGGCAATTTGGTAATTTTGTATCTTTTGAACTGGTTCAGCAGTGAACCCTTTAATTTTGAACCGGTTCATTTTTTAACCTTTTTCTAAAAATCTATTTTTCAAAAACTACGCAAATAAATATCCCTTAAGGCCACTCAACGTTAACCCTTTGACCTGGTTTGACCCATTGATCGAACTCGAATACCTAGTTGACCCGGCCCATGACCCAATTTGACCATTGACTGGTCAACGTTCAACCGTTGACCAGTCAACATTCACTATTGGTGAGTCGTTGTTCACCTTCTCCGGTGAGACTCACTAGAATCCTAAAATTTTCAAAATTTCTTCTTGATTTTCTCACTCCGATTTCAATGATTTTCATCCCAAATCACTCTAAATCATTTTTAACAATTTTTAAGATCATTTACAATAATCAAATCGACCTAAATATTCCCCATCTCGATTCTCCGAAAAAGCCTATAACCATAGTTTTTTTCTAACTTCCAACCATGGTCCTTGATCCAATTTGCTTTCTTTTACTTTCTGGAAGTCCTAAGACTACTTCCTAAGACCTAAAAACTGGTCTTTCCATTTGGAGACCCGAATCTGGGTCTCCTTTGTAACACACACACGCATACACATAGTCGCACACATAGTCACACACACACATAAATATATATATATATATATATATATATACACATATCCACACACATTCAATCATCTACAATTGCAGTACCATGTCCCAATTCGTGAAACTAGACTAAATGTAAGGTCTAGAAGCTCCTACCTCTGTTTATAGCTCCTATTTCTAGAGAGAGAATACAGAGAGAAAGCTTCGGTTGAGCCATCTATGGCTACCTTGTGCAGGTTCTAGCCTAGTCCAACTTGCTCTTTTCCTTCATTTTCCTTCTCTTCTTTTCTTATTCTATGCTTCATTTCCATTCCTTCTTTTCTAGTTTCGGTTTCCATGTGTGTGTTACACACACACACACAGTGGATCGCACACGCACTTAATCTCTCTCTCTCTGTCTCAAACACACGTACAATACACACACACACATACACACACACACACACTTTCTGCCATATAAGAGAGTATGAGAAAAAGAGAGAGAGAGAGAGAGGGGGATTCTGAAAGAGAAAGATAGAGATATTGGCATGAGAGGGAGGGAGAGAGGAAATTAGAAAAGGGTGAGGGAAAGGAGGAGAGAGAAAAATGTGATGGGAATGATGTCTCCCATCACTCCATACATGTCCTCCCTACCATGCACCCTCACACACACTAACACATCTCTTTCACCACCCTACTCTTGACACATGCCCCCCTTCTAGAATATCCACTTAGCTTCTTAGAGAAGTCTTCCATGCATCCCCATGTGCCATGTGCCAGTTGGGCAACTATACACACACGCGCCCAAATTAAAATTATCGTAGAAATGCACCAAAATTGGCACTCTAGCTAATTTCGGTACTTCGATTCCAAATATATAGTCTGTTCCTCCAAATTCAATCATTTGAATTTTTATATTTATCTATGTCCAGATTATGACTATGTAATCCTATGACTCACAACAATTTCGAATAAATTGCCAAGATTCCATTTAAGCCTCATTATGTCATAGTAATGACTTATCAGCTTATTTTATAATTTATCTGACTCTTTGATTTATCTCCAATCTGTCCTCAGTTTATGCTGACAATTTACTAGTTTGCCCTTGATGATTTTTCTGGTCCTTACAATCTCCACCCCTTATAAAAATTTCATCCTCGAAATTCATTACTCTAAAGAGAACGTTATCAAAACACCATTTGATAATTTCCCAAGTTACTACAATAACGGTCCCATTGGTCTTCTTAAGGCATAGGTCGTACTCCGATGTTGCGTCTAGCATTTCCCACTCTTGAATGAGTATACTAGCTAAATTCCCTCTAGATCTTCTACTAAGTGTATTGGCTACAACGTTGGCCTTTCTTATATGGTATTGCAAATCAAAATCATAGTCTTTCATGTACTTCATCCATTGTCTTTGCCTTAAGTTCAAATCTTTTTGGGAGAAAAGATATTTAAGACTCTTATGATCGGAAAAAACTTTGAACCTTTCACCATAAAGATAATATTGCCAAATTTTCAATTCGAAGACAATGTTGGATAACTCCAAATCATGTGTCGGGTAATTCATCTCGTAAGGTTTCAACTATCGTGATCCATATGCTACTACTTTACTGTCGCATCCCACAACTCACTCTATGAGGATTAGGGGCCGTGACCAACACTGTTACTCGGATAAGTCGTACAAAATCAAATGAATTGCACAAGAGTGATAATTTTTTTTCTTTTATTAAATGCGGAAGCTACACATATGCAACTCATTTGATAACAAATCGAACTCTAACAGTCATCAATCAGGATATCTCCAAGTATGATCTTGATCATCATAAATCACCATTTAAGTCTAACATCATGCCTAAGGTTACAATATCACAATATCTAATATTAAGATCAACTTTACAGAATATATGTTTAATTTATGACTTGGAGTTTTACATCATCAACATTGCTCACAAGCATATCACTAGCTCCACAAAACTAGACTAGCATGAACGCATGTTTGTAAAGATTCGAAAATTTGGAATAAAATTTTTTTTTAGAATGCTATGTGAATGTCCTTAATTCCTAATTAATTTAAAAAAAATATAAATAAATAAATAAATCAAAATATGACGTAAGACGTGAACGGACACCCAGAGTCGGTAAAACAAATAATACTGATATTGAGCCGGCTTTATGCCAATTTTATTGACATTCGTAATGGATAGATGAAAAATGAAATAAAATAAAATAAAAATATGAATAAAATGTAAAGTATGGTATAATATATATATATATATATATATGGGTGTGTGGTGGAAAATGAATAAAAGAAGCAAAGGAAAGAAATAAGGAAAGGGGACGGTGCAAGTCGCGTAAGAACAGGAAAGAAAAGAGAGAAAGGGAAAAAGGGAAAAAAAAGAGAGAAAGAAAGGGGGGAGTCGCGCAAGGGGGCGACGGAGGAGCGACGGCGGAGGAGCGACGATCGTCGACGGCGTGGCATCGGAGGTCATTGATCGGACGGTGGCTGAGATTGTTGGGAGAGAAGATTGCGATTTTGTTAAATCTCGGAGCTGGAAATTTTGCGGCTAAATTTCGAAGGATGATGAGCAGGTTGGGGTTTGGGGATCCAGGCGTGTTTGGAGAGGTATGTATATATGTATATATATATATATATTATATTTGTTGTGGTTGTAGTGATGGATGTAGAGAAGATGGATGGCGGTACGGCAGGAATTATATATATATATATATATACATATTTGCGTATGTAGTAAAAGCGGCTTTGGAAGCCAAACAGCAACAGGGAAACGGAATACGTCCCCATTTGTAGGGAAAATTGAGGGAAATTACGTTGGATCCACTGTTGGTTGATGAGTTACAGTTGGGAATTTCGAACCGAGGGTCGAGTTATGCGTGTATGGCTGCTATTGGAGTAGCAATAGAGGCGATGCGGTAGGGATAAATGTACGTGTGTGATTGTGTAGCGGTAGCAGACTTCGATCAGTGTCTTCACCAAGAATTTCTTGCTCCCACTCGCACTATTGGGTTGGTTCAAATGATCTATGGGTGTCACGGTTGTGTGGGTGTATATGTGTAGGTGAAGGTGTATCGGTGTGTATATAGATAGATATATAATTGTGTATGTAGCAGTGCTGCGCATAACTTGTTGCGCAGCAGAAGCGGTGGAGGAGATTGATGCTACAGCAGATTGTCATATGTGTATATATATATATATATATATATATGTGTGTGTGTAAGCGGTGCAGCAGGTCGCAGTGTGAGTGCGTGGTGGCCAGGTGTTGCGGCTAATCAGAAGCAGAGCTAAGTATTTGTTTATAGTTGTATGGATTGATTTGTTATGGTTAAATTGAGGGAAGAAGAAAACGGCAGCAGGTGATGCTATGGAGTTGAGTGAGGCGTTGCAGGGGAGAAATAGCAGCGATGTCAGTTGGATTACGTTGGATTGGATGTGTGAACGAGTTATCTATGGACATAATTTTGCTGATAGCCAAGAGTTGATTTGGGTTGGCTCATCTTCAAACCCGAACAGGTCTTCTTCACTGCCTAGTTCTTCTTCTGCTCTACCCAACGTCAGGTTCAGGCTGCCTCAGCCATTAAAGATGGGGAATTGGAAGGAGTCTAAGAACTAGTTGTTGAGGATGAAGATAACAAGTGAGTTGAGGCATTCCATTGCTGCTATAAAGAAACTACAGGTTTTGGCTATGGTGGTGGTGCTGTGAATAATTGGAAGAAAGATATAATGTTATGTGATTTGTGGCCCAACTTCTGTAATTCAGTAGCTGGTATTAGTGGAGGGATTTATGTAAGTAATAGTTGCTGAGTAACCTAGTGAAAAAATAGAGGAAATGGGGGAAGTTGCGGGCAGTAGCTGCAACAGGAATATGGTGGAGTGAGTTGCTCTATTGGGGCACTGAGAGATTTTCAATTGGGGGTTTTAGTGGCTTTCTTGTTCACCATTACGGCCTAACGGAGTGTGGGAGTGCAGGGCATGGAGAAGGTAATTTTGGGAAAGCTGGAAATGAACAGCTTGCACATACAGGTATGAGCTTCAAGCTGTTGCTTGTGTGAGGCAAGAGCTCCAGAAGCCACTACATACTGTGAGGGAAATTACTCAATGGTTGTTACATAGAGTTGTTCCTATTTTCACTTGGGGATTTGATTGAAGCCAAGCCTGAAGAGGTTATGAAGCTAGAATGGATTTTGTTGAGGATGTTTGGTGTGACTTGATACTTAGTGTTGGACGGAAGCTATGGTGGCACGGTGAGGAATGTATGTAGTAAGTAATCTGATGAGAGGAATCATCCGCTTGAGGGAAAAAGGTTGAAGAAGCTGATGAAACTGGATTTAAAATGGTTGGCCGACTCGATCAACCTGCCGGTGTGTTTTCTTCAACTGCTGAACCATGGATTGGAGAGCAACCTCAAACTCGAGATGCACGAGGGTTTGGTTCACGCTTGACTGCAAATTCTCCGAAGATTGGCTGAGTGGAGATAAGCATAAGCTTGATATGATTCCATTGGAGGACTAAGTTACTTACGGGTTGATTGGATTGCATAGTGGACACCGCTTAGTAGGGTTGTGACCAACCCTATCAGGTATGATATTTTATTAATGTGAGAAATGAGATTAAGCTTAGGAGTATTTGATAAGATGATTGAATATTCTCTATGCGTAATTGCTATTAGGAAACCACTTAGAATTTGATTGTTTATATGCTTACGTGTTCTTTATGAATCTGTGGGTGTTATGATTTACTTCTTGAGTTGTCATCATATGTGATTTATGTTTTAGAAGGATCGCTGATATTGCGACATGTAGAATTGTATGAGTGTTGGGATTGATCGAGCATGACACGTAGATTTATGGATGAAATCTTGTAATTTAAATGCTATTGTTAATCTTAAATGCGATGCATTATTTAAAGTATGCTGCATATGCTTATGAAAGGGATGTTTCATTTGAACTGTATCATTGCATTATGAAATCATGGCATATCGGCATCGGGTGATTTCTTGAAAGCATAGTGTGGGTCAGCACGAGGTGCTGGTGCATTATGAGGGTGCAGATCCTGTGGTGAAAAACCCAAAATCGGCCAATAGGTACTCGCATGCCTGACGGGTTCTGGACCGTGAAGCGAGACATACGTGGCGGTACTCATGCCAGCGGGGAAGGACCGTATCATGAGACATGGGTGGGCATAGAGTTGCATGGGTGCGTCACGCATACTGCTTACATACTGTATATTGTTCATATACTGTCATCATTACATCGAATGCCATATAGAAATAACTGTACACTTGCACATGTCACGACCTTAGTTTTGTTTCTTGCATTAGTATTATATCATACCAGCATGTTGTCGCTGACCCATTCGTGGGCACAGGTTTCAGATAAAGCTCCTGGTACGCGGGACTTGATGAAATCTTGGAGAAAGGAGAGGAAATGAATTTGGAAGAGTATTTGGGCCCTTGGGGCGTATTTAGATATTATAAAAGATTTGTGTGTTTCTGAAAAGAATAGAAATGACATTGTATATTGTAATAAATAATGAATTTGTGATCCTTTAGTTTAAGTGTAAGAGTAGACGTGATGGATTGTATAAGTAGGTGATGTATATTTAACTTTGATAGAGTTGTGGCCATCGAGTGAGGATGGATTGTGACTGTTGTATATATATATATATGTTGTATTGTGTTTATCAGGGGGAAAAGGTTCGAAAAACAAAGGAGGTGCTGCCGAAATTTTTAGAAAATTAAAGAACTCTATTTAATTTGTCGTAAATTCAGAAATCTGTTTAATTATCTTTTATTTTATTTACTTTCTGTTCGTCAGTCGCACCTCGGGTTTCGGTCAGGAATTCGGGGCGTGACAATGTTTGATTTTATAGCATATCTTGCAGACTCACAATCATATGAATATGTTTTTTTAAGAATGCCAATAACTTTTAGTACAACTCTTTTTAATTCCTCTCCATGAAAGTTTATGAAAGGGGTTTCTACAAACTTATGACAAGGGGCTTGAGTTACTCATAAGCTTTTCACTAAGCTCAGGATTTTATCATGTATATTTTCATGAATGATTAGAAGTTCTCCATATTCAAATGTAGTAAGCTATGAGAAGTAGAGACTCTAACTAGAAGAAAATTAGTATCCCAACTGTGAAAATATCAACCCGAGGTGACAGATATCATAATGATGTGATTGCTTAGAGTAAGAAAGAATGTGAATGGTGTTTACTAGTAATGTAATAGTTCAAACATTCACGTGTAATGTAGCAATGAGCTTATATGATTGTAACTCGGATGTAAAGTTTAGTTATGTTCTGCTAAGTGTGATTGTATTCAAACAAAAATTTTTATTGATGTAGATTTCGCTACATGATTTTATATGACCGAATGCAATGTGCTTGAATATGTAAAGAAATCTTTGGTTAGACATGTTATTAATAAGCTACAAAATTGATAGTGTATTAGCAAGGTGCTTAACTAGCCAATCGTTATTTCTCATCCGCATAGGGTGAGATTTGAGATGTAAGAAAAATTTTAGAATAAAAAATTAATTTAATCAATTTTTTTATTAAATCTGATAAAATAATGTGCTTGATATCAATTTCCTTGTTCATTGTTTATCTTGTGAGGATTATTTATAGGACATGGAAAGGTTAGAAGGAAAAAAAAAACAGATAGGGTACGAGAACATGGAATAAAGCCAAAGGCAAAAGTAATATGCACATGGAATAAAGCCAAAGGCAAAAGTAGGATGGATTATTTTATTGATGATTTATTACATACAACCACCCGATTGATGACATACAACTACAAGATTGTGACACCAAACACACTAAAGACAAGCTCTCTCAACTCTCAACTGCGGGACCCTGGCGGAGTCAAACATCCGTCGTCTTATTCTCTCCATACTAAATGCTTCGGTGGAAAATGGGTCCTGCAACCGACTCAGTTTACCCTGCAACACAACATCACATATATCACACAAGTTATAATCGAGAGACAAGGATCAAACACCTTACATGGGTTTCCAAACATCCGTCGTTCTTATGAAATGCTTTCCATCCTAATTAACAAAGATTGCCAAACACAGCTCACACATGCAAATCTTTTGGTTTGCAGATCAATCAGATTGAGTTTAGTATCATCAAAATTGCAGATTGTTGGTTGAATAAATTTTATATATATATATATATATATATATATATATAATCCGGATAATGTTATATGGTCATGTATGTTTGCCTGAAAAAAAGTATCTGAATGATATGATTGATGTGAGAACTATTGATTAATGAGATAATTTTTAAAAAAATAATTAATATGATAGTAATTAATAACTATATTTTATTTAGATAAAGATGTGAACAAATATACATAAATTATAAAACACCACTCATAATGTAACATAAACTTATTATGCCTTTCAATTCCAACTAGTTTTGCAACACAGCGATGGATTCAATTTAAAAGACGAAATTGTAAGTATTAAAATTTAAAAAAAAAATTAATAAAAATATATTAAAAAAACTAAGGACACCAAGTCTTATTATGTTAAATTATTTTTAAAAAATTAATAATAAAAAATCTAATATCAAAATTTTTGGGTCAAAGCCCTTTATCTGCAATGATCCGTCTTGAGTGATGGTACTTTTATTTAAAGTCATTAATGTGATCTTTCTCTAGGTTATCAATCTCTTACATGCGGCGTGGGACTCATTGACCATGAGAACCATCGTGAAACTTCAAGAAGGATCTAGTCATGTAAGAGAGTAATAACCAAATGTGGTAGAAAAAAGTGATTGTAAGATTACTTGTTAAAATTGCACAAACGCACATAAAAATAGTGCACACACGTGTATATATATAGAGAGAGGGTTGCATGTACTTGGAGCACTCAGTGGAGGGGCTGATCTTGTAAGGAATGTTGACACTACATTTGCCAGGAAGGCCGGCAGCCAAAATGGGTTTGATACCAGGCATTGAAGAAGCAGCTGACTGCAAGCACCTGCAAGCGTTCTGGCGATCAGGAGTAGTCTTGGCCATGTTGCTGAGGGACCTAACCCCGTTGCAGCAGTTCCCGGGCACCGCACCACCATTCCTCAGGTAGTTGATACATGGAGCCAGGCTTCCCCGCACCTGGTTACATGTTATGGCTGCTTCGGCATGGAAGGGAGCCAGTGCAACCACCACCATGCATGCCATGACCACCACACAAGCAACCTTTACTATTGCCATGTTTCAATTAATTCTTTGCAAGTACAAGGGCTAAGATTTGTACTCTCTATCTACAATATTTCAATGCTAAGTTCTGGTACGTTTATATAGGGAAAGAGGTGAGTGATCAGTGAGTGTGTGAAGAGAAGATAGTGTGTTTGGTGGTAGTTGGGTTTTAATACAAAGCTTTAATGAAGTTTCTGTCTTAATTTCCTTTATTGGAAATCGGAGCCAGCTTTCAAGTTTCAATTGTCAAGTATAGTATATGAATGACACCTCTGTTAGAAGGTTCAATGCTGTTGAAGCTGAAGATGAACACCTAACCATTACGAGATCCGCCTAGGTTGCAAAATGACAATCCAGAAGTCATACAAAAGTTCAAAGAAGATAACTGAATGGGATCATCTGACGTAGAATAAGGAGAGGATTATGAAAAAAATTTACAGTGACTCAAATCAAATTTGACATATGATATATATTTTAAAGTGTACTATCATTATTATAATATTATTTTGTATGCCACATATCTCAATATCATAAGCATGATTATGAAATTTTTTTATGCTAGATTTTTCTTACCACCTTAGGCTTTGAAGTATGTAATATTTTGGTTAAATATTATTGTTTAAACCAAAAAAATATTCTTTTAAAAAAATGATTTAATTTGCTAATAGTTTATGTAAAAGAAATTTGTTTGATTTACTATTTCTATATGTGTTATCCTAGGATTTTTTTTTTTTTAGAATTTGAGCTTAACTTAAGTTTTTTTATTTTTTATTTCTTTTTATTTTCATTTTCTAGTAAAATTCCTGATTTAGAACAAGTGACGGATGTTCTAAGTCTCATTCCAAGAAAAAATACGGAGTTGATCAGTCACATTTTTTGAAACAAAGATCCTATCTTGACCTAAAACAGCGAAACGGATAATACTCATCGCTCCTCCATGACCGAACCTATCACACTTCTGCTTGCGGCTATAATTTTCAAGTATGATAAGGTTTCTAATTTTCTAAAAATCTCCAATTTTAATTAATTTCATATTTTTTTTTCTCTTTTTCGCAATTATTATAGTTTTCTGATTGTAATAGGACTAGTATGAAAAATTAGTAAATTTTTATTCAGATAAGTATTAGTTTTAGCCTTATATATATATATATATATAATATAATTCAATCTTTATTATTCAAATTTTTAATAATATATTTCTGTTTAGAAATTTGATATTTGTTTTATTTGGGTGAGAAGTCTTTTGTTCTTTGTTACTAAGGAATTCAATGTATTTGATTCTCTTTCACGTTTTGCACTGCATTAATTTTTCTATTATTTTTTTTCTGATATTATTAAGATTTTTCTGCCTTTATATATGATTAATTATAATCTATATTATAAACATTTCTTTCATTAATAATAGTCTTAGAGAATTGTTCTCTCATAGTGACGTGCTCATATCGTTTTATCTTTTTCGTGTTGCTTCATTGTTTTTACACATATTTTGGCAATATATTAGTTTTAAAGGCTTGGTTTGGTTTTTTAAAAAAAAATATTAAAAAGTAAAAGTAGTAAAAAATAAAATGAATGAATATTTGAAAAGAAACTATAATTTTCTTCGTCTATTGATTAGAATAAATAATTTTGAAGAACATTTTTATAAAGTTTAATTTTGTGGTTTGGAATATATAAAAGTTACAAGAAATTGTTGCAGAATGGATTCCGCCTCAAAAGGACTAGTCAATAATCTTCTTCAACTCGAAAAATAAAATGCTTCCAGTGACTTTGTATTGCAACTGGATCTTTGGAACCGAAAAATCCAAGCTCAATTTTCTTCATATTCACTAAGTCAATTATACAATAAAATTTGATATCGACGTGTTTGTTTTTTTTTTTTTTTTGTCATGAAAAACCGATTTTTTTTTTCTTTTTTGTCAATCCAATTGTTGACTTGTTATTACAATTGATTTTTGTAAGATCATCATGCTTGTCTCGTCCAAAATTAACCATCAGTCTTAATCACACTATGCTTGAATAGCTAAACTAATTACTATAATATACTTTACATTTATTATTAAAGAGTAATGTTAGGTATACCGAATTAGTTTATCAGAATGGTTTATAGAATGGTATTATTTACCATAATTTTTTTTTGAATTTAAATAAAATAAGAAAACACCTCTATTAATTTTAAAAATATCATTAATACATCATCCTATAAACTAATTCGATAAACTAAATTGATATACAAAATATTTTCCATTATTAAAATAGTAACCCCTTGTTGCTTTTTGGATGCCTGAGAGACAATTTCCGTAATAAATACTAAAGGCATAGCCTGAAATAGTAACCGCTTATAGAGGCTTTCGTTTGAAGCTTGTAGGATGGTCATTCGAACAACCATCATGGTTGGTTTGAATGTACCATAGTCGGATTCTAACGACAGTTAAAGCAGTCTAATTTCAAACTAAATTTCTTTTTTTCTATAAATCCGATACTTGTCTATATGTTTAAGAGGACTAGAGAGAGAAGCTTTACGGACAAAATTTTTAGAACTTACTAAGGTTTTCAAAAGTTTGAGCATTCAAAATCCATTCTTGAATTTCACTTAGAACACATAGTATCAAAGTTCTAAATCCAAATTCCATCTCCTATGTCAACAATAGTGAAGACTAGTAGTGCAGATTGTTACCCAGCCATTTACCATAGAGGAGGGTGAATAGTGTATTTAGTAAATATTAACAATTTTTACGAATTTTAAAAATAAATTTAATATATTCACAATATGTAAAAAAGTAGAGAAAGTAAACACAATGATTTTTACGAGATTTGAAAAACTTTCTACGTCCTCGACTTAGGCATCCCCACTTGAGTTTTTTTCACTATCTTAATTTCATTCGCAAGAGAAGGTCAAAACTTTATAACAAAAACTCTTAACTCTTTACCTAGCTAATTATCCAATTTTTGCCTCACAATGATAACACTACCCGCAAATCTCATCACAATAAAAAGATACAAAATTGTTTACTAACGAATACTATTTTAAAGAACTCATTAATACAATAAATGCTCACTCTATAAAGATTGATCAAGTATAAGCTCAACGTATTTAAGATAAGTAAAACTTTTAGATCTAGATTTTCAATAAAGAGTTCTAAAGTCAAGAACAATGATGTAAAAATTAAAGTTTATAAACAGATAGTAACAAATGTTGTAGAGAACCTCTATTTATAACCTTTGAAAAAATATGTCAGTTGGATTTCAAAATAGAGTCATTCTCCCCTTTTTCATTTATTTAAAATTTGAATTTTCAATTTCCAAATCGACATACATAGTTGACTGGTTTCACCAATCAATTGATTGGATGAAAATCCAGTTGATTGATCAGCTCAACTGATTTGTTCTCGAGGGTTTGAGGTTTATGTGTTCAAGAATATTCAGTCGACTGATTCTTGGAGTTAGTCGATTGATTCTGTGGTACACTATTTTTGCTTTTGAAAGTTAGTCGACTGATTCCTTCAGTTGGTCAACTGGTTTGGACAATAGTTTTAAGTTGTGTAAAAAAATAGTCACTCAAGCTAGTTTTGACAGTTTAGAAATTCTTACTTATTTTTTACCAGTGTTCTTGATCTGTTTTGGAAATCAACCAAATTACCAAACTAAACTACTAGTATAGTAGAGAAGTAAGGGTCGAACCCACAGAGACTATTAATTGTTTAAAAACCAAAGTTGAGATTAATTTTAATTCAAATTAACAATGATTGATTGTTGTTGATTTTCTTTCTAAAATTAAATGAGAACTATAATTAAAACAAATATTCAACTGAATTAATGATGAATCAAATTAAAAGAGGATTCCTAGGGTGTTGAATCTACCACTAATCTTGTAACTAGTTTCAATTGTATTAATTATTGAGCCATTAAATTTGGATGTAAAAGAGGTATTTTGGCTACAAGCTTCAATACAATCATCAAGAAAATCACGTACCAAAACCCTAAGCACGAATCATCTTTGGTCAACATAAATTGTATACGCTAATTCTAAGGCCATAGCCACAATTTGTTTTTCCTGAGTTATGACTCGTCCTACGGTTTTGATGTATGTACAAATATTACTATTGTATAACCATATAAACAAAATCACAGAAATTGATTATGTGAAACCAAATAACACGATCATTGCCTTAATAAAATCTCAACGTTATACAATCAACATCCAAAACTAATTAACCCAAAAATAAAATACAAAAAAGCAATATTACTTGACTAGGGTTTCATCTAAACCCTAGGAATGAGAGAAACTTAACCCATGATAGTGGAAGTGGAGACCACCATAGCTATGGAATTCTTCATCTTCTTCTTTAGAGTCGTCTCCTTCCTTCCTCTCCTCGTCTAGATCTCCAAAAATGGCCTCCTCCTTTTCCAAAACCCTAGCTCACAATATTATCCCCCTTTTTCCAAAATTACCCCCACAAAATAAGAAAATCAAGAAAATAAAGTAAAATCCCGTAATTAGACATTAGGGACCCAAAAAGGCAGTCTAAAGTGTTCCAAAATAGAGCCTATAATGCTAAAATAGGCCCTGGTCCACCTACATATAGACTAAGCCTCTCTTCTAACCCAAAATCACTTGTTTTCCACTTCTTTTAGCACTTCAAAGCCCAATATTTTCCTTTTGCTCCAAATCCACTACTAAATCATCAACTTTGACGAGCTTTCTCTGCAAAAAGACAAAACAAGATTAACTAGCAAATGCATATAGATTGGAGAAATTAAAATAATAAAAGTGCAAGAATATCTAAGGTTAACAAAATAAATATGCACTTTTTAACCAATTATCACACCCCCCCAACTTACACTTTGCTAGTCCTCGAGCAAAGTCAAGGAAATAAGAGACAAAATACAACTAACTAAATCCTCTTTCGTGGGATACACGATTGTATTAATTGTATGCAATAAGGCTTTAAACCCCTAGGTTACCCTAGTGGACGAGTTATAGTCTCGTGAGGGTTTACATTGAATCTACCCACAAAATTTGACACCTCCTAACTTAAACATAATATACTCCATAATTAATAAAAATGAGTCTTAATGAGCGTATAACTGAGTTATAATTGAAGCAAAGTAACAATTATCTTCACTAAAAGCAACTTGTGAATTTCCCAAGTGCTCATAAATGGATAGAATTAGTGTGCATAAAAGCAACAACCATAATAAGATATCTAGGCAATGAAACTTCTTTTCAAACAAGCATTACTTTGACTCCAAATCTCACCAAAAGATATCACTCACAAATGCAGCTCACAGAGATGGGGTGTATATGTATCCTCTCATACATATGGATAGAATAACTGTTGAGTACAAATCAAATAATCCACATGCAAACATGAATGAAAGCACAACAAGAATAATATAGAGAGAATTCTAACCACTACGAAAATCAACTCCCAATGTCACATGATCACTATAGTCACATCCTCAATCATCAACTCCTACACCTTCGGGGTTGGTTAGGTCTTTGTTTCTGGTTGTAACGTAGGTCAAGGTCAAGGATAAAGTAGGGGTAAGTGAACAATAATCTCCATGTGATAAGCGAAGAAGCTAAAGTGAATAAACTGTAGTTTTCCAAACTCATCATCTCTTTTGAACATTACAACACCACTCCCAAAATTCTAATAAAAGCATTCCCAAACTACTCACAACTTCTCCACTTGAGCAAACCAAAAAGAAAAAGGAAAAGGCAATGAAATGTATATTTTTTTTCTTTATTTTTTTTTATTTTTTTTTCTTTTTTTTGTGAAACCGAATAAAATTACAATAAAAGAAAAAAGTACATCTTTATTTCTCTACTTTTACAACACCAAATTCTCAAAGAACAATCACCCAGCTTCTTTATTCAAAGCGAGGCTACTGGCTATGAAAAGAAAGATATAATAATGAAGGCTTAACTTGATTCCAATCAGGAAATTATGTAAAGATGCAAGAAACAAACGAACAAGCTCAAAGTAGAAAGAGGGCCTAATTTCATTCCCCAAAGGCAAGAAGTGTCATCTGACATCTGAACTGATTGAGCTTAGACATGTGACAATGGTAGTTGATAGAATGGAGATATGCAAACAGTATAACCCTCAAAATAAGTTAAAGCTCAAATCTACATAACATGGGTTATAAGTCTCAGTAAATGCCATCATGATACTAGAGTCTCACAGTCTAACCATCAAATCATAGAGTCACAAGAGTAGCAACCCAATTTCTCTCCAATTATGAAAGTTAGGGAAAGACAAATCACTAGCAGTGCACAACTATCACAATGATTCTCATGCAAGCTCAGAAATATATGAATACGCTCAAAACATTAAAATTGTAATCACGAAGTATATTAAGCTCAAGTAGGCAAAATAATAGTAACTCCCCCAACTTATTTGACACCTTGTCCTCAAGGGGACATGACATGAAAGAACATGAAATAGAACGAAATAAGTAAAAGAAGTGCACCTGAGTGGAGAGAACTAAGGGGGCAAAGATCCCGGTGAATCAGAAGGCGGGAGCTGAGCAGTAAGAATAGCCCGAAGGAGGCGATGAGTCTCTACGATATCACGCTGATACTAAGCCTCAAATGCATCAAACCGCTGTTCAAGATGGCTATAGTACGAATGTGATCTATCCTCTGAGGTGGTAGGAAGCAATAGTGGGGATGAAATGGGAGGAGATGAAGGTCTAGTGGATGTGGATAGAGGAATCTCAATAGGGTTACTAAGCCACATAGGTTGCCGGGACAATCTAGGATGCTGCCCACTTTCCCGAACCAGTCTGCGCCAACTGATAGCCCAGAGATGATGGCCATAATAAACACAAGTAGTATCAGATGGCTCAGTAGGAGGAATGTCATATCCATCAGCTCGAACCAATACAGTGATCAAATTGGCAAAGGGCAGAGGCCATGCTTAAGCACGCTGTGTGGGCGTCTTGATGAACTGTTTATAACAAGCAGACATTTGGTTCCAAATCATGGCAGCAACGTCACATGAAAATCCATTCTCCATAGCATATAGGGCATCAAGGAAATCCCCTCACCGTTGTTGATCATGACCATTGGGACACACATTCTTCTTGAGCACCGAATCCACAAACCAAAGCCACCATAGAAGTTGAGAACGTAGAATTTGATTTAGTGTAAAGTGACCCAATGGAACAATGCTCAAGGCATGGAATTTTTGTGAAACTAATAATTTGAATGGGTGGGTTGGGTCGGACCCGACCCGAATTGGCCCAAATAAAATCACAAAAACCCCAATAGCAGCTTCCTCTCCCAACGACTCCAGTGATCTTTTCCGTCGACGGCAACTCGCCGGCAACGGATTTGCTTGCATTTTTCGAGGGTGTGGGAACCTATAGGCCACGGGAATTTCATATCCAACGTCCAAAAATGGAATTGGGTGTATCGGGCCCCTCGAAAGAAGCCAACACAGTGGCTGTTCCGGCTAACACGAAATTCCGGCCACTAGGTTTCTCTTCTTGTTGCATGCATGTTTCTTTCACCGTTTTGCCTCCTAAACTGCATTTACCTATGTTCTAAACAGTTATCCAACATCAAAACATGATTGTTATGCTTGAAACCCATACTTCAAACCCACCTCAACACCATACTTCAAATCCACCTCAACAAATCAAAAGTAACAAAATTAAAATAAAAAAAAATTCAAACCTTACAATGAGAATTACCAAAGGAATGCAGAGAGATAGATATGGGTTGAGGGAGCTACAGTCGGCGATGATGGAGGCGCGGTGGTGATGGAGGTGCAGTGGGGCTATCGGTTGCTGAGAGAGACGAGGGTTAGGGGTCGGCGTTGGCTGGTAGAATTATGGTTGGAGAAGATGAGGTTAGGGGTTCGGGTGATGATGGTGGCGGTGCGGCAGAGCAGTGGAAGCGACGGTGGTTATAGCGGTTCGGTGGGGGATGATGATGGTGCTGGTGGTGCGGTGGAGCGGTGCGGTGGTAGTGATGACAGCGGGTTAGGGGCTTGGTGATGTGGTCGGCGGTGTGTAGATGCGATCGTGGGAGATGATGGGTATGGTGGTGGTGGAGATGTGGGGTCGGTGATGGCTGGACCTGATGGGGGTGGAGTCGGTGATGATGGTGGTGCTGGTGCAGCGGATCTGATGGTAGTGGAGTCGTGGCTGTGCGGTGGTAATGGTGGAGGGTTGCGGTGGTGCAATGGTGAGGGAGATGCGGTGGGGTTGTGGGTTACTGAGAGAGACGAGGGTTAGGGGTCGGCATTGGCTGGTGGAGTTGTCGGAGCTAGTGGTGATTATAGAGGTACGGCTGAGGTTGGGTGTAGCGAGTTAGGGACGTTCGGAGATGATGGTGTGGCGGCGGCTATGAGGGATGATGGGTGTGGTGGTGCTGTAGTTCAGTAGAGGCGCAGTTTAGGGGCTCGGTTGTGTGATGGAGATGATGGTACGGTGGCGGCTATGGAGGTGCGATGGGGTCGACGGTGGTTATGGCGGTTCGGTGGGGGATGATGATGGAGGTAATGAAGGATTGAGGGTTGATGAGAGGTTTTCTGATCAGGTTTTGTTATTGTTATTATTATTATTATTATTTTAACACAATTAAAAGTGCTCAAGCTTTTTGAGAAAAGCTCAAACTTTTTGGGACAGAAACTTAAGAGCTTTGAGGGAAGAAAAAGAGCTCGAACTTTTCTTGGAGTGCTCGAGTTTTTCAGAGCAGAATGTTTAAACAATTTTTGACAAAAAAGTGCTAGAACTTTCTGGACCAGAAACATTTGGAAAAAAAACATGAGAAAATGCTCGAGCTTTTCTATCCAGAAAACAAAAATGACTAAAGAAAGACCCTTTTTTTTTTAAAAAAAAACAATAAGAATAAAATAAATACTAAACACCTACAAAACAATAAAAAGAAAACTCAATTAAAAACAACAAAAATCAAAAATAAAATAAAATTGGGTTTCCTCCCAAAAGAAAAGCTAAGTTTAATGTCTTCAGCCAGACACAGCAAGAGGAGAAAAACATCAATCAATATAAACTGGGTCTTCAAGACCAATTTCCTCAATCAAACTCCTTTCCTCCACACCCTCAATAAACAATTTCAACCTTTGGCCATTAACTTTGAAAGTTTGGTCATTCCGAGGGTTATGAATTTCTACCGCACCATCAGACCAAGATTGAACAACCACATACGGACCATCCCATTTAGACCGCAATTTCCCAGGAAACAGCCGTAACTTAGAGTTAAACAACCATACCTTTTGATCGGGCTCAAAGGACTTATGATTAATATGAGAATCATAGAACGCTTTAGTCCGAGCCTTGTAAATGCGGGAACTCTCATACGCATCATTCCTAAGCTCCTCTAACTCATTGAGTTGGAACTTTCGATTAGAGCCAGCAACAAGCATATCAAAGTTGAATTTCTTAATGGCCCACATGGCCTTATGCTCTAGCTCTATCGGGAGATGACAAGCTCTACCGAAAACCAATCGGTAAGGAGACATGCCAATAGGGGTCTTGTAAGCAGTATGATATGCCCACAACACATCATTTAAACACAAAGACCAATCTTTTCGATCAGGCCATACCGTTTCTCTAGAATTGACTTGACCTCCCTATTCAACACTTCAACTTGCCCACTAGTCTGGGGATGGTAAGGAGTGGCGACTTTATGAGTGATGGAATATTTTTGAAGCAAGATTGCAAAGGGTCTATTACAAAAATGAGACCCTCCATCATTAATAATCGCCTGTGGCATACCAAACCGAGAAAATATATTCTCTTGGATGAATTTGACTACCACTTTATGGTCATTGGTTCTAGTTTCCACATCCTCAATCCACTTGGACACGTAATCCACCGCTACCAAAATATACTCAAAGCCAAATGACGGTGGACATGGTCCCATGAAATCAATATCCCATACATCAAATATCTCAACAACTAAGATTGGGGTAAGAGGCATCATATCTCTGCGAGACATTGTCCCTATTTGCTGACACCAAATGCAAGTCTTGCAAAAATTGTATGCATCCTTGAATAGAGTGGGCCAATAGAACCCACTCTGTAAGACTTTCGCCGCCGTCTTGCGACCACTAAAATGGCCACCACAAGCTGAAGAATGACAGAAAGTAAGAATGCTATGAAACTCACTCTCTGGAACACAACGACGGATAACTTGGTCAGAGCAATACTTAAAGAGCACAGGATCCTCCCAATAGAAAAACTTAACTTGGGAGAAAAATCGATCTTTGTCCTGTTTGGACCATTGGGACGGAATTTGGCCAATTGCAAGATAGTTCACAATATGGGCAAACCAAGGAGGTTTCACTAATGACACAGAAAAGAGTTGCTCGTCAAGAAACGAGTCATGCAAAGGTTGAGTGTCACTCGTGTGCTCAACAAGAATGCGGGACAGGTGGTCTGCTATGACATTTTCAGAACCTTTCTTGTCCCAAATTTTCAAATGAAACTCTTGAAGCAACAAAATCCACCTAATCAATCTCGGCTTGGTCTTTTTCTTGGAAAGTAAATGCGGCAAAGCAGCATAGTCAGTATAGACAACTACTTTAAAGCCAATGAGGTAAGAACGGAACTTATCCAAAGCAAAGACTACAGCGAACAACTCTTTCTCTGTGGTGGTGTAATTTAACTGAGCATCATGAAGAGTCTTACTCGCATAGTAAATGACATATGGATCTTTTCTACCCTTTGTCCCAAAACAGCTCCAACTGCATAGTTGGAGGCATCACACATAATTTCAAAAGGCATGGACCAACTGGGTGGTTGCATGATAGGGGCGGAGGAAAAAGAGTCACGAAGCTTTTCAAAAGCCGCTACACATGCACTATCAAAGACAAATGGAGTATCCTTGGCAAGAAGATTGCACAAGGGCCAAGAAATCTTACTAAAGTTCTTGATAAATCGACGATAGAAACCCGTATGTCCTAAAAATGATCGAACTTGCTTGACCGTGGTAGGATGCGGAAGCTTAGCAATGAGATGGACTTTGGCCTTGTCGACCTCAATCCCTCGCTTGGACACAATGTGTCCCAACATAATCCCCTCTTGAACCATAAAATGGGTCTTTTCTCAACTAAGCACAAGATTTGTCTCCTTGCAACGCTTCAAAACTTTGGTCAAGTTTTGGAGACAATCATCAAACGAGGGTCCAAAAACAGAGAAGTCATCCATGAAGACTTCTAAAAATCTCTTTACCATGTCGGAGAAGATAGACATCATGCACCTCTGAAAGGTCGTCGGTGCATTACACAATTTAAAAGGCATGCGGCGATATGCATATGTGCCAAATGGACAAGTGAAAGTGGTCTTCTCTTGATCCTTCGGAAAGACCACAATTTGGTTATATCTAGAATAACCATCAAGAAAGCAATAATAGCTTTAACCCACTAACCTCTCCAAGATTTGATCAATGAATGAGAGAGGAAAGTGGTCTTTCCGGGTCATAGAGTTGAGCTTGCGATAATCAATACAAACTCTCCACCCTGTGGTGGTGCGCATAGGGACAAGCTCACCCTTATCACTATCAACAACAGTGATACCAGACTTCTTTGGTACCACTTGGGTGGGACTCACCCACTTGCTATCAGATATTGGGTAAATAATACCCGCATCTAGCAATTTGACAACCTTCTTCATGTTTGGATTAAGCCTTCTCTGTATTTCTCGAGATGGCTTTGCATTATCCTCTAAATGAATGCGGTGCATACAAATAGAGGGATCAATCCCTTTTAAATCAGCTACGGACCAACCTATAGCACCCTTGTGCTCTCTAAGAACCTCAAGAAGACGACACTCTTGCTCACTTGAAAGATTAGAAGCAATGATAATAGGGAGAGTGTCATCGGGTCCTAAGAATGAATACTTAAGAGTAGCCGAAAGTGGCTTCAACTCAAGCTTTGGAGGGACCTCTAAAGACGGAAGAGCAGGGGTGCTCGCAAGATTAGGTAGGGGTTCCGGTCTAGACTTCCAAAGAGGATAATCTATAAAAGGATAACAGTCAAGTAATGAATTGACTTCTTCAATAGAGCCATCAATATCGAAAGCATCACTATCACAGTAAGTCAAACATCTCTCCAAAGGATCCTCAATCAAGATTTGAGGGAGAGATTCCTCAACTATCCCATCTATCATATCCATTGAAAAACAATCCTCCTCATGTGGAGGTTGTTGTGAAGCATTGAAGCCATTGAGCCTCACAGTCATATTCCCAAAAGAAATATCCATCACCCCAGTTCGACAATTAATACATACATGAGCAGTAGCTAAGAAGGGTCAACCTAAGATGACGGGAATCTGACGCTTAGGGTCATGAGCGGGCTCCATATCTAGAACTAGGAAATCAACTAGAAAGTAGAATTTGTCTACTTTCACCAAAACATCCTCAATGATCCCACGAGGTATCTTGATGGATCTGTCAGCTAACTGCAAAGACACCATCGTAGGCTTCAACTCACCTAACCCAAATTGCTTATAGACAGAGTATGGAAATAAATTGACACTTTCCCCCAAGTCAAGGAGCGCCCTCTCTATAATGTGATTACCTATGACACAAGAAATTGTGGGGGCTCCAGGATCTTTGAACTTAGGTGTAGTTTGGTGCTAGAGAATTAAGCTCACTTGCTCTGTCAGAAAGACCTTCTTTAACACAAGAGTTTTAGCTTTTCGCTTTTGACTGCAAAGGTTTTTCAAGAATTTGGCATAGGAAGGAATTTGCTTGATTGCATCAAGAAGTGGCAAGTTAATCTTAACTTGCTTAAAAATCTCAAGCATCTCTTCCATATTTGCATCATTTTTTTCCCAAAAAGAGAAAGGTCGGCTAAATAGGAAGGGTAAGGGGCTTTGGGCACATAGGATGCCACAGGAACACTCAAAGGATCACTTGGGGATGAAGAATCCCCTTTTTGCAAATTCTCATTCTCAACTACATCCTTTTTAGAAAAACTTGTCAATTCACCCTCAACCTTATACTCAACTTTGTTATCTACCACTCTCCCACTCCTAAGAGTAGTTATGGCCTTAGCTTGCTCATGAAATTGATCATTGGAGTTGGAAGACTCTACCTCATATTGGCCTTTAGGGTTGTTCACCGGTTGACTTGGTAAACGTCCCTCATCTCTTCTATTCACAGCTTGTGCTAGTTGTCCCATTTGGGATTCTAGTTTCGAGATGGACTGAATGTATGAGTGGAGCAATTGAGTGTTAGACTGGTGATTTGACTCTAAAGCTTGCAAAACACTCAACACCTTGTCCTCAAAAGCTGAATTTCTAGGGGGAGGAGGTGGTTGTTGATATTGTTGAGGAGGAGGATGGTAGGATGATGATGGAAAAGAATTAGGCACATTTAGCCTTGAATTTTATGAGAATAGAGGATTTGAGGCTTGAGGCCTCCAAGAAAAATTTGGATGGTTTCTCCATCCCGGGTTATACTGGCTAGAATATGGATCATTAGCCGGTTTGGAAAAACCTTGAAGAGAATTAACTTGCTCTTCCACAAACTCTGGATATTGCGGGGCTAAGGGACAGTCTGACACATAATGAGTTGGGCATGAACATAAAGCACACACCTCTTGAGTGGCAAGAGTAGAAGTAGAAACTTGTCCCCTAGCCAAAACTTGGTCTAGTTTCCTAGACAACGCCACAACTTCCTCTTGGACATCCACAGTTTGTCCAACTTCATAAATACCACCTCTTTTAGGGATACTAGAGGAGGTGGGTGGAGCTCTCCGACTTGCTGAGGCATGGTGCTGTGAATTCTCACTAAGGGTCTAAAAAAGATCCCATGCCTCATCTTAATTCTTGTTGAGGAAAGTCCCTCCACAAGCAGAGTCAATCATTTGACAGTTTTTTAAAAACTCTTGTTAGAGTTGAGTCCAAGTTGTCATGGAATTTGTAAGCAAAGAATCGAGCCATTATTTGGCTCTATCCTTCAATGAAAAAGGGAACAACCTTAACTTAAGAGTTTTTGCACATTGACAGTGGTGCAAAGCTCAGATTTTGCACATTGACAGTGGTGCAAAACTCTAAAAATTCATTCAGATGTTGGTATGGGTCCTCATTTGATTTCCCATAAAAAGATGGTAACATCTGAATGGTTTGGGGTCTAATTTCATAATACCCAGTTACAGTAGACATTTGAATACATAAAGGGTTGGTATATGTTGTAGGAACAAAATGAGCCTTAAGAGGCTGTGGTTGTTGTTGTCCACCATTATCAGCCATGTCTATAGAAATAGGATTTCCTAAAACCTCAAACTTAATGGACAAACTACAAAAAGCTCTCAAGGTTCTTTCTAGCTCAAGGTCTAATTTCTCTAAGTCTGGGTTGCACAAACGGCGACCAAACATAAAACAAATAAACCTATCCAATCAAATATATCAACTGTAGCAAAAATAAAATGCAAAGAGAAGGGAAAGATTTCACCGTGATAGATTGCAAAACAGGTAGAATTTTTATTTTTATTTTTTTATCAACCCGTATTTGCTCTAATTGACTCCGCTTCTCTTTAGCTTTTTATAATTGCTGCACACCAAAAACAAAGAAAAAGAATAATATCAGAAAATATAGAATTAAAATAAAAATCAACTACTAAATTTTTTAACTATTCAATAGTCCCCGGCAACGGCCCCAAAAATTGATCTGTTGTGGAAATCAATCAAATTACCAAACTAAACTACTAGTATAGTAGAGAAATAAGAGTCGAATCCACAGAGATTGTTAATTGTTTAAAAATCAAAGTTGAGATTAATTTTAATTCAAATTAACAAAGATTGATTGTTGTTGATTTTCTTTCTAAAATTAAATGAGAACTATAATTAAAACAAATATTCAACTGAATTAATGATGGAAGAGGAGACCACCATAGCCATGGAGTTCTTCATCTTCTTCTTTAGAGTCGTCTCCTTCCTTCCTTCCTCTCCTCGTCTAGATCTCCAAAAACGGCCTCCTCCTTTTCCAAAACCTTAGCTCACAATATTATCCCCCTTTTTCCAAAATTACCCCTACAAAATAAGAAAATCAGGAAAATAAAGTAAAATCCCGTAATTAGACATTAGGGGCCCAAAAAGGGAATCTAAAGTGTTCCAAAATAGAGCCTATAATGCTAAAATAGGCCCTGGTTCACCTACATATGGACCAAGCCTTTCTTCTAACCCAAAATCACTTGTTTTCCACTTCTTTTAGCACTTCAAAGCCCAATATTTTCCTTTTGCTCCAAATCCACTACTAAATCATCAACTTTGACGAGCTTTCTCTGCAAAAAGACAAAACAAGAATTAACTAGCAAATGCATATAGATTAGAGAAATTAAAATAATAAAAGTGCAAGAATATCTAGGGTTAACAAAATAAATATGCAATTTTTGACCAGTTATTAGTTCCTTTTTCAAAACCTTTGTTCTTTCAAAACTTAAAGTATATCAATGTGTTGTTTTGAAAAATTAATTTAGGATTGATTCTAGTTGATCATGTCAAATATTAAGAGTTTACGCTTAATGATCAATCTAAACCTAATTCACTCAAAACCCAAAATGAGAAAATAAAAATAAAATTCTTCTCTTGGAGTGTGCTCATCTGTTTGGATCACTATGAGAGCATTCTACTTAATTAGATTTTAAAAAATATTTTTTTAGAAAAATAAAAATACAGATATATTTTTATTTTCTTTGGGAAATTAGATAAAATTTCTCTTTGGTCTAACTTTTGGATATTGACATGACTTGAGTATGTTGAACCCAGGATCAAGTGTTCAATCTATTAGGTGCAATAATATCACTTATTCAAATTTAGATGGTGTTTTTAAATTATAAATAATTATCTATTAAAACACATTGTCAATTGCATAGTGATAGATTTAGATTTCTTTTTAACTTGAAAAATATGATCTATACATGAAATCTAGAATCCAGATGGTTATTGATTGGATCTTTTTATTAAAATCTTCCTTCTCAATAAGTGATAAAAAATAAATGAAAGTCAGATTTAGAATGAAATTGTCGAGATAACATGAGATGCTTGATTTAGTGTGTTAACGTTGGTTAGATTGATATCTACTTATTTTCACAAAACTAGACTATAGTTGTTGCTCGTGACTTGTGAAAAATTAGAAAACATTAAAAATTTCACCTTGAAAACAAAAATAACATTCATAATTTTATAGGATTGATGTAGATATTAAAGGTTCAAATTAAAGAGGTGTGATAGGTATGCTTAAAGATGGTGTATGTCATGCGTAATTAATTGGTAGGGTTCTGAACTATCTTGGTCTTAAAATTTATGTAAACTTTATAAATTCATGATCAAGTGTTAATTCTGAAATCTTGGTTTGTAATTGTCTGAGTTGTATTTGATAAGTTGTAAAATTTTCCTCTTTAGTTTATATGTTAGAAATTCATTCAAATAGTTTTTATTGAATCTGTAATTGTTAGGTTAAGTTAGGTTGAGTCTCATTGTCAATATAACATTAGTTAATCAATTTTGTGAATACTTAATCAAGTCATACTTACTTATAACTGTATGTTTCTAAAGATGAAGAATATTGACATCAACTTGAAGCTTCATAATTGCTATATAAAAGGTATAAACACACATGCACTTCATGCATCCATGTTATACAAATTTTCTAAAAGCTTCTTTTTTTTCCCAAATATATCTATATTATTTCTCCTTTTTCTTCTCTTAATTCTCTTAAATATGCTGTCAATATAGTCTTTTATATAAGGTTAGGATTACAGAAGTATTTGAATACAATCTTAAAAATTCTTAAACAACCTTAATTAGAAATTTCTAGGCAAGGCTTAGAATTCTTAGACAATTTTTACAGTTCCTAGACATATTCATATATCAAATTATATACAACTAGACAATTATACATTATAGAAATATTTAAAATTATATTTTCTAAGACAACCCTAACGATCTTATGGGCGTGATGATTTCTTAGGCGTATATAATTGTATCCAGGAAGTGTTGGGTACCAGCTGGGTCATAATCTAGTGCTTTTGAGAAAATTAAACCTGAGAAAATTAAACCTGCTGATGACTCAGATAATTTCTCAATTTGCTAAAGACGTGTTAAACTCTAATAGATCCTGAAAATGAAAGAATAATCAAAGCTAGAATTGAATTGAGCCAACTGCCAACTAAACAACCAACGATTCCCATACGCGCATATTTTCGTCTTTTCACACTCACCATTTCTCTATATAAATACTACATCTGAGAAGCCTTTTCTACACGCGCGCAAATATTGGGTGTCTAGCCAGAGTGTTAGCTGTCTTCTCTCTCAATTCTTTGCCTTGAAAGAGTCTTGTTTCTTCGTTTTCTCAATTAGTCATACCAATGGCTAGTTCAGGATTGCTTAAGGTGGCTTGTGTGGTGCTCATGTGCATGCTAGTGACTGCACCTTACGCTCAAGCGGCCATATCATGCGGTACGGTGACAACCAAACTGGCACCGTGCCTCGGCTACCTGAGGAACGGGGGAACAGTGCCGGCCAACTGCTGCAACGGGGTTAAGGCCCTCAACAACTTAGCCAAGACCACACCAGACCGCCAGGCTGCTTGCAATTGCCTGAAATCAGCTTCGGGCTCCATCTCCGGCCTCAACCTGAGCAATGCTGCCAGCCTGCCTGGCAAATGTGGAGTCAACATTCCCTACAAGATCAGCCCTAGCACTGACTGCTCCAAGTCTCTCTCTCTCTCTCTCTCTCTCTCTCTCTCACACACACACACACACACAGATAGAATCTACAATAAACGTGTTAAACAAATTTGTCTGCATGTTTTAATAACTGAGCAGGAGACCAACTTTCACTCCTATAGATGGCTCTGAAATTGGTTCTGTTGTAGAGAAAATAATACCCAGTTGGCGTAGTGGGAAGAGAAATTTCAACTTTGATAAAGTCATTGAACCTCTCTCTCTAATTTTGGTTTAGAAGCGAACTGGCCAGGAAAAGTACCGATTTGCTTTTACTTTGATGAACTCTCTTTTCAAAATAGTGGAGATTGAATTTCTTACAACTTCCAACTTCCAAGAACCACTTGGCCTTTTTCCTTTTCAAAACTAATTAATCTCCAAATCATGATGAGTTTCTTAGGTTTTCCAAATAGCCCTTTTAAAGGTTGCTCGGAGACCCGGGGGCCTAAGGAATGGAATCTACACAATTTTCTTTATTTTAAGCAAGTTTAATAGCAGAAGAGTTTTGCTAATTATGTTGCAGCAGTCCATGAACTTTGATAGGATTTTTAAGTAAGCCTAGAATTAACATTTTTGTCTATTAATTACTGTATGTATTGATTTTCCTTGATGTTATGTTGCAGGGTGAAGTGAGGTTGATAGACACGGGGAGTTTCTACTGCATGATCTAATAAAGTATATTGTATGAATAAAGATGAAGACAGCATGAGGATCCACTTGGGTGAGCGATCCAGTTCTAGTTTCCTAGCATGCAGAAATCTTGATGGTTGTATATAGCAACTACTTGATGGTTATATCATATATGCAGCAACTATTATATCTAATGGTTATAAAGTTTTGTCTCACACATACACAGTTGCCACAAAATATATGGATGGGGGTTATAGACATCACAGAAACCTCCTAAGTTTTATAACTAAGGTGAATCGACTAATAACAACCATGCAACCACAGACTCATTATTCAATATATGAGTAATTATCTGGTGAGATAGTTACTCCACATCAGATGTGGAATGATGTGTTTTATAAACTTTTCAAGTTTCTTAATTTAATGGATAAGTTTTTTTTTTTTTGGTAAATGAAAATTTAATAAAAAAAAAAAGGGAAAATAGGAATGGGCCCTAAGTGAGGGAGCAAAAAACATCCACCAGGCATCAAAGCCTATCCAAACAAAGCAAACAACAAAAGGAACTCCACCAAGCAAGGAACCTGGGAAAAGCTAACAACAACGAAAGCTCCCACCAAGCAAGGGACCAGGGAAAAGCTAACAACAAAAGCTCCTACCTATCAACATTTCATGCATAACAAATCCTCCTGTTGATATCCGAACTCTTAATCTTGGGGATTAAGCTTATCTTAATTCGAATTGCCATAGCAATTTTCTCTTGGGTGATTATGGGAGTCCTCTTCATCTGTCTGATTATTCAGTGATTTCCTTCCTGCCAAAGCTAGTAGACTATGGCAGCTAAGCACTACTTGAGGACAGTGGAGAAGAAGGAATTGCTTTTGCAAATAGACACTAACCATTACTGAATAAGGTGTTGAAATTTTTTAGAGGTGTTCTGATACTAGGGACAAGAACCGTAGAATCGATCTGACCTAATTAATCTGAGCCCGACCTCAATGAGTTGGGTTAGTTTGGTTCTAAAAAAATTTAGGTTTTAGAACCGATTTAGTCGGTTCGGTTTCGGTTTAAAATTCGAATAAACTGAACCAACTCAAGAATCGAACTTTTACTATTTTTTTTTTAGAAAAATTAATATGTATATATATATATATATTTGAGTATTATATAAATATATATAGTATATATTATATAAATATATATAGTATATAGTATACTCTATATATTATATAAATATATATATAGTATATAGTATACTATATATATATATACAGTATTCTATATTTTTTTAGAAAAAATAATATGTATATATGTGAGTATTATATATATATATATATATATTATACAGTGTATATATACATACACATACTATATTATATATATACAGTATACTATATATATATAAATATATTGGATTATGTATATATATGTATATATATATATTATATTATGTATATATATATGTATACTGTATATACTATGTAGTATACTCCATATATGTCATATATATTTAGATATATATATATATATGTACTATATACATATATATATATAATATACTGTATATATATATATGGCATGTATAATTACATGAAACCAATCATTAATATTTTTAAATAGTTAAGAGTTTATCAATTTTTAGAAAGAGAGATAATGAATTTTGAGTTTCAAAATTACCAAATTGCTTATGAAATATCCACTAGTTGTTATGTCAGTATAATTGATCATTTTACTAGATTTATCTTATAATATATATTCAAGCATTATATGTGTTGAATATATATATATATATATTATGAATACATAATTTTTTGGGATTAGTTTATCGATAAAATAAAATAAAAATTTGGGATTAGTTTGAAGGTAAAAAAGAAACAGCTAACCCGAACGAGTCGAACCGACTTAACCCAACCCAAACTGGATTTTTTTTGGGTTAAGTCGGGTCGGTTCTACTAGACTTGCGGTTCGGTTATGATTCTAAATTTTTAAAACCGCTTAAAATCGGGTCGGTTCCACTAAAACCCAACTCATGTGCACCCCTATCTGATACCATGTTTAATTTTGATGCTTTGATATCAAATGAAATTGCTTAAACATATGTTTGGAGATGTACAACCATAGGTTGTACAGAGCTCCCTTACCAATTGACTAAGAGCTTTTTTTCTTTTACAAATATATCTATATTAATTTTCTTTTAATTCTCTCTCTTGATTTTCTTATCTTTCATATGCAACTCATATAATCTTTTATTTAGGACTATGAATATACATTGGTATTTTAACACAACCTTTAGAGTTCCTAGACAACCTTTAAAATTTCTAGACAAATTCATGAACCTTATTACATGTGTCTAGACCTTCATGCACTATAGTAAATTTTAAAATTATATTTCCAATACTACCTCTTAATTTTGATTTTTTTTTTTAAATTTCATCTGAATTCTCCAATCTTCAATCTTCATTCTTCAATCATTATTGGCATCAATTGATTCTTCTCCATTATTGGCATCAACTCTTCAATTTTTCTTTTTCGGGAAAACTTCATTACAATTATAAGTTTGGTTCCATCTTTTGGTTTCTCGATTCTCAATATAATATGCAAAACAAAATGTTAATAATAATAAAAAAAAAAAATTCCTCAAATGGTCGTTGTCCCTTTTTTCTTTTCATTTTTGTCGATCTCCACATTGTTTTGAAACATTGACTAGATTGTAGATACGGGCAAGGAGCCCACGTGACGGAGAAATCATGGTTGAAACCTTTGTGGATGCCTTGCTAAATTGAATTTGGTAGACTAATTACATATAATTTGTTCATGTTAATTTTCCAATGATTTGTGTAAATTCAAGTAAAAGTGGTCCTATGTTGGCCTTGATATTGAGCTTATAGGATTCAAGCTCTTTGAAATGTAATCAAACGTGAAAAATATTGGGATATTTTGTATACCATGAACCTAATTACATGTGTCTAGACCTTCATGCACTATAGTAAATTTTAAAATTATATTTCCAATACTACCTCTTAATTTTGAATTTTTTTTTTAAAATTTCATCTGCATTCTCCAATCTTCAATCTTCATTCTTCAATCATTATTGGCAGCAATTGATTCTTCTCCATTATTGGCATCAACTCTCCAATTTTTCTTTTTTTGGGAAAACTTCATTACAATTATAAGCTTGGTTCCATCTTTTGGTTTCTCGATTCTCAATATAATATGCAAAACAAAATGTTAATAATAATAATAAAAAATATTCCTCAAATGGTCGTTGTCCCTTTTTTTCTTTTCATTTTTGTCGATCTCCACATTGTTTTGAAACATTGACTAGATTGTAGATACGGGCAAGGAGCCCACGTGACGGAGAAATCATGGTTTGAAACCTTTGTGGATGCCTTGCTGAATTGAATTTGGTAGACTAATTACATATAATTTGTTCATGTTAATTTTCCAATGATTTGTGTAAATTCAAGTAAAAGTGGTCCTATGTTGGTGTAACACCCCAATTACTTAACTGGCATGTTTTGTGTATTGAAAACTGTTTTGGGAATGAAATGTCAGGTTTAACTAATTTAATGTCTATTTTTAATAGAGATAAAACTCGAATTAGCTAATTATGGGAAACTCAAGAAAATAAAAACTGACATTGGACTTTGGTCAATGAAAGATATTCTGAATAGGAAGTGATAGAAAGAAACCACACTGAAAAGGGAGTTACGGATTGAAAGTTAAGGCCAAAACAGTGAAACTGGAATTCCGCGACAACCAAACAGGGCCTTAACCAGAAAAATATGAAAAACTGATCACTTGGGAGGCCAAGGGGAATTGAACCCTTGACCTACCAAGGTAAGTAATTTTGTCCCAAAAAGTTACCAACTAGGCTGTTGGTTACTTTGTGTACAGATGCACTAATATATGTATATAACCTCAATTCTTGCCCAAACCACCACCCAAACTGGCCAATGGCCTTGCATGCATTCCCTTCATCATAGCCCTCCATCACCTCCATCAGTCAACACTCACTAACCCCACTAAGGGCAGAGATATACTCATATATATGTATATGTGTATAGCCCTATATGTATATAAACCTATAATATATAAATGCCATAACTTGCATCAAATTTTCTCTTTAGAGAATTTTGAAAATACAGAAATTGTGTGAGTCTTGTTGTGTACGTGGGGTTGGTAGAGAGAGAGAGAGAGAGAGAGAGAGAGAGAGGGAAAGGAAGCTTTGCATGCAAGGGAACTTGAGGAAAAAATTGGCCATTTGAAGTGCAAGGGGGGACTTGAGGATCACGGTGCATGAACTGAGAAGCTTGAGGGACATTTAGAAAGGTCTGAACCGAGCCAAGAGTGTGAACTGCTACTGGTTGAAGGTGAACTTCCAAAAATCATTCTCATTTTCTTATTTGTGGAATTTGAACTGTTTTGACAAAAATGTAGAGGATAGACTGCATGCATGATTAAATCTTGATCCTAGGAATCGTTCTGAACATGTTGCATGGTTTAGAGGTCTCGGATAGGTCAAGAACCATGAAACCCGAAACCAACCTCCATTGATGAAGCTTGGAAAAACCAGGTCTGATTCGACCATAACCGTTTGGGATTTTGCATGTTGAGACTTGAAATAGACCCTAAGAGGATCTCAAACATCTACCTATGCGACCCTAGAACACTGTATAGCCCCACGAAATTAAAAATGAAGCTACGGGTTTGAAATCCAATCCATTAAAAAACGAGACTAAACTGAAAAATGAAGATAAGGTCTTGATCCTTATGATTTGTAGATCACATAGCTTCAAAAATCACATGAAATGGTGAAGAATCGAGGGAGTAGTATCTAGTTGCAGGTCATGGCTATCCTCTTGAAAACAGGACCTGTTAGGTTTGATTCGAAGCTCAAAACCGATGCCAAAGCGTTGGTGTGACCCTCAGGAATCGATACCACCCAGAAACAGAGACCAAAACAACCTAAGATCTCACGAAATAGAAGCTGAAATTCTACAGAAATTAGGGCAACACCGAGTCAGTTAGTGGGGAAGACAGAGTCGTCTTGGCCGAGTTGACCGAGTCGAGATGGGTTGGGCCGAGCCAACTCGAACATGTGTCAAACAACGGGACTGCCACCACATTAATTAAACTGCGTCATTTTGGAATTCTGGTTTTTAAATTATTTTAGGGCTGACGTCATCATGACGTCAGCAGTGTGACCAACCGGTCAGAACCGGACCGGTTCAGTTGCAAAGAGACTGAACCCTTTGGTTCAGTTTTGAACTTTTAAATATTTACAAACTGACCCCCACTGTTTAACAGAATTACACTAAGGCCCAGATTTTGAAAATCTTTTGCAATTATACCGCTGAAAAATTAAATAAAATAATAAAATAATAATTTAATTATTTTATTAAAACGAAATAATTACCATATTGCCCCTGGACCTTAAACAAGTCAAACCAAGTCCAAATTTAATGAATGAATAGTGTAATCATACTATTTCGGGCATTCCGGGCTCAATGGCTGAGTCCGATTTGTGAAAACAAGTCCCGAAAAATACAGACATGTAAAGGGTAAATGACCGTACTGCCCCTAATGACACATAGGGCCAAATTACACTGAAAGATAGTCCATTTTAACTATGTTGGACATTCCGGACTCAATGGTGAGGTCCGTGACTGCAAATAAAGTACCGAAAAATACAACATATGAAATTACCAAAATACCCCTGACACTGTACAAGGCCCAAATGAAGTCCGATTAAAACAGAATTAATACCAGTGATAGACCTGACACTTGTGAGACTGTATACATGATTAGATGACGAATCCGAGACAGAAATTATGTGACGGTAAAAATGACCAAAATACCCCTGATATACCCGAACCCAGATTTAAAAGCCGAGAGAGTCTAAATTGACTTTCTTCGACCTTCCGAACTCAATGGTTAGGTCCATAATATGAAAATCAGAACCGATAAATGTGTGAAGGCATGAAGCTACCAGAAGAGTAATGAGATCTGTTCTAACATGTTAAACTGTGTTCTAGGTAAAAATATCACCTAAACTACCATGGACAAACAGGGCAAGAAATTCACCATCATGACTAAGGCCCAGAGGTTAGCCGATGAGAAACAGCAAAGGTTTATGCAAGACTTACTGTGGCAGCAAAAAGTTATTGAACGCCATATTTGAATAGCTAAGTCCACTGAAATCGTCTCCGTCCGGCCCTTCATGTATAAGACACCTACTAAGGCAATGATTGCCGAGGCCAAGATGAAAAAACAGGAAGATACTGAAACCCTAAGCCAAATGCTTAAGAGGTAAGACCTATGAACTAGCCACTATAAGTTAGTTCCATGAGACCCATCATAGGGTAGACTTACTCAGTCCAAGGTCATGAGTTGATAAATCTTTATAAATTGTTTTAGGCTTAAAGAGAAAAAGAGGAAGGCTCCGTTCATAGCTTCAAACTCAAATATTGAAGGTGAGTAACTTCTGACACTGTTTAGTTACTGCTCCTTGATCTGCTAAATTGTTTCGAATACCATATGTTTTAAATGCAATTGTTTTAAATGCATGCTTTTATCACTCATGACATGGTTTTTAGTTCTTAAATGATTGACTGTACTTCTGATTGATATGCTAGCACCCTGAACCGTTTATCTGTTTTGATCTATTGAACTTGACTTGGATTTATTGAACTATTAATTCCAAACTGATTTAATTAACCATGTGATTTAAGCAAAGATTGAATTCGAAACTCTTGCCTGGATATCTGTGTTACTCACTGTGCTTTTTAAAGCTCATTCCATTATTTTAATAATTTCAACGGAACTCTCAGATGGACAGGTTTAGCAGGTTTAGGACTTAGGGGGAAATGTTGGAGACCCCCAGATAAAATGATAACCCATTTTTGTGAATCTATACCATTTTTGTACCTTTTGCGTAACTGAACAGATTATGACCTTTTGTGGTGAAACTGTTTTGTAATCTTGATTAAGATAGGACTGACTATGACGTATCCTAAACGCTCTGCCAATTATATATGTATGCATTCTCTTGTGAAAATTCCACTGCTTAAATTATATATGTTGAATGCATTATGCTTGGGATTTATATCGGAATAGCCTGCGGTTAGGATTACCGTCGGGGTTTTGCTTTCAAAAAAAAAAAAACTGATAAAACCCGATGGGTGCCTAACTGGCCTTTGTCACGTGCCCCAAATCCGCACAGGGTGGGTCTGGGGGATGTGACAGTTGGCCTTGATATTGAGCTTATAGGATTCAAGCTCTTTGAAATGTAATCAAACGTGAAAAATATTAGGATATTTTGTATACCATGATGTTATGTGATTTAGGACTAATTGAGGATATGTATAATACTCTTAGATCTTGTAAAATGATGTGATTTGATGTTAGTAATACCTTCTTTATGTTGAATCAAAGTTCATTGAAGAAAATGATTCAAATGATGAATGAAAAAGTTACGAAAATAGCATATTCAGGTGTTTGACGACTGATTCAATTGACTGAATGAATGGACCAATCGACTGGAAATTAGAACCACTTGACTATAATCAATAGAAGCTAAAGAACCTACAAATCCAGAACTTTCAATCAGCTGAATGGTAGAATCAGTCGACTAAAAGCTAAACTCAATCGACTGAAATGGATAAAAGGCAAATTTTGCTCTACACTCTGCTGCACAAACAATAGTATTAATGGACACCTTATTTACATTATAATGTCATTTAATTTTATTTACTTAAGACATTATAATATAAATAAGGAAGTACCTTATATTTGGAGCCATTAAAACATTCCAAAGACTTGATTCCTTAAGAATAAAAAGTCAACTCTCCTTTCCAATAAAAAAAAAAAATAATTTTTCTGAAAATAGCACATTGGACCAATGCTAGTTGGGTGGGTTAGCCTATAGCTAAAATTTATTAAGAATTATTTTTAGACTATTTGATACCTAAGAAATAGTTATCGGGACTTCTGCAAGGCCAATTCCAAGAATTTCAAATATCGAATTTTCTATGCCTTAACGCGACAGATGTTCGAAAGTCTGGTTGACTTTTTTTGACTTGATTAACCACGCGGACTAAATTATAAATGTTTTATGGTAATTTTACATCACTACTTGAGTCTTTGGAACCTGGGTCGTGACAATCACAAGCCAACAAAAATTAGGAAAAACTATCAAGGAACAACCTTGTATGGTAGAGTTGCAGGTATGGCGATAATGGAGTTCGATTGAACTCCATGGCCGGATTCAAGACCTCAAACCAACATAAAAATGAAGCTTGAAGGTGTAGAAATGCTTTGGAACCAAAAAGGGCCTAAATCGTGGCTTGAAAATGCACGAAACAATGCCTGAAAGTTTCAAACTTTCGGTAAACAATAAACCCTAAAATCATGGGGATGATGAAAAATGTTGGGCCAAGTCTTCGGGTTTGGGTTGGGATTTGACCAAATAAATGGATCCACTCATTAATAGAACGACGTCGTTTCGATGAGAGAATTTAATTAAGTACTAAGCTAACCATCGCCGTTTTGATGATGCAGTAATAACGCAGTGCTGACATTTTGAACCGGACAAGATCGATCGGTTCTTTAGGTTGAACCAGATATTCACTTAAATTACAACTAGATCGATCGATTTCCATATGAATTTGAAGGGTTCAACTTAAATGCAACTGAATTGGCAGTTTGCCCTAGTTTAACTGAACCGAAGCTTTACTTAATTACATAATGACCCCTTAAGTTAATATAAATTATATTAAGGCCTAGGAAAATAAGTTAATAATTATTTTAAGCCCCTAATTAGTTAGGTAAAATTACCATTTTACCGCTAGACCTAAATACAGTGTATCGAAGGCCAATTAAAATGTAAGAAGAGTCTAACCCAACTTTTTGGGCATTCTAGACTTAACAGTGGAGTCTGATTAGGAACATTAGACCCCGAAATATATGACCGAATAAACTAGGCTAATTCTAAATTTTTCATATTGTATTAATTTGACTACCAAATGAACACCAATGACTACAAAGGTACCTACCCTAAGGTTTTTCAACGTTTTAGACTCAATAGTGAAATTCGTTTCATAAAATGAGATACTGAACATATAGACACATAGAAATGTACAATTCCCAAGCTACCCTTAATGATGTGCGGGCTACCAAACTAACTAAAAAAAATTAGGAATGAGCAAACTTAACACTATTAGATGCTCTGGACCTAACGGAAAGGTCTAATTAAGTATCTAGGTATCGGTACATGGTCCCGTATGAAAATACAAAATTATGAAAATACCCCTAAACCTAAGGTAAGCTATAAGAAGGCTAATTAGGATCCAAAATAGGCTAAGTTCAATATCTTTAACATTCCGGGCCTAATGGTGATGTCCGTTTTAGAAAAAATAAAATATCGAAACAAACTAAAAAATGACGAACACATTCTTAAAACTTAATTAAGCTACCAGAAGAGTATAGAAAGTAAAGAGGAACACATACCAATATTTATAGGAGCCTCTGAGTCTAGAAATGACCTCCGTTTAAGATAATTGAGTACTGAAAGCACGACATAAGAATGGTAAAATTACCAAACTACACATAAAGCTTAATTTAGCAATCGCTTGAACTTAGGAAGTAAAAGATGGACCTGTTTTATGATTAAAAGACCCTTTAGATTGAAAGATGAAGTTCGATAAGGTAAATGAAGTACCAAACGGTACAAGACACATAAATGAAAAATGACCAAAATAACCCTAAAGGTTAAAGTAAGCTAAGCGATGAACTAATAAGTATTAGGAACCCTAATTAAAGGTCATAAGGGAATCCTAAACAATAAAACTAAGTTCATAAGAGACTAAGAATGTTAAGTAAACAAAAATTAAGTTGAGTATTGATATTGATATAGTACCGATGTATTCTAATCCATGTTTTAGGATCATTAGCGAGGAAATAGCGATAAGAGGAATGTCAAGGCAAATCGAATAAACAAGTAATTGTGGACTATGGACCACATGTGATTAACCTTGAACCTTGAAATGGAGACTTTTATATGAAGTGCAGTTCTTTACAGCTTTATGACACTATATGCAGTTCTTTTTAGCTTTATAACATATTTCAGACTATTATATTAAATATTTCAACTACATGATGGTTTTCAAAATGTCGAGATGAATATTTGAGTTGTACGTTTTTAAGAAACATCTCTTTAAATGTTTTATAACATGGATAGCTTAAAACAGGTTTTGCAAACAAGTTTTAGTATAAAGTTTTATGTGCCCAACAGGCCCTACTAGGGGTTAAGATCTAGTAGATTTCCAAATAAGTCTATATAAGCATGACTCGCAAGGAGTCTAGAACTGGAAAAAAATAGCAGGCCATGTAGGCCTAGAGCCCTCAATTATAGTATGGTCGCCAATGTGACATTTATAATCCACAAAGGGACTTATCTTATAGTTATTGGCACAAAATGTTTTACAATTTTAGTTTACAAGTGACCACGTGGCAACTTATGGTTCTAAGGGACAATTTTTAAGAAGCACGACATGTTTTACTTGCTCACAAGTATCAGATTTTATGATCTGATGTTTATGTTGCAAAACTACCTAGCATAAACTCTTACATGATTTCAAGTAAATATCTTACAACTTTTAGCCATATGTTTATGTTTTGAGAATGTTAATAGCTTTTAATATAACTCTTTTAACTGTTATCCATGAAAGCCAAGAATGTTTATGAAAGTCATGAATGTTTCTAAATGTTTATGAAAGTTAACGAAGGCTTATGCAAAGTCACAAAAGGTTTTAAAAGGGGGTTATTCTAGAAACCCACGATAGGGAACTTGCATTACTCACAAGTTTTTCATAAAGCTCACACGACATTGATCTTGTGTATTTTTTGGAAGGACTAAGAAGTTACAAATCCAAATGCTAGTGAACTATTATGAATAGAGGCTCTAGCTAAAAGAGGATTAGTATCCCAACTATGGAAATACCAATTTGAGGTGTCAAATAACTGATTAATTTGACAGCCTAGAGTAAGAATAGAATGTAAATAATGTAATAGTTTAGACATTTATGTGTAATGTAATGATCGGCTCATATTATTTTAACTCTGATGTAACGTTACTTATGATCTACCAAGTGTGACTGCATTCAAACAAAAACTTTTTACAGACTCAAATTTTTACTACAAGTTTTTATATGACTGAATGCAATTAACTTGGTTATATAAAGAGGCATTTGGTTTATCAGGTCATCAATATGCTAAAAAGAGTTAACATATTGGCGAGGTGTCTAATTGGCCGATATCTGGGATGTGAAAGTTAGACCTAAAGGTTTTCAACCAAGGACAATCACAACCATTTTGTGCACTTTCAGTTATGTCAAGTAAGTCTAATTAATACACAATACACAATACACAAATACAGATATAAAAAAGTGCTTTTTCATTCATTTGAAATTAATCAATTACAAATTCAAGATAACAACAATAATTTCTAAAAGAACAAATACATGAAGTGTTCAAATCTTTTCTTTTTTCTTTACTTTCTTGACATTCAAAACAACCAAAAAAAAAAAAAAATAGAGCCCTAAATTGATCATAAATCTTATTTTTCTCTCCCCCTTTGTCATAATCAAAATAAACTAAGGTTGTCGAGGAGGAAGATGAGGTATGCTATATGTGTTGAGGATGCATTCGAGCGTGTCCTTTACCTCAAGAACATTCATTTATGTCTTTCCATGCTTGTGCTCGTAAAGATAGTTAGCGTAGATCTTGAGAATGTGTACGCCACTCTCAATGGAATCAATGCGCTCGCCTATATCCTTAAGTGTCTTGGACAAGTTGGTCTTAAAGGGGCAAATTTGGCTTTGGATGTTGGATTCCAAATCCCGAAACATGTTGATGATGAGGTTGTTAGAGTCTAGGAGGGGGGTTTAAGGAAGAATGGTGGCTTGTATGGTAGGGTGGGTTAGTGAGCAAGTCTATTGGTGTGGTTTAGGGTTACTTTGTGTGGGGTCAATGGTGGTTAAGGCTTGGGGCCTATCTTTGGGAACCCATCCATGTTCGATCTTTTTTATATTGGTATAAACGTCGTGTGGATAGAGGTGTAAATATCAATTTTACTCCTTAGGTCAATGTGGTGGTATTTGAATATAGAGGTGAGAATTTTGCCATATGGGAGGATGCCATTTTTCTTCTTCAGGAAATCATTCATCTGTTGAAGTATAAGGTGTGGGGGATCAATCTTTTGGTGGTTAAGAACATACCAAATTAAGAATACATCCATGTATGTAACAAAGTCACATCCACCGTTGCATGGAAGAATGTTATAGCTTATATTGTGGTAGATGATATGGAATTCGAAGGTAAGTTGTGAGGCAGTTGGTATAAAGGGTTCCATTATAGAGTTGTCGCCACAAATTTGTTTGGTAGCTTCTAGAGGGTCAAAGTCCCTCATTACGGTTCATCAATTAGTGGTGAATTTTTGAAGTTATAGAGACCATAAGAATGGATGCATGGGTACAAAATGTGAAAGGTTTAGACTTTGTGGATCCATGACAAGATTTTAATGGAATTGTGCATTTGGAAGTGGGAATAGAAGAGTTTAATGGGGTTATTTTATTGGATGTTAGAAATAACAAGAAAATCCATCCATCCTAGGTGGTATGATGTAGAGGGATGCCACTAAGATATCACTTAAGGTCCCAAAGTGTGAATATCACCTAGAAAGAGAGGTTAAATAGGTAGGTTTTAGAATAAAGATTTTCTCCTATGTTAATTTCAATTCCTATCTATAACAAAGATGCCACAACAACAAAATCATCTAACGTGATTAATCCAACATTTATGCCCATCTACTAATGAAATAGCCAAGAATCATTCAAAAACACCAACATATCAACATTCACCAAATTGATCAACTAGCTTAATTTGATATGCAATTTTATCAATTCAATGCAAAATTTAACTAAGTGATCAATTTACACTATCAATTGCTCAATTAAGTTTTCAAATAATTAAATTAAAGATCAATTATAAAATTCATGAAAACTCAATTTCAATATCAATATTTTAACGAAAGCATTCAATTAAAGCAATTAGTAAATTAAAATAGATGAAGTGATTGAGAGATTTGCAAATTGATTCATGACGAAGAAATCACGAAGGATAACAATCCTTGGAGTAAAACTCTGGAGTTGGGCCAATGTTGAAGGAAGACTTCCACTATGATGGAAATTGAATTACAACGTATCTATGAACAAGCTTAGTACTTGTCATGCCCCAAATTTTCACAAACCCAGGGAGTGAATGAAATGAATTAAGAAAAGAAAAGAAAAAACAATTTAATGGATTCAATTAAACATACATTCATTTCCTTCAACATATATATACATGTAAGGCACATCCAATAAATATATCCTACATGTCAATTTTTTTTTTTTTGGGTTTACACCCTTACACTTTAAAATGGCCCAAGGCCTATAATCCACTACTTTTACAAACTGAAATACAAGTCATTTGGGCTTATGCCCATAAATACAAAAAAAATATGCCCCAAGGGCCAAATGTCCATTTAAGTCCCCTTCCCCTCCTTCCTTTAATACTTCCTCAAGTCTCAAGTACCGGGAGCTTAATCTATAATATGATATCCCACGAATGGGTTAGCACAACTGCTGGTATGACACAATGCTAATGCAAGGAACAAAGTTAAGGCGTGGCATGTGCAAAGTGTACATTTATAATCTACATGCCTTTTAATTCATCAATACAATGCAATGGAAATATGCGTGATAAACCCATGAAACTCTATGCCACACCCATGTGTCGTTTACGGATCGCTCTCGATGGATCTGAGTACCAACACCCATTTATGGATAGCTCCCGTTGGATTTGGGTACCAATGCAATGGCCAATTTTGGGTTTTTCACCATAGGGTCTACACCCTCATAATGTATAGCAACAAGTGCTTAACCCACACTATGTTTTTAAAGGATTCACCATATGCCAATATGCGTTGATTTCACCAGGCAATAATGCAATGAGACAATTCATCACATGTATGGTGTTCACCTCAAGTCATGCATTATAACCAACATAAATCATAACTTCCAAATTCCTAAACTTCTTTTACATGAATATGTACTATAAACTATCCATTTCAACACATGCTCAAGCCACATTCTCACAATCTTACTAATTCACAAAGAACACATAATTTCATAAAGCACCAATGTATCAAACAATCATATCTTCTAAAACAGAAGATATATCAACATGAATATGAGCTAAAATAAAACAATCCAAACACATAGGCAAGTTACATCATCATTACAACAACAAATCATCAAATAACTCAATGAATCATTCAATCAACATGTAAATCACTCCTAAACTTAATCCTATTCCTTACTTAGCAAAATATCATACCTAGATGGGTTTTCCTCAACCCTAGGGAGTTGTGTCTGCTATGCAGTCGAGCTAATCGGTAAGAATGTAGTCCTCTTACTGTATCTATCTAGAAGGTCAAACAGCTTTCTTCTTTCCTCCTGCATTCCTATGATTCAAAAAATACACCCTAGTCTACTATATAAATAGTCTATGCTATTCATCAAATTTTATGTATCTTTACTATTGGTATATCTTTTACTTGAATAGACTCTACCACTGAATCTAGAACGTCGCACAAAGTTGATTTAGGCTTTCGCAAAATTCAATTCGGACAGTTGTGCTAAAAAGGGCAAAATGGTCATTTTACACTTTTACGGGTTCTTACTTCTCGAGACCTATTTTTTCAAATTAGACTCCACAGTTGAGTCTAGAATGCTCGAAATAATAAAAATTCACTATTCTTTTATTTTAATCAGAGTCCGTTTGACTACTTTTCGACTTAGGGGCATTTTTGGTAATTTCTCCTTTAAATTAATTATTATTTTATTACTTGGGGTCAAAATCTAATTATCCAAAATTCTGGGTCAATGTCTAATTATCATAAAGTCCTATTCCAATTTGGAAAAGCCAAATAACAGATATCTCATAAACCTTGGATAAGCTATCCTTGTTCTCATTTTTCAGTTAATTTCTATCTACTATTCTTGTATCCCAATAGCCCCAAATCAACATTTTTAAACTTTTAAAAATCATAAAATTCTTGGATCTAACCCATGGGTGGCTGGACGGATCAACCTGACCCGAACCCATGACCCAAAAGCCCAAAATTCCCACACGTAAGCAGCTCATAGCGTGCTGCCCAGCCGTGCGCTGGTTACCTTCTTCGGCAATGGCGACCATTTTTCAACGACGTTTCAACGTCCAACCACTTGGGTCCTATTCTAATCCTTATGGGCTTTCCATATCTACCCTCGGAATTCAGTTTCAGTCACTGGAAGGCTCGGAAAATGGAGTTGCAGCCAACTCTGGCAAGCTATCCCAATTTTCTAACGAATTAAATTTTCACTTTTTTATGGCTTTTTAGCCTTTGTTTTGAGCCCAAATTTCACCTACAAGTTGCTGCACTTATGGGAAACAATTCCCAATTCAGAAAACAAGCTAAATCGATCAAAAACTCAATGACCCAAAATTTTCTTCAAACTTTAAATTAGTTTTTCTCACTTGTTTCTTAACCAAATGGGCTACAGTTTCTTCCTAAATTTGCCATTTTTCATGATCTTTAAAATCATGTAATTATTTCTAAGCTTTAAGCAATTATAAAAAAATTTCAAAAATTTAAGACTTAAAAATACAGCAAGTTTCTCACATTTTTCTTTCTATTTCTCCTTCCTTCTTCTTCTGTATCCTCTAATGCTCTTAGCTTCTCATGTTTCTCTTTGCTTCCTTTTATTTTTATCTTTCCACCTTAACACAACCGCATATATATATATATATCACTTTCTTTCTTTTCCTCCCACTTGTAGCCCACGGTTTCCCCTCTCTTTTCTTCCCTTCCCGACTTCTTTTTCTGCTTTCTTTCTTTTCTTTTTGATTTTCATTCAATGCATTGTGTGTTAATCTTTCCATATTACACTCAAAACACACACTAGTCACACATGCACACTGGCATGGCAGCCCCTTTCCTTGACTTTTCTTTTCTCTTTTCTATTTTCTATTTTCTTTTCCTGATTTCTTTCCTGCTTTTCTTTTTCTCTTTTTCCTGCTTTTTTGTCTCACTTTGAGATATTATATGTATATTATATATAATGTCACACACTAATACACGCACACACTCAGCACACCCTAACTGACACACACACATAAGCACACACACACTTGCATGCATGCCTTTGCATGCTGCTTCTCTACTTCCCCTTCTTTTTTTTTTCTTTTCTTTTATTTCCTTTTATTGTATTTAAATATATGTATATATATAATATGCCATACTATGTATGTACACATAGATAAATATATATTTTATACATATGTATATATATATATATCCATTTATACACATATACACATTTCTACGCATACGTGCATACTCTCATTTTTTTTTCCAGGTTTCTACAGTACCTCATGCTTCGTTCTACCCAATCGCATCTTCAATTTCCTCTTAAATCCTCAAGCTCTTTATAGTCGGAAACTTCATGCAACCAAAATCTACGGCGGTCTCGGAATGCTCTTATCAACCTGCACCATAATTTCAAATCCTCACAACCTCGGTCTCCACCAATCGCTCAATGTTGAATCCTTAAGTTTGAAATCCATCCATTTTCAATGGTAAAATTGACATGAACAAGAGAAATTTATGATTGATCTCTCATGAAAGCTTTTTTATCTCTCAACAATTTAGCTCTCACAATTGAAAACTCTCCCACTCTATTTTTCACTACTTTCAACTGAATTTTTGTGTATTTTCTCAATGAGCTTGTTCAATCCCAAATGAGCTTGAAAATAGATTATAAATTTGTGTTCCGTCCAAGGTTCGTTCGAACGAACCATCATTTATTCGAACGAGTACTCGTTCATTCAAACGAATAAGGAACGAATATCAAACGAGCACAACTCTGAAGTTACAACTTTTTGTTTGGTACAAGAACTTCGAACGAATGAAAATAAACTTTTTGTTATTCATTTGAATGAGCTAAGGCTCGTTCGAATGACCAACAGAGAGTTTCTCATTCTTTCTTGTCTTGTGAACTGAATTTTTCCTTTTGGATTTTAAAGATGCATTTTGGTAAAATTATTTCACAACCACAAATTTATCACATATATAATGTTATGATAAAAACTATATGCAATGCATGCATGATGTGAGTATGTGAGATCAAAATCAAATACAAAAGTCTAATATACCCTTCAAGAGCCAAGTGAACTGGTAGTAATGCACGGTAATATATGTCAGACGATCTTGAAGTAAAATGGATGCTAAGATACTCACTCCTAGGACTTATGCAAGGATTACACATAAAGCACATTTTGTCAAACCAGATTAGATAATTATAATATCAGAATCCATGGTCCTAACAAGCTCCCTCTTTGGTAATCCGTGACAAAACTGCGTAAAATAGTATAAAAATATAATACACCAAAATCTATAACCCCCAAAGAGGAAGATAGAAGAAAATTATACATTTTAACTTAGTATCCTATACTAGAGATATCACTTAGCAATGCTCAAGAAGTAGTCAACCTGTTTCTTGAACAAGAAACTCAACTATACCACGTGAGACCACATTAATGGAGATATATCAAATAAATCCAAATAGATCACACAAATAGATGAGTATTAATATAAGACAATGAATCATATACATGGTAGCCATATGCAATAAGATCCATACTTGAGCAACACAAAATGACTCTAAGCTATCTCATACATATGTAAAAAAATGAAAATTACTCCTCCTCAATATATGTTCAATACAAATTATATAATCTCCCCTTTTATACAACTCCCCCTTTGTAACACCATCTCTCCTTTTCGTCACGATGACAAATGAGGTAACAAATAAGAAAGATCATAAGGAAGTAAAATATAATAAGATAGGAATGCATAGTTAGATAACATAGTACTGACAGTAATAATTAGACACACAAGAAAAATAATAGGGATATCATAGCAAAACAGGAGTCTATCATCTATCACAAAAGGATAAACAAGAAGTCATAGGGAGAAACTGTTAAAAAATAAGTACATGTAGCTGATGAGTAGAATGATATACAGGTAAACCTCACCACAATATCACTCATCACTCATGTAACCTAATACAAGCTAAGTCATTAATCATCTACAGGTGGAGGAAAGGGAAGAAAGACACACGCGAGAGCCTATGTCAATCCCTGCAAAGCTCCTTAAAAATAGGTCATCTCCTTCATTATCGGTACGAAGTAGTCTGATCGTATCCAAAGATAGTGTTGTTTTAGCCTGTGATCAATATCAGTAAAGATCTAATCATGATGCAGCTATAGTCGTTCCTCTAACTCATATCTCAAAATCAGCTGACCGGCTGAAAATGGGGAGGCTTCTATTGACGCATGAAAGTCTACACCTAAAGGGATACAAAACTGCGATGGAGTCTTGTCAACAAGGAAGTCATCAACATAAATTTGCTCTCTAGGCTACTACTACGATGCCAATGGATGCAGATGTTCTGGCTGTTGTGCCTCTTGATGCTCATCATCAATATCGTCCTCGTCGAGAGGGGCGATGACATGTCCTTGAGACCAAGGTAGAGTCTGATGCGTAAATGGACTAGGTAGGAGAATGAGAATGTCAGCAATGTAAAAAGGTACCTACTGTGCACTGTAGATTCTAGTGATCAGGCTACTGAATGGCAAAGATGCAGTGCGTCTAGTACTAGTAGTGGAGGAATCGATGACTCGAAGTGTATCATGGGAAAAAGTCAGCATGTCCATGTGACTGACTGGATGCAAAATACTACACACGATGAGACTGAGGATATGATAACCCTCATGTAAGTATCCCTGTTCTTACGTCGCACCACTCGTGGTGAAAACAGTCGAACTGTTGACACGGAGGGTAGATGCAATAAGACTTACAAATGAAAGTATAGCACCTTGAGGGCATGGGAATCTAGGCTGCTCAACTCAAGGAAGGCCAATAGTCTCACTAATCATGTCAGTGGTGAGAAAGAAAAAGGAATACCGCGTACTGTCACTGGGTAGGCTCTCTAGGCATCACGAGAACCAAGATTCGAGTAAAACTCTTAAACTAGGGTCTCATTGGCCGGACCCATGACTGACAGGAGAGGTAGCCACCATGTGAGTCAAATAACATGTAAGCTAATGTCTCACGTATGTCATCTATGGTGCATACCCTCTCAACAAGGACTGGTCGAAACAGGACAAATACTATCCGGACCTGAGCTACCTAGGTTGGAGAACAAACCACAACCCTAAGTGTCGCTCGAATGACATATGAAAAATGTTGACACTCACGTAGTGTATATATATATATATATATATATATATCAAAAAAAGGATGTAGAATATTCCTAAGATGGCACTACATCTAGTATACTGAACTATAGTCCACACTACTTCTAAGTCTAAATGAAAAGTCAAATAAACCAAAAGAAAGTGAAAAATGGACTTGATGACTTACTAAACCAATAAATGGATGGAATCACAAAAAATCGGTGAAAACAGAGCCCTCGATGAGTAGAACACACTAACTCGAACGAAAACTGAGAATGACGTAACCCGGGATCAATATGTCACAAGATGTTAGAGGATTGGAGAGAAAATGAGAAAAACCCACCAAATAATGTGATTTGTTCGTAGCTTCTCGTGTGTTTTGAACTGAACAAAGTTCGTTTGAACGAGCTTAGTTCAAACAGGTACCAGAAGCTGTTCTTCTCTCTAAAAAATGCAATATCCTGCTCTATTTGAAAATCCTATGCGTATTTCAACTACTAAACTGGAGAAAACTGGAGTTTTCATGAAAAACACTATTTTTAACTACAAAATTCTCAGGTGGATTCAATTGTCTTCAAAGCTAAAAATAATTCCAATGTTTTTGAGTTGAAATTTGAATTTAAAGAACATTTTGAGAGAATTTGAGAGATGTAAATGTGTTCTAAATTGCATCAATACATTTAAATGATCCTATAACACTAAAATACGTACAATCTCACTTTCTACTCACTCAACCATGGTAACTAGAAATATGCATTAATTTCAACCATGAAATGTTCTTGTCTCAAGGTTGACTTTCTAAGTTGTTGAATGATTTTCACATCATTAAGAGCAAATAACCATAGTCAATCAACCTAGGGATTTTTTACCATTTCCAATCAAAACTCCCTCTCAACTTAAAAGTAAAAATTTGAAAATTGAATTTGTAAATTTTGCAAGGCGGCTTTCACACAGTTGAGTAGGCTGCTCTTTTCAAAGGATTTACCAATGCTAGCAAACACGCTATCTCAAGGGTAGCCCTTTCCTTCCACTCTTTGATTTGTGTGTGTGCCATTTTCTTTTTAGCCTTTTACTTTAGGTCCTTTAATTTTTTCAAACTAAGTCAATCTTTCTAGCTATGGATTTATTAAGATGAAAACATAAAACCATTAAGCCCATCATATCTATAAGGCAATTTCATGTAAGAATTACGCAAGACTAAAACCTATGAGATCACAAGTGGATTGAAAAAGACTAGGTGAAGATATTCATAAAATAAAGTTCACAAGTCAAGGCTCAATCACTTAAAATGCACTTAATACAATTCTTTTTTTAGGAAAAATAGGATTACCATTAGCAATTAAAACAAGAGAAAAATATTTTTGAATTATTGACTTCACAAAGGTATAAAATGTACCTAACTACGGAAGATCAAAAATTCGTAAAAAATAAAAGAAAACACAAAAAGATCTATAGACTTACAATAGATGACTAACGTAAGGATCACCTAGACTATGAAAAAGAACTCAACTTACTCAAGAAATGATTTTCAATAAATGAAATGGAGTAAAATGTAATGAAGCAATTCATAGGGAAACTCTAAGATAAGAGTGAAGAGTAAAATCCCTATGTTGCCATAAAATCTCTTAGTCGTCTAGAAGATGAATTTGCTCTTCCCGAGAAAGAAGCAAATTGTGAAGTGTGACTTGCACACTCCTCCTTAAGACCTTTCAATTTATCTTTTCTTACCCAAATTTGTCTTACAATTATTTTGGGAGTAAGAGAGACATTTTTAGTCTTGACATTACCTCCAATCTTGGAATGGGAAATTACTTTAGGTTTTTTAAGATTGGAAATATGAATGATTATTTGAGCCATGCTCCTTGATATTTGAATAAGATTATTCATTTGTTCCTTTAAGGTAGCAATTTCCAATTTGTGCTCTAAGCTCATGGTGTGAGATTTTATTTGCCTTTTCTTAGAAATCCACACTTCCTCCTATAATGCCCTTCAACCATGCAAAAAGAATAATAAAATGATCTTGGTTGAGATTTGGCTTGTGGTCCAGATTGAGGTAGTGGAAGAGAATATACTTGAGGCTTTAGTTGTGGTTGGGTTTGCCTTTTAGGTTTAGGTGTTCAACACCTTTAGATTTTGAGGACACAAACACAACTGGATTAAGAGTGGGAGATTAACTTGAAGTGGATATAGAGGGCTTGTTCTTATCCGTGAACATGTCATAACCCAACCCACTTCTATCATTCTTGATTTGGATGGTATTAAGAATTTTAGAGAGTTTATTTGACCTATCCTTAAGTTGACTTTTAGATTCCTAGCTTGTGTGAATTGTTCATTAAGAGAGTGAACTTTGGAATTCAATTCCTTCTTTTCAACCTCACAAGCATATATGGATGCCTTAAGTCCTCCTACCTCAGTAACCATTGAATTTCTCACCTTTTCTAAGGATTCTACTTTCTTTAAGAGAGATAATTTATCCTTATTTAGTTAATTCAATAAGGATTGATCAACTATTAAAGCACTATTATCCTTTTTGCAAGACTTGAGCTTAGTGATAAGCTTCATGTTAGACTTCTTGAGATTTATAGATCTATTAAATAGTCTTTTAAAAGCAATCTAAATATTGTCTTCATCATCTCTCTCATCATCACTAGACACAAGGTCTTTGATGTCCTCATGATCTTCATTTTCATTGAAAGAAGATCCTTCATGGACATTGGTGACACTCGTGAAATCCAAGAATTGAATTTCATCACCTTCTTCTTATTCATCATCATTCTCATCCCTTTTTTCCTTTTCATCATCTTCAGAAAGAGATGATTTCATTACCTTCCTATTTCAAGAACTTCGCTTTCTCTTATTAGGGCAATTGGCCGCTATATACCCAAAATTGTGGCAATCATAGCATTCAATAAGCTTACAGGAGGATTGTGATAAAGGTATTCTTATATCACTATTAGAAAAATATTTTTGGGCTTGGCTTCTTGAAGAGTTAGAATTTTCAAAGGATTTTTTACTTAAGCTTTGAGATCCTTTAGAAATAGGCATTCGACCTTTGAGGTATTTGTTAAACCTCCAAACAAAGAGAGCTAAGTCCTCATCATTCATGGACTCAGGGTCAATATCAAAATCTCTTTCACTTTCTCCTTGTGTTGATTTTAAGGCAAGACTTTTAGTCTTCTTTGCTTACCTTAGAGTTAGCTCAAAAGTTTGAAGTGATTTAACTAACTTATAAACAAAGAGAGAGTCAACTTCCTTACTCTCTTCAATCGTGGTTATCCTAGGTTAAATTCCCTCGAGAAGAGATCTCAATATTTTTCTTACAATCCTGGTCCTTTCTAGTTTCTCTCCTAGGTTGAATGATGAGTTGACAATGTCACTTAATTTACATAGAAGTCGAACAGGGTTTCTGATTCTTCCATTCGTAATGCTTCAAACATAGAAGTTAATGTTTGTAATTTTGAAATTTTTATTGCAGACATACCCTTATGCATAGAGTTGAGGATGTCCCAAGCCTCCTTGGACGTCTCATAAGTTATGATACGGCGAATCTTGTCAAGAGTTACCGCTTGGTGTTATATCCACTTATTTTTAACTCTAACTCGTTCCAAGTGTTTGAAAGCTTGACTACGGAGGGAATTTCTATAGTTGCGGTTGAGACCGGAGGGGTCCAACCTTCTTGGACGGTGATCCCTACTCGCTCATCCATGGCTCTAAAAACTACTCTCATTCGAACTTTTCAATATGCATAATTAGAGCCATCAAATAGAGGTGGTCGTGAGATCCAACCTCCTTCTCTTAACCCTTCCATGGATTACACTACTTAGGATATCAATCAAATGACTTAGAAAGAAGGCTCTGATACCATTTTAATGCAAAGGGTTACCATTACGATATCACTCAAGATCCCAAAGTGTGAATATCACCTAGAATGGGGGGTTGAATAGGTAGGTTCTAGAATAAAATTTTTCTTCTATGTTAATTTCAATTCTTGTCTATAACAAAGATGCCACAACAACAAAACCACTCAACATGATTAATCCAACATTTATGGACCACTAATGAAATAGCCAAGAATCATTCAAAAACACCAACCTATCAACATTCACCAAATTGATCAACTACCTTAATTTGATGTGCAATTTTATCAATTTAATGCTAAATTCATCTAAATGATCAATTTATAATTCAAATCAATTTACTCTAATCAACCAGCTCCAAAATTGCAAATCCTCACAACCTCGGTATCCACCGATCGCTCAATGCCGAATCTTCGAGTTTGAACTCCACCCTTTATCAATGGTGAAATTGACACGAACAAAAGGCTCTTAGATCTTATTTGGATCTAGTTAATGATGTAAATCAATCTATGAATGAGAATAGAGAAATGTATGAATGACATTTATGATTGATCTCTTATGAAAGCTTTTTGATCTCTCAACAATTTAGCTATCACAATTGAAAACTCTCTCACTCTGTTTTTCACTACTCCCAACCGATTTTTTTTTGTATTTTTGCAATGAGTTTGTTCAATTCCTAGTGAGCTTGAAAATAGATTATAAATATGTTTTCTGCTTAGGGTTCATTCGAGTGAATCATCATTCATTTGAACGAGCACTCGTTTGTTCGATCGAACAAGGAATAAGTATCAAACGAGTACAAGTTTGAGGTTGCAGCTCTTTGTTTGAAATAGGAACTTTGAACAAATGAAAACAAATTTTATGTTATTTGTTCGAATAAGCCAAGGCTTGTTTGAACGAGAAATAGATAGTTGCTTATTCTTACTTGTTTTGTGAATTGAATTTTTCCTTTAGGATTTTAAAGATGCATTTTGGGAAAATTGTTTCGTAACCACAAGTCTATCACATACATGATGTTATGATAAAAAAAATATATGCAATGCATGCATGATTTGAGTGTATGAGATCCAAATCAAATTCAAAAGTCCAATAAAACATTCGAGAGCCAAGTCAGCTGGTAGTAATACACGGTAATATCTCTTAGACGATCTTAGAGTAGAACGGGCATTGAGGTACACCCTCCTAGGACTTATGTAAGAATTAGAAAATGCACGTTTTTTCAAACCGGATTAGCCAATTACAATATTGGACCCCATGGTCCTAACATGGTGGAAATGCAATCTTATGAGAATGAGTTGAGATTCAAGGAACTGGAAATTAATGGTCTTACCAAATACGATAGTTCTCTTACTTGTGTTTTTTTCGTATTTCTTGGCTATTTCCTCATTGAGAAAGAGTTGTCTATCTTGTCGTTCAGGTTCAAGATCAACTCTAGATCACTTTTCAAGGGATTTGGATGATTGAGAGATTAAAAGGTTTTTGAAAAGTTTTGAAAGGTTCTGAACAATTAGAAAGAGGGAATACAAAGAGTTGGAATGGCGCTCTTTATGAAATGTTTTGAAAAACGGTTCCCTTTTATAGATTCGACCGAATTAGTCGACAAGTTTTAAACATTGGTCAAATAGTTTATGCCTTATTTTTTGGGCGATACATTAGTTTAGCCAATAACAACACTTTCTCATTTATCTCTTAATAAGTTGACTAGTTCTAACCATCAGTCGACTAATTTGACCAGTGTCTAATTTTTTACTTGAATTATTTAATTCAATGGATAGTATGGTCGACCATTTTTATTGTTAGTCGACCAGTTTGAGCATTTTTAGTTTTTATCACTTAGTTGCTCAAATCATTTGGTTTAATCATTCCAAATTCTCTTCTAATAAATCAAAATCTCTCATATTAGAGTGGTTTGGTGAATATATCCACTAATTAATTATTCGTATAAATAAACTCAAGGAATACATCACCATTTTACACATGATCTCAAAGAAAATGATGTCTAATCTCTATATGGTTGGTTCTAGAGTGTTGTATACGGTTTTTATAGATGTTTATGGCACTAGTGTTATTACGTTTGATTAATATGTGCTCATAGTTAAGTTTGAAATCTTGAAGTTGTTGTGTCATGTAGAGCAATTAAGCATAATAACTCCCGGTTGATACATATTCAACTTCAGCTATAGATAGAGCTATGAAATTTTTCTTCTTGCTAAACCATGACATAAGGGAATGTCATAAAAAGTGACAAGTGTCACGTATATTTTTTCTATCAACTTTGCAACTAGAGAAATCAGCATCTAGATAATTCAGTAGTTTAAATGAGGTATTTTTAAAATAGAATATACCTAAATTTGTTGTCCCTATTGAGTACTTAAAGATTTTTTTTTACTGTTTTTACGTGTAATTCTTTTAGACATGATTGAAGTCTTTCACACAAGCATACACTGAACATTATATCAAGCCTACTTGCTATGAGATACCAGAAACTTCCAGTCATACCTCTATACCTTTAAATATCTACATCCTTTTCATTTTCATCATTTTGTAGTTTGTTGGTAGCACTCAGAGAAGTACTTATGGGTTTTGTGTCTTACATAACAAACATTTTAAGCAATTTTTTAATATATTTAGATTGACTAATAAATGTTACTTATTTGATTGCACGAAGGGATACCACAAGGATATCACTCAAGGTCCCAAAGCGAGAATTATACCTAGAAGGGGGGTGAATAGGTACGTCTTAAATTAAAATATTTCTTTCAAGTTAATTAAAATTCTTGGTTAAACACAAAGATGACACAATCAACAACAAATCACTCAATGTGATTAATCCAACATTTATGCTCCTCCACGAATGAATCCTCCAAGAATCATCCAATTCACCAACCTATTCAAACTTCACCTAATTGATCAACTAGATTGATTTTATAGCAATTTTCACAATTCAAAGCAAAATCAACTAAGCTATCAATTTTTTTTATTTCAATCAATTTACTAAATCAAGTTTTTCAATATATCAAATTCATGAACAATTATGGAAATATCAAAAACTCAATTTCTAAAATTAAGTGGAAGCAATTCAATTAAGCATATAGTAAATTGAAAGAGATGGAGAAAGAGAAAGAGAGAAAGAGATTGCAAACTGATTGATGATAGAGAAAACAATCAAGGACAAAAATCCTTGGAGTAAAACTCCGGAGCCGGGCCAATCCTCATGGAAGAAATGCACTATGATGGAAAGTGAAATACAACAAATCTATGAACGAGCTAAATACCTCTAGCTTAGTTCTCCCCGATTACATCTTCAAATTCCCCTCGAATCCTCAAGTTTCTCATAGCCAATCCTTCAAACAACCGGACTCCTCCGATCAAGCTGCTCAACAATCGCGAATCATTATGACCTTGGTGTCCATCAATCACTCAATGTTGAATCCTTGTGCTTGAACTCCATTTATCGTCAATGGTGAATTTGATGTGAACCAAGACCTTTTAGATCTAATTGGATCATATGGTTTTATCAAATCCATTCAATGAAAATGAGTAAAGATGATTATGAATGTCATGTATGAATGATCTCTCACAAGAGCTTTAAGATCTATTAACAAATTAACTCTCACAATTTTAGACTCTCTCACTTTTTTTTTAGCTGCTATAAATTGTATTTTTGCCTAGTTTCGCAAAGAACTTGATTTATCCCCAAATGGCCAGAAATCAGAATATAACTCTATTTTCCACCCAGGGTTCGTTCGAACAAACAAGGAACAAATATCAAACAAGTACAACTTCAAGGTTCCAACAACTCGTTTGATACAAAGTGTTCGAATAAATGAAAACAAATAAGAACAAACTTCTCTGTTGTTCGTTTTAACAAGCTGAGCTTTGTTCGAATAAGCAATAGAGAGTTGGTCATTCTATGCTTGTCTTGTAAAATAAATTTATCCCTTAAGAGTTTTAAAGATGCATTTGGGGAGAATTAGTTCACAACCACAAGTCAATCACATACATGATGATATGATAAAATCTATATGCAATGCATGCATTATATGATTGTGTGAGATCTAAATCAACTACAAAAGTCCATTTTATCATTCGAGAACTAATTCGACCAGTAGTGATACACGGTAATGTCTCTTGGATGAACTTGAAGAAGAACGAGCATTAAGGTACTCACTCATAGGACTTATGTAAGGATTACACAAAAACACGTTTTGTCTAATCGGATTAACCAATTACAATATTGGACCCCATGCTCCTAATAAACTGCCCCTCTAGAAATCCATGACAAAACTGAAAAAAAAAAGTATAAGAATATAATACAAAAGTCTATAAACCCATAACAGTCAGATAAAAGAAAATTATACATTTTGATTCAGTATCCTATACTAGAGATATCACTTAGAACTGCTCAACAGGTAGCCAACTTGTTTCCTGCACAGCACCCTCAACTATACCACCTGAGATCACATCAAAAGAGATACGTCAAAGAAATCTAATAAAATCACATGATAGATGAGTATCAATATAAAAAAAGGTATAGAAAATAAGGAGACCATAAGCAATTAAAACAAGACATGCGCAATACAAAGTGACTCTAAACTATCTCATATATATGCAAAAAAATGTATGTTACTTCCCCTTAGTATATGCTCAAAATATCTAGTCTGCCCTTTTGTATAACTCCCTTTAACACCATCTCTCATTTTTTGTCATGATGAAAAATGAGGTAACTATAAAGGAATATCATAAGGAAGTAAGATATAACAAAATAGACATGCATAGTGAGATAACAGAGTACAGAAAGTAAAAATAATAGACACAAAAGATATGTATCAAAGATATATAAAAAAAAAAACATGGTCTATCCTCAATCTTAAAAAATTATACAATAAGTGAAGAGAGAAATTGTAAAAAAATATAAGTACATGTAACTGATGAGTAAAGAAAATACAGGTAAAAACCTCACTACAATCACACTTACCACTCATGTAACTGACTACAGTCTACATCACTGATCATCTGTAGGCAAAGGTGAGGGAAGAAAGTCATGAGCTATAGTCTCTGTCAATCCTTGAAGAGCTCCTCGAAAGTAGGCAGCCTCCTGCATCATCGGGATAAAATAATCTAAGCGGACCCGAAGATAATGCTGCTCCAGCCTGTGATCAATATCAGCAGTGATATAATCATAATGAAGTTAAAATCGCTCCTCTAGCTCAATCTTGGTAATCGATTGATCGACGGAAGAAGATGAAGCTCTTACTAATGCATAGAAGTCTGCACCCAAGGGGGTATGGAACTATAGTGGTGTCCGATCAACTAGGAAGTCCTCTATTTGAATCTGATCTCCAGACTGTTGCTACTACGATGACATGTGTAGTTGTCGATACGGAGCTGATGTCGGTGCCAATGGCTGTTGCTCTAGTTGTTGTGCCTCCTCCTACTTATCAGGAACATCGTCCTCATCGGGAGGAGCTGTAATACCCCGACCCGAAGTGGCCAGTGCCCGACCCGGGTTGGACCAGGCCATGACGTGTGGCCCTAAACTGTAAGTCAAATTTTACGCGACTAAGTTTCAAATTTAAATTGAATTATTAGATTGTCAAAATATTGGAATAACAATCATAAGCTAAGAATAATTTTAAATCAGCGAGCGACAGCCAGTCGTCCAATAGGACACGCCAACTGAGAAATGATCAAAATGATTTGACCCCAAAATCGAGACAAAAAAATAATAATAATAAAAATAAATAAATAACATGGTATAAAAATTAAATAAAATATAAAAATAATGATAATAATAATAATATAAATAAATAAACATAAAGATATATATATATATAAGTTTATGCAAATATATGTATCAGTATGTATAAGTTTATGCAGATATATGTATATATGTGTGTGTGTGTGTGTGCCGAGTGTGAAACCATGTGCTGTGCATGGTTTGTGAAAAGCATAACCAATGAGGGGAAATATATATATATATATATTACATGTGTACAACGTGTAGCAGGGAATTGTATAAAATATGTATGTGTTGTAATGGGCAACAGATGTAAGCAAAGGTGCACATGGTTTGTGAGAAGCAAAGGTGTATGTGGTATGGAAACCATGTGCTAGCTGCACATGGTTTGTGAGAAGCAAAGGTGTATGTGTCGTGCACTACTGATGCATGCAGTGAAGGAAAAGAAACGTGTATGGTTGCATGCAATCCATTGACCAGGTGGACGCCAAGTGGAAAAGAAAAGAAGTAAAGATGGGTAGATGGCAAAGCCACCAATCCAAGGTCGGTTAAGTGTAGGATTAGCGTGCAGAAGACAAAAAAAAGGGGGAGGGACTTGAGAGAGTGCAGCTAGAAATTTTTGTATGTATGTTTGTGCAACAGCCGTCCGAGAGAGAGAGGGGGGGAAGGAAAACTGAGACGCGCAGAAGAAGAAAGAGAATTTAGAGAGAGAAAGAGAATCGGTTTTTGGAGAAATTGGTTGAACGTTTGGAGTTGTGCTAAACAGGTATATTTCTGGTTGAAATTATGTTAATTTATATTTTAAATTGTGTCGTTACTATTAGAAGTAATGAGAATCCAAAGTAGGAAAAAGAAAACTCAGAACCAGGAAATTAACATCGGTCAACCATGGTGGAATTTTATCCATCAAACAAACCTTGATTTTTAAATTAGAAATCAATAGGAAACATCTCCAGGAGTCCAACACAACTTGAATCAGTTTAAACGGTCAAGAAAAGGGCCATTTTATGGCCAATTATTCTTCGCCGGTGTAACACCGGAAAACTAGAGATGGGTGTTGGAAACCAGTGACGTTTGAGGGCCAAAATCAATCCTAAAACGTTTCTTAAAATCCTAGGATTCAATTGATGCAAAAATAGTAAAAATTTAAACGTGAAATCACCAAGATTAGTAGGAAACTTTACTGTTCCGGCGACTGTGGTCGGAAAACCATCCGGAGAAGACGACCGGAATGTCGGGGGGCAAATCGGGTCAAGACAGAACTGGATCAGGGTCCGGGTCAGATCGGGACTTGACCTGATCTAATGGGGCAATGATACTGTGTCATTTTGAGTTTGATTTTAATATTGATTTGGGTTGTTTAGATACAGATATAAAAAATTGAAAATCAGGTTTGAGGGTTATCCAAACCATGGATAGCATAGGAGAATTGGTTATCTCGTTCCTGTTCTCAAGATTAGACTGAACCGGTTAGTTCAGAGGGGATTTAAACCGGTTTAGGGTTTGGGCCAGTGAACCTACTGTTTCAGACCAGAACTGTTAGTAATTGTAAACCGACCCCAACATTTATGAAAAATCTCACTAAGGCCCAACATAAAAATTAATAATTTCTAAATCAAAAGTAAGTCAAACGAAGTCCAAACGAGGCAAAAAAATAGTCAATTTTTATTATCTCGAGCCTTCCAAACCCAATGGTGATGTCAAAATTATGAAAATAAGTCCCAAAAATAAAGGACACGTAAAAGTGAAAATGAAAATTTTGCCCTTCTCAATCCATGTGTCCGATTTAAGATTCGTAAAAGCCTAAACCACTTTTATTCGACGTTCTGGACACAATGACGAAATTTAAACTAGCAAATAAAATACCGATAGCCATGATAGGTGTATTTGAATACATAGCATAGATCAGTTATGACTATAAATTGAGTATATTTCCAATGACAGTCACGTCAAAAGATTAAGAGGAGGAAATAGCTTGAGTTCTAAGGATCAGTAAACACCGTAAGTAATCTCTGATCTCTGTATATGTTATATTCCAAGCCAAGTCATAGTTCTTTGTATATACATTGCCGATTGTACTCTTTACACACTTTCTAGCATTTATTGAGCCACATCGATATTATCCTATCACGTGGGAAGCATTTGGTGATTTTCATATATACCTCTTGATCATGATTGTACATTTGTGCATTGAGTTCTTATTGTACACTTGTACCTAGGGCCGTGAGAGCCAGATAGTTTCATTCGAACCAGTTATGATTCCACTTCATTCTTCATGCAAGACAGCATGCTCTCGATATATTCTTAAGTGCCGGATTTGTGATCAGTCACATTTCCATCTGATGCTAGATATGACCTTCGGGTCCCAGTTATGACCTTCGGGTCCAAATTGTGAGCAAAATATTTATTATTATACAATGTACACAGAGCAATATTCGGTGAGGCCTTAGAGCACCGAATACGAGCTCAGAGCAGTAGTATTCAGCGAGGCCTATGGCACTGAATATGAGCTCAGCGCAATACCATTCGGCGAGGCCTTAGAGCACCGAATGTGAGCATAGGGGGTAGTCGGGCCCCACCAGTACCAGAGCATCTCAGATTTATTTTGATATCACTACCTTATATTATTGATATTCGTAGCTTGATCATATTATTTCATTATGAGCGATCATGAGATTTTACAGCTTTTATTCAGCATATTAGATTACATTGTCAAACAGATTTTTATTGCTTTGTCATTAAGCTTCTTAACATTTGATGTTCATTGATCAGTTCTGTATTCATGACTGGTTAGCATATTTGCATTTATCCTAGTTCTTTTATGGATAGTGCTTCCTATATTCTTGTACACATGACAGAGCAAAAGAGAATTACTTATTGAGCTTTAGTTAGCTCACCCCAAACTTACCACCCCTTTCAGGAAAATAAGCTATAGAGCAACAGTAGCAGTAGCAGTAACAGTCAGCCAGATAGCAGTGGGCGTACTTTTGAAGTTACGGGGTAATACTTAGTACAAATAGTCTTATAGTTCTCCCATGTTATCCATGTCTTGGGGAAGACCAGTTGTACAAAGAAATTTTGTATTTCGCATTTTGAGAACCCTTTATGTATGACATGCAACTTTTATGTAAATATTTATTTAAGACTTCTACTATTTAGTTGTTGCATGTCAGTAGCACTGATTGTGTAGCAAGTTAAGAACCCTTGGTTCGGCAACCAATGTTGGATCGGGTGCACAACATGAGATCCGCATAGGGTGGGTCTCGGGTCGTGTCAGGAGCAATGACATGTCCTTGTGACCTGGACAAAGTCTTTCGGGTAAACGAACCAGGTGGGAGGACGAGCATATCAACTATGTAAAAAGAAACCTACTATACAACACAGATCCTAATGATTAGGCTACTAAATGGTAAATGTCACATCCCGAACCCCACCCTACGCGGATGTCGAGGACGTGATGCCAGTCAGTCGCCACGCGACCAACCGAAGGCAATTTCTGAACTTTTCAGTGAATTGCACTCCGACTGTAGGGTCAGATGCAGCGGAATTTAAAAAATTTTTGTCAAGGGAATGCAACTCATGTATCCACCGTAGGGTATGTATCACACAGAGCAAGTCTAAAATCCAACAGCTAACAATTCTAACCTCAGAGCATATCTATAATCCGACATATAACAACAGAGCAGAACTATAATCTCTAGAGTACCATCTAAACCCATGAGCCATACTATATTCAGTACATATCAGTCAAGTCAGTCATAGTACATCACTCACCTGATTAAACAGATTCAATCCTCAGTAATCCAGTCTCCACAGATCAGTGCCATTAGATCCAACATATATCATTCCTGAAAAATGTTAGGGAATGGGGTGAGCTTCGAAAAGCCCAATGAGTAACACAGGTTCCCTGTCAAGGGTTTCAAAACCATTTCTTGTTTACAAAGCACAAGGGTAGTTCAGTTGTTTCTGAAATAGCAGTTTTATAAATCTACTTTAAATGCAGTTTTTGTAGAATAAAGCAGGACTGAACTAAACGGAACAACAAATCAGAATAGACGGAACAGTGCATGATGCCAATATCAACGAGAGTATAGGCAATTAATTCAAATATTAGAACAGATCAGTACTGAGCGGAACATAACAGGGCATATCAATAATATATCAGTTAGGCGCGTAATCAAGCCTACTTATGCCAAACCGCTCATAAACAGAATGGTACCCAGAGTCAGACACATCATAGCAGAACAAAATCAGATAGACCATAAAATGGAACAAGACAGACCGAACAAAATAATAGTAGGACGGGACAAAATCATGCCGCGTACAATACATTATAAAAGTTTGCATTTAAAAACATGCATTCAGACAGTATAACTTTTAAAATCGTACAGTGCATCAAAATACAGTATCTATGCAGTAACTTATATACCCAGTCAAGAATTCGGACAAATCATAACGGAACTAGACCATATATCAATCAAGACGGACAGATTATTAACGGACGGTACATAACGGGATCAGACGGAACAAAATACCGGTTCGAGTCACAGGCATAATCAAGGACAGAGGCATAACAAAACGGATCATAACAGGACAAAACAGAGCAATACATCAATTAGAACAAGACATATCGGAACTGAACATGACGGAACAAAACGAAACAATATCAATCAGGAAAAGTCATATCGGAACTGAACATGACAGAAACAAACGAAACAATATCAATCAGGACAAGTCATATCGGAACTGAATATGACGGAAACAAACGAAACAATATCAATCAGGACAAGTCATATCGGAACTGAACATGACGGAAACAAACGAAACAATATCAATCAGGACAAGTCATATCGAAACTGAATATGACGGAACAAAATGAAACAATATCAATCAGGACAAGTCATATCGGAACTGAACATGACGGAACAAAATGAAACAATACATCAATCAGATTAAGTCATATCGAAACTGAACATGACGGAAACAAACGAAACAATATCAATCAGGACAAGTCATATCGGAACTGAACATGACGGAACAAGACGAAACAATATCAATCAGGACAAGTCATATCGGAACTGAATATGACGGAACAAAACGAAACAATATCAATCAGGACAAGTCATATCGGAACTGAATATGACGGAACAAAATGAAACGATATCAATCAGGACAAGTCATATCGGAACTGAACATGACGGAACAAAACGAAACAATATCAATCAGGACAAGTCATATCGGAACTGAATATGACGGAACAAAATGAAACGATATCAATCAGGACAAGTCATATCGGAGCTGAATATGTCGGAACAAAACGGAACAATATCAATCAGAACAAGACATATCGGAATTGAACAGGACGGAACAAAACGAAACAATATCAATCAGAACAAGACATATCGGAATTGAACAGGACGGAACAAAACGAAACAATATCAATCAGAACAAGACATATCGGAATTGAACAGGACGGAACAAAACGAAACAATATCAATCAGAACAAGACATATCGGAATTGAACAGGACGGAACAAACTGGTACAATATCAATCAGGACAAGGCATATGCTACTTTAAATATATGTTTTTCTTTTAAACAGTATAACGTTCAAAACAGTACAGTGCTTCAAAGTACAGTATCTAGACAGAACTTATACACCAATTCAGGAGTCAGGTTTACTCACAAGACGCAACAGTACAGAATAAAACCATGACAGACCATACAACAGAACAAGACAGACCCGAACTGAACAGGAGAACAGGACAGTACAAAATCAGGTTACGTGTAATGCAGTATGAAAAGTATGCATTCAGACAGTACAGTATACAAAACAGTACAGTAAATCAAAATACAGTAACTAGACGGTGTACTTATACACCAAGTCAGAAGTTCCAGGTTACTCACAAACTGTTACGGTTATCTCCTTGCGTAAACAATCCGATAACCTCCAGATACGTCAGGCATCTCCATGTATATCCTGAACAATAATCATCAATCATATACAGATCAGAACTCATCCATTCAGGTCTCATTTGTCATCTTAGGTATCTATCGGTTTACCTAAGATAGCCTAGTAGCCTATCGCCCTCTCATCGGGTTTTATCCGGGGCCATTTTATTCTTAAATTAGGCTTAGCAGACATCAGGATTATAACCTAAGTCATTTAGACTTCAATCGTTATCAGTCAGTTACTTCTTCAGCCTTAGGGGCAAAATGGTCATTTTATCATTCTTGTCCCGGACCCTGTCGTGGTCTTCGGAATAGTCTCTATATCTTAAGTACAAAGTTCTACGTCCTTTAGACTCCAATCGGTATCAGTTAGGTTCTCATTTTAACCATAGGGCAAAATGGTAATTTTGTCATTCTTGCCCCGGACCCAGTCGTGGTTCTTAGAATATCCCATATATCGTATACATGAAGTTCTAAGTCTTTTAGACTCTAATCGGTATCAGTTGGGTACTTATTTAGTCTTAGGGGCAAAATGGTAATTTTGTCATTTTTGCCCCGGACCCTTATCATGGTCCTCAGAACGTCCCATATATCTCATGTATAAATTTGTAAGTCCCTTGGACTTCATTTGGTATCTGTTTTAGATCGTCGGGACACATCGGTCATTTCTCGTTTTACGCGTTAACTGTTCCGGAGTCTTACTTAGCCCTTCAGTGTTCATAATTATCCCTATGATAATTTATCAGATCAGTTTGACCTTTATTTGACCTCTACTTGCACTTACTGTGCTCAGGGGTATTTTGGTCATTTTACGTTTTGTAAGATTCTGACTCCGAATCATTATTTAATCATGTTTACAGACTCACCAGTATCTGGGCTCTATCGCTATCAATTTCGTCCCAATCGGACTTCATTTGGGCTTCGTACAGTATCAGGGGTAATTTGGTAATTTCACGTGTCATATTTTTCGGCACGTCAGTTCATAAAATGGACCTCACCATTGGGTCCAGAGTGTCCGACATAATTAAGTTGGACTATCTGTTACGTTTAATTGACCTTGGGAATCATTAGGGGCAATTCAGTCATTTACACTTTATGTGTCTGTATTTTTCGGGACTCCAGTTCGTTAAACGGACCTCACCGTTGAGTTCAGAACGCCCGACATAGTCAGAATAGACTGTCTTTTATTTTTATTTGGGTCTGGTGCCATCAGGGGCAGTACAGTAATTTATCACTTACAGGTCTGTATTTTTCGGTACATAATTTCCCAATTTGGACTGTACCATTGAGTCCAGAATGCTTGAAATAGTGAAAATACACTATTTATTTAATTTATTTGGACTCCGTTTGACATATTTAATGTCCAGGGGTAAAATCGTAATTTTACCTAATTAATAAAATAATTAAATAATTATTTTATTATTTAATTAATTTGGCAAGGGCTTAAATGTATAATTTTCCCAAAATCTGGGCCACTGTGCAATATTCAGAACTTTTGGGGCAGATCCGAAATTTTCAGAAAGTTTCAGGGTCAAAATATAATTTCATTAAATTAGGGTTCAAACCCTTTGGTTTTTGGGTTCAAAAATTGAACCAGTCCAAAACCTCCAAAACCAACCGGTTCAGTTAGGCCAGAGAACCGGAATTACATATCCCCTTTATCCCCAATTTGGCCCCTATCCACGGTTAGGTTATCTAGTTCCCAATTTTAATTTGTTATCACCGTACCCAAGCAGACCGAATTTGATTTAAAACAAATCAGGTAAGCCAAACGGTGCCGTTCCATTAAAACGGTGGCACGTTCGTGGACAGACACGTGTCCGAGTCGGTTCAGTGGGTTTAGGCGTGTTGGACGAGTCGACTCGGTCGACTCGTCGTCTTCTTCACCAACCAGTGTACTGTTGCCCTAATTCCCAGTTCCGGTTTCCTCCATTTTCGTGGAGTTTTAGGTAGGGTTTTCAACTGCTTTCGGTTCCAATCAGTCCCTGGGTGTCATGCCATCATTTTGGCATCGGTTTGGTGCCTCGAATCTACGGTTGAAGCTCTGTTTAATCGATTATCATGGGGGGTTTCAGTTCGGCCGTATGGCCTTATTCCTCAACCAAATCGCACACGGTTTGGTTCGTTGTGACCGTGTGTTCATGGGGATCAATATCCCATTTATAAATTTCAGTTTTAGGGCCTATTCCAGATTTTGGATTCCATGGCCGAGACCTATAGGTTCGGTTTTGAGGGTCTAAACTCAGGCAATGGGGTCGCGGGTCAGTGGTTTTTGAACCCCCTCAGTGTCTAGATCACTTATAAACCATCAAAACTTGGTTTTATGGAGGTCGAATCAGACCTGCAATTCTTGGTCCATCCATGGTGGACTTAGGTACGGTCAGTGGGTTTTCAAGCCCTGTTGGCCTACTAAATTGACCCTGATGTTTCTAGTGTCAAGAGGGTTTCGTGCATGCATTTTAAAGGATTCAAAACCATCAAAAATAGCAACAAGTTTTAAACAGAAAATTTAGCAAATTTGAGGTGTTACCTCTTGGTTCGGGCCACTGCTCCTACACGGCTCAGTCCAGATTTTTGGCACCTCAGGTGTGCCTCAGTCAGTCTTGCCTCAGTTCCCCTCCTCTTGATGCATCTCCCATAGACATGCATATACACCATGTTTCACACACACGGCTTCTCACAAATGGCTTGGAATCTCTCTCTCTATAACCCAATCTCTCTCTATAAAATCAGCATTACAGTCTCTCTACAGTTCTGATTTTTTCCCTCCATGCATATATGGAGATTGTGTAAATGCAAATCTGATTTTTCTTGTTCAATACATCTCCCAACCTCATGATTAATTTGCATGTATTTTGGTTGGAGGAGAGGTCATCATGTGGTGTATAGGCATGATGATCTAGGGTGCATAGGCATGATGGCCTAGGGGCATAGGGTGATGCATGGATGAGGTGTTGCATGCTTGTCCATTGGCCACTTTGGGGAGAGGCCAAATCAGATTTACACTTATATACATATCTTTGTACATATATACACAAAAGTGTTCCTAGCCTAGGTGGTAATTTTTTGGTAAACTAAATTTTGCCTAGTTTGGTCAAGGGATCAAATCCCCTTGGCCACATTTTTGGTCTTTTTCCCTATTTCGGGCTTAGGCCCTGTTTGGCTGCGCATTAATTCGATTTCAATGTTTCTTCCCTAACTTTCATTCCGTAACTCCTTTTTCGATGCGGTTTCTTCCGAGGGTTCCGTATTTCAGTATTCTTCAGTGTCAGAGGTTCCGTGTCATTTATTAATCATTCGAAATTTCCCGGGTTAGCTAATTCGGGTTTCGTTAGTATTAAAACGGCGTTATTTCACCGAATTAATCAGTAATTTGAGTTCAGGTAAAGTACCCTTCCCTCCAGACATTTTCTTTATTTAATCGGTCTATGGCGACCGTCGGGATTATGATTAATTCCCTAAATCATTCTGTAAGTCGGTATTAATTAATAGTTATTAATTAATCATTAATTTCACGGAATCGGGGTGTTACAGTAAAGACGTAGTGCCTCTAATACCTGTGGTAGAGGAATCGATGACTCGAAATATGTACGATGGAGCATTAATGGGAATAGCAGCATCGAGTGCATACAAGAGCGTGGCATAGGAAAGTGTTACGTGTTTGTGTGGCTGACAGGATGCAACACATTGCGCACAATGAGGTTGAGGATGCGAAAACCCTAGTGTAGATATCACTTCTCTAAGGTCGCACCCCACGAGGCGAAGATAGTCAAACTATCAACACGTAGGGTGAAAGTAATAAGGTTGGCAGACAAAAGAGCCTCACCCTAAAGGTATGGGAAGCCTAGCTACTTCACTCGAGGAAGACTAAGAGTCTTAGCTATCGTCTCTATAGTGAGAGAAAAAGGGACACCGTAAACCGTCATAGGGTAGGTTCCTTGGGCATCACGAGAGCTGAGGTTCGAGTAAAACTCTTGAACCAGGGTCTCATTGGCCGGACTCGTGACCAATAAGAGGTGTAGCCAACCTCATAAGTCAAATAGCCTAAAGCCTAAAGTCTCACGGATATCATCAATAGTGCATATCCACTGTGCTAGGATAGAACGGGACATGATAGTCCCTGCCCAAAACTAAGCGACCTGGGTCAAAAACTAAACAACGGTCTGGAGTGCTACTCCTAAGTGAATGACATATAGAAAATGTCGTCGCTCTATGGGCACTGTCTTGGTCGCCATGACCAAGTAGTATATAGCAACAGAAGAAAAGTAGGATAAACCTAAGATGGTACTACGTCAAGTGTACTGAACTACAGTCCACACTAATCCTAAGTCTAGATGAAAAATCAAATAAACTAAATGGAAAGTGAAAATGGATTCGAGGATTTACTGGAACAATGAACGGACGAAATCACAAAACAATCGATAAAGGTGCAGCCCTCGATGTGTAGAACAGACTAACTGGAATGTAATCTAAGATTGACGAACTCTAGGATCAATACGACACAAGAAAATGAAAGGATTTTGAGAGAAAAGAGAGAAAACCAAATAATTTTATGAAGAATGCATTGTTTCTTGCGTGTTTAAATTGAGTTGTTGTTTGTTCAAACGAATAAGTGACTTTCATTCGAACGAGCTTTGCTCGAACAAACACCAGAGGTTGCTTTTCTCTTAGAAAAATAGAGTGTCTTGCTCTATTCAAAAATTCTATACATTTTTCGACTACGAAAGAATGGAAAATTGTAGATTTTCATGAAAAAACACTATTTTTAGCTACAAACGTTAAGATAAATCAATTGTTTTCAAAGCTAAAAATAATCCCAAAGTCTTTGAGTTGAAAACTAAATTTGAACAACATTTTGAGTTAATTAGAAAGATGTACATATGTTCTAAATAATATCAATACATTCAAATGATCTTAGAACACTAAAACACATACAAGCTCATTCTCTACTCACTCAATCATGGTAACTGGACATATGCATTAACTTCAACCATGAAATGTTATTTGTCTCAAGGTCGAATTTCTATGGTGTTGAATGATTTTCACATTAATAAGACAACACAACTAGAGTCAACCAACCTAGGAATTTTTGACAATTTCCAATCAAAACTCCCTCTCAACTTAAAAGAAAAAAAATTACAAATTGAATTTGCACTTGACTCATATTTTGTAAGGAGACTTTCACACAGTTGAGTAAGCTACTCTTTTCAAAGGTTTTACTAATGCTAGTAAACACACTATCTCAAGTGTAGCCCTTTCTTTCCACTCTTAAATACTTTTTTTTTTGTGTCATTTTCTTTTAAGGGTTTTACTTTTGGTCCTTTGATTTTTCCAACCTAAGTCAATCTTTCTAGTTATAAACTTATTGAGATGAAAACATAAAACTATTAAGCCCATCAAATCTATAAGACAATCTCATGCAAAAAGTATGCAAGACTAACACCTGTGAGATCACAAGTAGATTGAAATATTGCGTGCACCGAAGTGAAAAAGACTAAGTGAAGATATTGATAGAATAAAGATCACAAATCAAGACTTAATCACTTAAAATGCACTTAATACAATTCTCTTTCAAAAATGGGATTACCATTAGCATTTTAAACAAGAGAAAAATATTTTTGGATTAATGACTTCACAAAGGTATGAAATGCACCTAACTATGAGGGATAAAAAATCCACATAAAAAAATGAAAAGAACAAAATCCATAAACCTAGAATAGATGGAAAACTTAAGACTCACCTAGACTATGGAAGGGAACACAACTTACTTGAGAATGCACACACCAATAGATTTTCTAAGGCATTCAAACCTAAGATAGTCTAAGTTGGTAAAGATGTCTGCAAGTTGATGTTCGGTAGGAATATAAAGCAAGGAAATAAGACCATCCTCCACCAATTCTCTAATGTAATGATGCCGAATATCAATGTGCTTTGTCCTAGAATGTTGGATTAGATTCTTAGAGATATTTATGGCACTAGAATTATCACAATGAATGGTCATGGTGCCTATATTAACTCCATAATCCGCCAACATTTGTTTCATCTATACAAGATAGGCACAATAACTCCTTATGGCTATGTACTCGGGCTCAACGGTAGAGAGGGAAATGGAGTTTTGCTTCTTACTTTGCCAAGAGAAAAAGGCATTTCCAAGATAGAACCAACCACCAAAAGTGCTCTTTCGATCATCCACATTCCCGGCTTAATCAATATCAGATAATACCGCCAAGGTAACATTTGTATCAAAAGGATACCAAATGCCATATTCTAAAGTCCTACTCACATATCTTACGATTTTCTTTACAGCAATAAGATGTGATTCTTTAGGACTATATTGGAATCGAGCACATACTCCAACATTAAATGATCTGTCGGGCCTACTAGAATTAAGATAAAGAAGACTACCTATCATGCTTCTATATAGAGTAAACTGAACAGCTTTGCCAATAGTGTCTTTGTTAAGCTTCGTATTAGTACCCATGGGAGTTTTAGCATGCTTAGTTGACTCAAGCCCAAATTTCCTGACCAACTCTTTAGCATACGTGGTTTAAGAAATGAAAATCCCATCAACCATTTGCCTTACTTGAAGTCCCAAGAAATATGTGAGCTCTCTAAGCATACTCATTTCAAAAGCAATTTTCAATTCTTCAACAAACTTTTAAGTATGCTTGGTACTTATGGATCCAAAGACTTCCACATAGACTTGCGCAACAACAAAATCTTTCCCATATTTCCTTACAAACATAATCTTGTCGGCACTACCTTTTGAGAACCCCTTTTCAAGAAGATATGTCGAGAGTCTCTCATACCAAGTTTTAGGAGCTTGCTTCAATCTGTGCAAAGTTTTCTTGAGACAAAAGACATTGGAGTGATTTTCTGGATCCTTAAAACCTTTAGGTTGCTATACATAGACTTCTTCCTCAAGAATGTCGTGAAGAAAGGCACTCTTAACATCCATTTGATATAGTTTGAATTTCAAATGACATGCTACGGCTAGAATAAGTCTTACATTTTCCAACCTAGCCACAAGGGCAAAGGTCTCATCAAAATCTATCCCTTTAACTTGGGTATAGCCTTGAGCAACCAAACTAGCCTTATTTCTCACAATTATACCATTATCATCTAACTTTATTTTGAAAATCCATTTAGAACCAATAACATTGTAGTGAGAGGGTCTAGGAACAAACTCCCAAACATCTATCTTAAAGAATTGAATCAATTCTTCTTACATGGCAATGATCCAATCATTACGAAGAAGAGCCTCATTGATGTTTTTGGTTTCAATTTTTGAAGTGAAGCATTGAAAGCTTATTTCATTATAGAGTTGAGATCTTGTCATGATTCCTTTATCAACATCACCCATTATTTTGGATTGATCATTATCTCTTTTTACCCACATACGTAAATCTCTATCTAAATTAGATAAGGTACCTACTTCATCAAAGACATTGTTTGCAATTTCATTGACAACGGAGGGATTAATTGAATCATTATTTTGACTATTTATGGGAGCATGATCTTTCAAAGGCTCCAAACTTCCTAGCCATTCATCATCATGATTGACAACCCTTCATCATCAATTGTCACATTAATAGACCTCATCACACACCATTTTTCTAGTGTTTTAGACTTTAAAAGCTCTACTGTTTGTGGAGTATCCTAGGAAAATGCCAACATACACATTTGGTCAAACTTGCCTAAGGTCTCTCTATCTCTTAAAATGTAACATTTGCTACCGAAAACTCTAAAGTATTTGACATTTGGTTTCCTACCATTCCAAAGCTCATATGGAGTTTGATTTGAACTAGGTCTTAGGTAAAATTTATTGATAGTATGACATGATGTATTGATGGCTTCAACCCAAAAATTTTTTGGGATAGCTTTTCCATAAAGCATAGCCCTAGACATTTCTTGTATGGCACGGTTCTTCCTCTCTACAACCCCATTTTGTTGAGGGGTGATATAAGTCAAAAATTTGTGCTTGATGCCATGGTTATCACAATAGACAATGATGGGAGATTTTTTAAACTCTTTCCTATGATTACTTCTTATCCTAGAGATTTGATAACCTTTATAATTTTGAATTCTTTTACAAATCTTAATGACAGCATCATACACTAACGACTTTTCTCTCAAGTAATCTACAAAGGTATATCTGGAAAACTCGTCTACCATGACTAAGACGTATCTCTTTCCACTAAGGTTTTTCATCCTCATTGGACCCATTAAGTCCATATGGATTAATTCCAGTAGACGAGTGGTAGCAAGAGATGAAGATTTCTTATGTGAAATCCTCGTTTATTTGGCCTTTTAACATGTTTCACACACTCTAAAGGGAATCTTTCCTAGCATTGGTAGACCTCTGATTAGATCATTGTTAACCAACCTTTTTAGTTATTTGTGGTTGACGTGACTTAATCTTTCATGCCAAAGATTGCAAGAATCAACCTTAGCACTATTGTATGAGACTTTTGGATTGAGAGTTATGCTATAACAATTATCAGATGTTCTCAATCCTTCCAAAATGCACTTCCCTTTTTTATCAATCACTTTACATTCCTTTTTGGTGAAGTAAACATGGAAGTTATCATCAAACAATTGACTAATGCTAATTAAATTAGCTTTTAGTCCCACAACATACAACATATTTTCAAGTTTTGGAGAATTGCCTAAGATAATTGTTCATTTACCTAGAAAACTTGACTTGTTTCCATCCATAAAAGTGACCGCCCCTTCTTTATAATTCACAAGGATTGAAAAGAGAAAATTTTCATCGAACATATGTCTAGAACAACCGCTATCTTGATACCAAGAATTTGAATTGCTAACATTTAACTCAATATGAGTAACTAGACACTTACTAGTGTCCTTTCTAACCCATATTTGTTTCAAGGTTTTCTTGACTATGAATTCAACATGTTGTACATTGGATGTGGATGCCCTTGGAAGTGGTCTAGAAGATATTTGAGGTTTCACAACCTTCTTAATTTCCATGAAATTTAGAGACATGTTCCTAGCCTTTTGAACATATGAAATTTTGAGACATGCTTCTTTATTTTTGTTTAACCAAGGACAATTCCTTCTTGTATTCAATTGACATGACTTGATGATGTCCATGTCTTTTCCTAGAGGCTTTACACAAGGAACAATAAGAAAATTTAAGTTGATATTAATCATGAACATGATAATGAGTGTTAGATTGAGGTGGCATCATCCTTATTTTGTTGGAAGAAGAATTTGACTTAATTCCATAAGTGTCTTTGGGAATTTTAACCAATTTCAGTTTTTCATCAAATTTTACCCATAAGTTCTCCTTTTCAATTTTACAAACATCTAAGGATGATTTATGACCCCCTACCTCACCCAATAGGAAATTTCTCTCTTGTTCTAAATTTCAATTTTTTCTAAGAAAGTGGCCATTGTTTCTATAAGTTGACTCAACAAGGTTTGATCAACTTGTAAGGCCTCTTTTTTCTTTTCACTCAACTTTAATTTCTTGACTAATCTCATATTAGTCTTCTTGAGATTAAGAAATTCTTCAGCAAATTCATCATAAGCACTTTCTAAATTGACTTCAATTTCTTTTCCACACATCTCAAGATAATCACCCTTCATTGTTCACAACTTAGGATATCAATCAAATGCTTTAGAAAGAAAGGATATCAATCAAATGCTTTAGAAAGAAGGCTCTGATACCACTTTGTTTGCACGGAGGGATACCATAAGAATATCACTTAAGGTCCCATAGCGTGAATTATACCTAGAATGGGGAGTTGAATAGGTAGGTCTTGAATTAAAAATTATCTTTCAAGTTAATTACAATTCTTGGTTAAACACAAAGATGACACAATCAACAATAAATCACTCAACATAATTAATCTAGCATTTATGCCCTTACACTAATGAATCCACCAAGAATCATCCAATTCACCAACCTATTCAAACTTCACCTCATTAATCAACTAGATTGATTTTATAGCAATTATCACAATTCAAAACAAAATCAACTAAGCTATCGATTTTTTATTTCAATCAATTTACTAAATCAAGTTTTTCAATATATCAAAATTGATGCATAATTATGAAAATATCAAAAACTCAATTTCTAAAATTAAGTGAAAGCAATTCAATTAAGCACATAGTAAATTGAAAGAGATGAAAAGAGAGAGAGAGAGAGAGAGAGAGAGAGAGAGAGATTGGACTCCATCTATCGTCAATGGTGAATTTGACTTGAACCAAGGCTCTTTAGATCTGATTAGATCGTGTGGTTTGATCAAATCCAATCAATGGAAATGCATAGAGATGATTATGAATGTCATGTATGAATGATCTCTCACAAGAGCTTCAAGATCTATCAAAAAATTAGCTCTCACAATTTAAGACTGTCTCACTTTTTTTTGGCTGCTCTAAATCGTATTTTCACCTATTTTCGCAAAGAGCTTGATTGATCCCCAAATGGCTAGAAATAAAAACATAAATCTGCTTTCCGCTCACAGTTCTTTCGAACGAACAAAGAACAAATATCAAATGAGTACAACTCTGAAGTTGTAGCAACTCATTTAATACAGAGTGTTTGAACAAATGAGAACGAACTTCTCTGTTGTTCATTCGAATGAGCCAAGCTTTGTTAGAACGAGTAATAGAGAGTTGCACATTTTATGCTTATCTTGTGAACTGAATTTATCGCTTAAGAGTTTTAAAGATACATTTTAGGAGAATTAGTTCACAACTATAAGCCAATCACATACATGATGATATGATAAAATCTATATGAAATGCATGCATGATGTGAGTATGTGAGATCCAAATCAAATACAAAGGTCCGTTTTACCCTTTGAGAACAAAGTCAATCGGTAGTGAAACACAGTAATGTCTCTTGGACGAACATGGAGAAGAACGGACATTGAGCTACTCACTCATAGGACTTATGTAAGGATTACACAGAAAGCACGTTTTGTCTAACCGAACTAGTCAATTACAATATCGGACCCCATGATCCTAACAAGATTGTTTGATTTGTAAACTTAAAAAAAAAAAAAATCAATTCTCCCATCATGCTAATCTTAAATTCATATCACAATTAGTAAAATCTTTGCATAGATCTTTATTTGTTGAGCCAAATACAATGTAATTAACATATAGCACAATGAGCATTTCTTTTCCTTTTATTTTTATAAAAATGGTATCTATATTTCCTTTCATAAATTCATTTTTAGTAAGGAAACCACTAAATCTTTCATACCAAGCTCTTAGAGTTTGATTCAAACCATATAATGTTTTTGGTAATTAAAAACAAGGTTTGGATTCTAATGGTTTTTAAATTAGGAGGTTGTTCAACATACACTTCTTCGAATGTGAACCCATTTAAGAATGCACTTTTTACATCCAATTGATGTAGATTGAAATTCTTATGGCATGCCAAGGCAAGTAGCATTCTTATTACTTCTAATATAGTAACCAGGGTAAAAGTTTCTTCATAATTAATGCCATCTTCTTGGTTGTATCCTTGTGCTACTAATCTACCTTTGTTTCTAGTTTTGTTTCTTTCTTTATTCTTTTTGGTTTCTAGAGGCACATTTGGTTCTAATTACACTTTGGTCTTTAGGTCTAGAAACTAAGGTACATACATCATTTCTTTCAAGTTGATTAACCTTTTCTTACATAGGTAATATACAAGACTTATCATTTTCAACTTCTTGAATATTTTTGGGTTCAATTTGATATAGAATGCTAGATTATTATATATTTCTTAAGGATACAAGCAGTGTTCACTATTTCAACCCAAAAGTATTTAGGTAAGTTCTGGTCCTTAAGTATTGTTCTAGCCATTTCTTGAAGTGATCTATTTTTCCTTTCAACTACTTCATTTTGTTGAATAGTTTTAGGAGTCGAAAAATTATGACCAATTCCATTTTCATCACAATATTTTTTTATATCTTTATTATCAAATTCTCTCCCCCTATCACTTTTTATATTATTTATAAAGTAACCTTTATCATTTTGAATTCTGTTGTGTAGTTTTATAAATGCTTCATGTGACACATTTTTATGAAAGAGAAAAACAATACCCAAGTATATCTTGAGTAGCCATCAATAATCACAAATACGTAATCTTTTCTTCCTAAGCCTGCACCACAAATACCAACTTTTACAAATTTAGTTTTGGATAATCCTTACTAGTTCATGTCTAGAAAATTTTGAAATTAAGTCCATACTTGCATGCTCTAATTTCTTATACTATAGCCAACTATTTCATTTATGGTCATAGATTATTTAAATTTTGTGATATAATGTCATCAAATTTAATACACTAAATGTAACACCCTGACCTAATTAATTAATAATTAGTTCGCCAATTATTAATTAGAAATGACATAAAGAATAATCAAGGAAGTTAATCGGGAATCTCTCGATAGTCACAATAGACCAATAAGATAATTAAACACGTCAAGAGAGGAGGGTGTAATACCCAAACCTAATTATTAATTAATTAAGTGAAATGATGTCATTTTAACACTACAAGAATTTGAATTAGCTAACTACGAAAATCACAAAGAAGTAATAACCAACACAAGGCCTTTGACATTGAAGCTAACCTAAATAAGAAATGACCAAAAGAAACTGTTTCGTAAAAAGAGCAACAGAAAAGAAATTAGGAAGGAAATTGTCACGACCCGAAACCCACCCTGTGCGGATCTCGCATCGCGACCGCCAACCCTCAGGCCCGGGGACCCTTGGGCGAAGGCTTGCATCTGCAGCGGTATCGGATAGATGTGCGACACATGATTGCGGAAGCGTGAAAAATTTTTTCTTTTCTTTTCTTATTTTTAAATTATGCACATCCGTCCGGTACTGCCGCTCCATACATAACATACATGGTTACACATTCAGAGTATAACTAAAACTTAAAACTTTATAAACAATAATGTTTCATTGCCCCGTGGGGCTTACACATAACAGGGTACTATTTTACTAATACAAAAACTCCATACTTAATGTTCGTAGTACTAGACAAAAACTACTTGAACATAGTCTTCCACAATTAGCAGATTCATCATCGTCGTCCTCAAGTCAAGACTGCTGCTAAGTACCTGAAAGGGGGGTCTGAACAAAGTCCGGGTAAGCTAATCTAAGCTTGTGAGCAATTCCAGTGTTCGTCATGGGGTTTTCAATTAGTAGTGGTTTAGTACATAAAAGTTTGTAAAATAATCACTGCCAATTGCTTATACAAATTAGAATACAGAGTATATACATTCTTAAAACAGATAGCTTTGAAACATTTTAAGTATTCAAGCTAAACTCGTACTTCATCAAATAGAGTATATAACTCAAAACATATGCATTTCAAATAGCTTGAAACATTTAAGGTATCCAAGCGAAACTTGTGCTTCATCAGATAAAGTATATAAACTTTAAATCACATAAATATGTATTTGAAAATGAGGGTAAAACCTGCTTCATTTCCAAAATCACTTTGTCATCTTTTCTCTTTAATTAGGTGGAATCTGTTTCGAACCAGACTCCCATTTTACTACCAATATTGTCGATCTCATTTGCCTGGGGGATTAGATCCTGCTACCGGGGATTTACTGTTGAATCCCGAAGGATTTCAACGTCACATGGGGTGGTACTTAGTACCGTTTATCTTGTAAAACATTTATCACATAGCTTCTTCAATAGATACTTTCATGAATATTTAGAACATGAAATGTATAATTTCTACAATAGAACTTCAAATACTTGTAACTATCAAATTCAAGATATTTAACATAATTTGGCATTTAAAACTTTAGACATGCTGAAATATGTTTTAAGAAAACCATGATAGATACCAATCACTGAGCATGTCACAATAAGATTTATAAAGATAAAACAATTTAAAACTGCATCATGTAAATACTGAATTTGAAACTTCAAATACTTCATATCTTTGAATTTAAAACCTTTTCAAATTCATGGAGTTAAATCTCCAATTCAAACACAGGGTTACTCACCTTGGTCTTTTAAGGTTAGTGCTAAAAATGCGCTTTCCCACTTTCCTTGTAGTTCCTAAGAACAATTCATAAACATCTCATCAACTTCACATTTATTGTAATATCATCTTGATATTCCTTAACTTATGCTTTAAAAGTATTAGATCCTAAAACGATTTCATAATTTCATAGGTACTTAATTTAACTCGTACTCGTAACCTATGACATAATTTAATGTGTTAGAGATTGAATTTATTTCAATTTATACTCTTCTGGGAGCTCCATTAACTTTAATTTAAAGTTATTTATTTGACATGTTTACGTGTCGTATCTTTCGTATTTCGTTTATCGTACTTGCCTCAGTTTAGTTCTTTGGCAATATTCCAGTTCATAGTCGTCTAGCAGATTCTATTCATCAAATTTTATGTCTTTTTCTTTAGACATTTCTTTTTGGTCGTATAGACTCTACCATTGAGTCCGGAGTGTCGAAGAAAGTCGGTTTCGGTTTTCCTAACATTTAATTCGGACTGTTATATGTAAAAGGGCAAAATGGTCATTTACCATTTTACGTGTCATATTTTTCTGTACTTCGTTTCGTAATTCGGACACCATTATTGAGTCCAGGATGTCAAAGAAAGTCAATTTAGACCTTTTCTGGTTTCATTTTAGCTTTCGGGGTACTAGGGGTAATTTGGTCATTTTTACCGCCTTATGTGTCTTTATTTTTTGGGACCTCATCTCGTGTCGTGGACCTCACCATTGGACTCAGAAGGTCCGAGATAGTAAGAATACACTAATAACTTGTTAATTTTGGTCAAGGGGTATTTTGGTCATTTCCCCTTTTCGTGTCTTTATTTTTCGGGCCCCATCTCATAAAACGAACCCTACCACTGGTCTCAGAATGTCCCAAATAGTAAAAATGCACTATTCATATGCTTAATTTGGACTTCATTTGCCTTAGTTATGACCCAAGGGCAAAATAGTAATTTTACTTTATTTATTAAATAATTAAATTAATTATTTTTCAGGGGCTTAATTGCATAAATTTCTCATTAGTTGGGCCACAGTACAATTTCATAAAATAGTTGGGGTCAAACTGTAATTAACAAAAGTGTTGGTTTATTTCATTTTAAATAAAACAGAAAACCAGAGGGTTCGGTCCAAGTATAAGTGAACCGGTCCGGTTCAGTTGCTAACCAACCGGTCTATCCGGTTTTGTGCGTGTTACTGACGTCATGATGACGTCAGCCCTACCGTTTAAAAGATTTAAAACAAGGATGAAACGCCATCGTTCCATTTAATCGGTGGCAAGCCCAGAGGCTGCCACCTATCTGAGTCAACCCACCCGTTTTAAACCGAGTGATGAGTTGACTCGTCGTCTTCCCCATTTCTCTATCACTGTTGCCCTAATTTTAGAATTTCTTTTCTTTTTATTTCATGCAGTTTGGATCCATGGATCCTTACTGTTTTCGTTCCATTTTGTTCCTAAGGTATGAAGAACCAATTTGGCATTCATTTTGGAGTTCAAAACTCATACGTGTGCTCGGTTTAGGATATGATAATCCAAACCTGTAAGCTGCTCGTAAATGCTCATTTCTGAGCTAAAACCCTTCGGGTTTGATCCTTTAAGATCCATTTTTCATGTAGTTTTAATTTTCATTTTGATATACTCGTTTTGGGGCGATTTTGGAAAGTTGGTCCCCAAACCCGAATCCTGCAACTTCACATATAGGGTTTGTTCCATAGGTTTTGTAATCGCGGCTAGGGTTTTTCATGACCCTCATGACCCCTTCGTGAAGCCTTGACACACCATTTTTGGTTTTGTTGCCATGGGTTCAGACCTGCTTCAAGCAAGGTCCTCCCATGACGGTTTTTCATGGGTTTCATGTTTTGAGTCGTTTTCATGGCCTAAAATCATGCTTGACATATTTATAAACATATATCTATCATCATATGTGTGTATATAATTTAAAAACAGTTCCTAACACATCATAAGTCTAGAGAGAGAAACATGTAATTTTTGCACATCTCTTACCTTTTTGGTCATTGTTTTTCTCCTTCCTCACTTCTGATTCTTCCTCTATTCTCCTTCTCTGCTTTCTTAAGTGATCAATCATGCAAGACATGCATTGGTTTCTTTTTAAAGAAAAGAAACCGACCCTTCTCTCTCTTCATTTTCTCCTTCTCTCTCTACACGTTTGCAGCCTCTATTCTTGACCTTATCAACCTATCTTACACTCTATTAATTCTGCTTTTCCATTTTGGCAGCTTACATTAAATGAATCCTTGATATTTTTGTGATATATGTATATTATATATACACACACACAAACTCATCTCCACACACTCACACACAACAGCCGACACACACACCCACTTGCACTACTGTTCACACACACATATATATATATATATCTTTCCTTATATACATGTATACAATTATTTATATATATATATATACATACTTATATACACTTGATAACATACACACACAATACACCATAAATGTGTGTATATGTGTGTTTATTGAAATTAATTTAAATAATTAAATATACTCTCAGTTTTGAAATTAATTAATTATTTAATTAATTAATTTTTCTCTTAAGTGTAAACATCTTATACAATTTTTCTTAACCTCGTATCTCGTGCCATGTGACCCGGTATCCCGGGTTGGGATATTACAGAAATAGCTAAAACAGAATTCTGCGCCAGCCAAAGAAGGCATAAGCCCAAATGAGGGAAAAATGCCCAAAAGTGAGGCCAAGGGGATTTGAACCCTTGACCAAATAAAGGGAGCAAATGGTACCCAAAAATTTACCAAACGGGCTGCCAACAACTTTATGCCTAAAAATACAACAGAATTGTATATAACACTAAATTATCCAAGTCCACCTCCCAAATTAGCCAATGGCCATATATGCAAACCCCTCATCATCAGCTCACATCATCCCACCTCAGCTCCTATATCAGCCATGTGATCACACCTGAATCTCTGATGGGCATGCATCTATATATTAGATGTATATGTATATGTATAGGTATGCAATAATATATATATATATATATTTATATATGAACTATACTCCTTGGGACCCTCCAAAAATAGGTGTGTTGTACTCAGACGTGTGAGTGAGTAACTTTCTATGTGTTTGTGCGAGTGTTAGAGAGAGGAGAGAGAGAGAGAGAGAAAGGGGCATTGTGTGAGAGGAGGGTGTGTTCATATACATGTGTGTGTGTGTGTGCATGTGAGTGTGTCACCCAAGTGCACGTGAAGGAGATTGGGTAACCTTGAAGAGCATTGAGAGGGCTTGAGCCAAGCCACAAGTAGGGAAGTTCATTGTCCGAGAGGTATAGCATCAAAACTGTTCTGATTTTTGTTTGGATTATTGGTACTGTTTTTTATATTATTGAGCCCTTTTAACTGCATGCATAATGTTTAAAATGAGAAATCCTAATGAAGGCATGAAAATGAGGCCTCGAAATAGCCCCAAAACAACAAACCGTGCCCAGGCCGCCATCGATGCCCCTTATGATAGCAGGTTTGAATCCAACCAAGCCAAATGGGGTTTGGCTTACTTAAACCTCAAATAGACCTCAACGGTGTTTTAAAAACACCCAGCCGTGACCTAGGAGACCCAAGGAAGCCCCAAAAATTTAGAGTTGCAGATTCGGGTTTTGAAACCCAACCTCACAAATCTTGCTGTAAACCTGATTTTGGGAGTGGGCACTTGAACCCCATGATGCATAGATCACAACTAAAGAAACCTCACAAGATTTGGGGCAAAAATAGGGATTTACAAGCCAGTTGCAAGTTCAGTTATCTAACCTTGGACCAAACGTTTGAGCTCACATTTAGGCACAAAATGAATGCCAAGATGTTGGCTTGACCCCCAAAATCTCGCAACATCCAAAAGCAGAGGGAATCAGTGTTGGAAAACCCACGAAATTGAAAAAAATGAAAACTAAAAATTAGGGCTACAGTAACCTGTGCGATGAAGAAGATGACGAGTTGACTGAGTCAACTTGCCCAACTCGTTTAGACCGAACATATCGACTCAAACACGTGTTGAATTGTGGGTTAGCCAGCACATTAATGAAATGGCGTCGTTGGGTTTAAATGTTTTAAAATTTAAATTGTATGAAATTGGAATTAGGAATGAGGATGACTCAAATCGTGGATAAGAGGAATAACAAGGGTATCCTATTCCGGTTCTCTAACTTAGCTTAAACTGGTCGATTCAAGGGCTTATTAAGCCGGTCTAGGGTTTGACTTAGTAAACCCAACGGTCCAAGGGCTCAATTGAAAAGAAGTTAAACCAGTATTTTCCTGAATTGCATTTTGACCCCAACTGTTCTGAATATTTGTATTCTAGCCCAGATTTTAAAAGATAAATTCAAATAAGCCCTTGAAAAATAAATAATTAATAAAATAATTTATTTAATTATTTTATTAATGGGGTAAAATGACTATTTTACCCCTGGACACTAAATAAGTCAAACGAAGCCCAAATTAAATAAATGAGTAGTGTATTTTTACTATTCCGGGCATTCCTGACTTAACGGTGGAGTCCGATTTGAGAAATTAAGTTCCGAAAAATAAAGACACGCAAATAGTAAATGACTGTATTGCCTCTAATGATACCTAGGGCCAAATAAAAATAAAGATAGTCCATTTTAATTACGTTGGGCACTCTGGACTCAACGGGGAGTCTGTACTAGCAAACGAAGTACTAAAAAACGTGACGCATGAAAGTGTGAAATTATCAAAATGCCCCTAATGCTATACGAAGTCCAAATGAAGTCTAATTGGGACGAAATTGATACCGATAGAAGCCCAGATACTCGTGAAACCATACACATGATTAAATGACGAATCGGGGTCAGAATTTCACAAAACGTAAAATGACCAAAATGCCCCTAAGCATGGTAAGTGTAAAGTTGAGGCCAAATAAAGGCTAATCTGATCTAATAAATTGTCATAAGCATAATTATGGAAATAAAAAGGCTAAATAAGATTCCAGAACAGCCAACGTATAAAAGAAAAAATGACAAATGTGTCCCGATGATCAAAAGCAGATACTAAATAGAGTCCAAAAGGCTTAGAACTTTATATTTAAGATATGTGGACTATTCTGAGGACCACGACAGGGTCCGGGACAAGAATGGTAAAATTATTATTTTGCCCTTAAGGTTAAATAAGTACTTAACTGATAATGATTTGAGTCCAAAAGACATAGAACTTTATATTTAAGATATGTGGACTATTTGGAGAACCACGACAGGGTCCGAGACAAGAATGATACAATTATTATTTTGCTCTTAAGGTTAAATAAGTACTTAACTAATAATGACTTGAGTCCAAAAGACTTAGAACTTTATATTTAAGATATGTAGACTATTCTGAGGACCACGACAGGGTCTGGGACAAGAATGATAAAATTATTATTTTGCCCTTAAGGTTAAATAAGTACTTAACTGATAACGATTAGAGTCCAAATGACTTAGATTATAATCCTAATAACTACTAGGCCTAATTAAATAATGTAATAGCCTCAGACGAAACCCAATGAAAGGGTAATAGGCTATTAGGCTATCTTAGGTAATCCGATAGATGCCTAAGATGGTGAATAAGTCATGAATGGTTAAATTTTGATATGTCTGTGATTGATAATGGTTATTCAGGATATGCATGGAGGTGCCTAACATATCTGGAGGTTATCAGATTATCTGTACAAGGAGATAAGCGAACAGTTTGTGAGTAACTTGGAACTTTTTACTTGGTGTATAAGTTGCACTACCTAGATATTGTATCTTCATATATTGTACTACTTGAATGCATGTACTGCATTACACGTGGCATGACTTTATTCTGTCTGGCTCTTCTGTTCTGTTCTGTTATATATATTTTGTTTTGATTCCGTTCTGTTATGTTGCGTCTTACTCTTGGGCCCACTCCAGTTTTGGGTAGCTGGGGAAGCTCAAATATACTTAATTATGTACCTAATTAGCATCTTGTCCTATTCTGTTCCGCTCAATACTGACATGTTCTATTCTTTGATTTATTTGCCTATACTCCTGATTTATATACTGGCATCCTGTACTGTTCTGTCTGTTCTAATCTGTTGTTCCATTTAGTTCAGTTCTATTTTATTCTACTTAAACTGCATTTAAAGTGGATTTATAAAACTGTTATTTCTGAAATGACTAAACTGTCCATGTGCTTTATAAGCAAGAACTGGTTTTGAAACCCATGGCAAGGAACCTCTGTTACTCACTGGGCTTATTAAAGCTCACCCCATTATCCTAACATTTTTCAGGGTTTACCCCTATTGGATTAGAAGGCACAAAAAGAAGATACTAGTAGGCTGTGAGGCATTCTAAGTAAGGATCTGATGGCACTGATTTATGGAGACTTGTATTCTTATGGACTGAATCTGGCTATTTAGGTGAGTGACATAATACGATTGACTTCATTGATATGCATTAGATGTATTGGGACATGGCTCATGGTAATGGTACTCTAGAGAGATTAGATATGCTCTGTGTTATATGTCTGATTATAGATGTGCTCTGTGGCTAGAGTTATTAGCTATTTGGTTTTAGACTTGCTCTATGGTACGTACCTATACGGTATATAACTGAGTTGCATTCCCGAAATAAAAAGGTTTTGAATTCCGCTGCTCTAACGCTACATTTGGAATGAAATTCATCGGTAAGATCATAAGTTTGCCTTTGGTTGGTCTCATTGTCGGTCGACAAACCGGCAAGGTAACTAACTGGCATCACGTCCTCGGGATCTGCGTAAGGTAGGGTTCGAGTCATGACACTAAATATAACTATCTCTATATGCAATAAATAATACATTTTCATGGTTTCATGTATCTTTAATTGGACATTTATTGGTTTCAAATGTAACAACACGACATAGCCTTTATCACATTATTGGCTAATACAAAGCTAGTTATGTTTCAAACCATCAATTAGAAGCACATTTTCAATAGATAGATATGAGCTTTTACCTATGCTTCCAATGCTTATGATTTTACCTTTTTAGTTATCTCTAAAACTCACATATCCACTATCGTTTGAAGTGGGTGATGTGAATTTGATTTTGTCTCCAGTCATGTCACGCCCTGAATTTTCATAAACCTAGGGAGTGGGTGAAATGAATTAAGAAAAATAAATAAAAGAAAATTAAATGGATTTAGTTGATTACACGTTTATTTCCCCATGTTTTCCCAAATTTAAGAATGAAAAATTTTTACTAGACTTACCCAAGATGGGTTTCAAATAGTAGTCAAACACCTCCCCCAACCAATGGTCAAAAGAGTCTAAGTCAAGTCCAAGCATGACCTCTAAGATGGCCCCAAAAATGTCTTTAATGTGGCTTAAAATAGTGACTCAAATTAACCCCAAATGCCCTAAGGCATAGACCAAGAATAGGTCAAAAATACTACCTAAGGTGGTCTAAGGAAGTGGCCAAACATGTCCCAATAGGGTGGCCAAACATGGCCCAAAAGGATGGCCAAATATGCCCTAAAAGGGTGGCAAAACATGGCCTAAGGATTGGTCAAACATGGCCAATAGGGTAGCCAAACATAGCCTAAAAAGATGGCCAAGGGCTGGTGTCAAGAGGGGCGTCAGGCTGGGCGCGCATGCGCACGCTCGCGAGGGGGGAGGCATGGGAGCAGGGCATGCGGCAGGCACGCATGTGTGGGCTGCTGGCTACTGGGCTACTGATCTACTGTTCATTGCTACAGTAAACCAGAAGGTAAAATGCTACAGTGCCAAAATTCTAACTTTGGCCTAAAATCTTGATTTTGACATTTTTACACCCATTTCAATTTATTTCATCATCAAACTTGGTGTGGCCCTATAACATGTAAAATGACCATTTTACCCTTTTTTGCCTTATTTTTCGACCTTATGTAATTTTTGGACTAATTGGCCCCTATTTCCACCTTACATTTCTTTTTCTTTTTAAGTCATTTAATTCCCTACTTAGAAAATCTAGGCATGCTCTCCCACTCTACTCAATCAAGTTCCTATATTTTGAAAAATTTCACCATAGTCTCCTTTGTTTTCTACGCATTTTCTACCTAATAATTTACAACAATTTATGTATACAAAGATATGCACAATCCACACTCGATGGCCACAAGCTTATGAAAAGTTAACATACACCTACATTATCAAGTAAGTTCAAGGCTCAATGCCTATTTTCCTAATTCTTCATATACTACCATTCCTACTTGCATATAATCCTTACCATAGTCCATTTTCTTACATTGTTCCCAACATATACATGTAATGCACATTAAACAAAAATACTCTATTTGTCATTTAGGTTTAAGCCCTTACATTACAAAATGGCCCAAGACCTATTGTCCACCGTTATCCAAATTAAACACAAGTTATTTGGGCTTATACCCATACATACAAAAATGTAACCCTTATGCCAAATAAACTTTAAAATCCATTTTCCCCCTCCGTGCTCTAATGACTTCATCAAGTCTCATGTGCCGGGAGTCTCATCTATAATATGTAATCCTGTATAGGGTAAGCACGACGACCCAGTATGACATAATGCTAATGTAAAGAACAAAGTTAAGGCATGGCATGTGTAAAGTGTACATTTGTAATCTATATGCCTTCCAATTCATCAATGCAATGGAATGGCAATATGCATGACTCCCACATACAAATCTATACCCAACACATGTCTCGTTTCATGGTGCTTCCCCGTTGGATTAGCGAGTACCACTTATATATCTCGTTTCACGGGCGCACTCCCGTTGGATTAGCGAGTACCAAATGGCCAATTTTGGGTTTTTCACCACAAGATCTATACCCTCATAATGCATAGCACCAAATTGCTCAACACACGCCATGTTTTCAAAGATTCATGTATGCCAAGATACCTTGATTTTTTTATACAATTCCAATGAAACATTTCATCAAACACATAGAGTATGTCTTAAATGATGCTTTATACTTAAATCAACTATAACTTTTAAATCATAAAACTTTGTCTACATGAACCTAGCATGTAATCTAATCAATTACACATATAAACATATCACATATTCACTACCTTACCAAATTCTCAAAGATCACAGAAGTACACAAAGTACCAATACATTGAATGAATCATAACTTTCAAACTACAAGACTTTGTCCACATGAACATAAGCTAGAATGCAATGAATTATACATATAGTCATATTACATCTTCATCACTTCAACAAATTTCCAACGAATACATAAGTTCATAAAGTACCAACCCTAGGTTTTCAAAGTAACTATAAGCTAGGTAGTTTTTTAACAACAAATAAACATGTAAGTCATACAATCAATATATAAAAACACTCATAAACTTAACTTTATTCTTTACTTAGCAAAATATCATACCTAAAAGAATTTTTCTCAACCCTAGGGAGTTTTACTCGCTATCCAGTCAAACCAATTGGTGAGAATGTAGCCCTTGATGTGGGGAACAACTTTCTAGAAGGAAGCCTTGTGAAATTCCACGGCTAAAGATGAGTTTTGGAAGCTTGAAAGTTGAAAAACCTAGGTTTCTCTTCATCTTTCTCTCCATGAACGAGTTTTTACTTCTTCTCAAACCAGATTATGAGAAATTTAATACTAAGGGGTCCTATTTATAGTAAAAGGGCCAAGGGATGAAAGACCATTTTGCCCTTAATGAGTTCAGGACCCTATTAGACTACAACCCGTCTCAAAACACCTCAATTCAAAATTTTGCTTTAACCAAAGTTCTTAAAATTATTTTAAATTATATTTTTCCAAAAAATTTATTTTCGCCTGTGGGCAGGTCCACTTGGGATGCCCTTTATGGTCCATTTTTCAAATTGTCTCTGATTAGGCTCAAATTCTCACAAAAGGTGTATTTTAACATTATAAGCATATTTTCCTTCTATGAAATACTCAAAAATATGCTTCTAAACATGACTTGTGTCTAAATGATGCATGTGTAGTGCCCTACCGGTAAATAGTGCATGAATAGTGTCCTACCAGCAAAACTAAAAATTTACCCTGAATTTTTAGGTCTTTACAAGTCAAGTGACTTAAGCATCCACTATCATGGAACCAATCTCCTTTGCTTGAAAAAGATTTTAAGAAAACCTACAAGGACAACTTAAGTGACTCATTTTGGTACCCAAATTTTCTAGGGTCATTTAGGTTAGTCTTTGTTACAAATGTTCCTTTTGAAACGCAAATCACTTTTCTCTTATCTTTTTTGCTTTTTTTGGGTTTATTTGAAAATTGAGCATGAGTAGTTGCATCAAAGGTAGAGGTCTTAACAAAGACATTTTGGTAAGACTTTTGTTTAATGTGAACACTATATCTTAAACAGGCCTTATCAAATACACATCATTATTGAGAGATGATATAATCTAGAGTTTTACTTCTTTTAGTAAATTTCTTTATAGTGAAATTTAAATCATCATAATTTTTTTTAAAAGAGGTATTCTCTTTTTCAAGTTCCTTATTTTTCAAATCTAAATATTCTTTCTCTTTTTGTAAAATCTCATTTTGATCATTTAAAATTTTTAAATTTTTAGAAATAGGTATTAGGACCATTGGGTCTGATATTGTAATTGGCTAATCTAATTTGATAAAACATGTTGTGTGTGTAATCCTTACATAAGTCTTACGAGTGAGTACCTCAATGCTCGTTCTTCTCCAAGTTCGTCCAAGAGACATTACCGTGTATCACTACCGGTTGACTTGGTTCTCAAAGGATATATTGGAATTTTGTATTTGATTTGGATCTCACACACTCACATCATGCATGCATTGTATATAGTTTTTATCATTTTAACATCATATATGTGATTAACTTGTGGTTGTGAACCAATTTCTCCAAAATGCATCTTTTAAATACTTAAAGGAAAAATCTAGTTCACAAGACAAGCAAGAATGAACAACTCTTTGTTGCTCATTCAAATAAAGCCTTGGCTCATTCGAACGAACAATAAATAAGTTCGTTCTCATTTGCTTTCATTCGTTCAAAGGCTTTGTATCAAACAAAGAGTTAAAACCTCAGAGTTGTGCTCGTTTGATATCCATTTCTTATTCGTTCGAACGAACTATGCTCGTTTGAACAAATGATGGTTCGTTCGAATGAACCCTAGGAAGAAAATAGATTTATATTCGATTTTCAAGCCATTTGGGGATCAATCAAGCTCTCTGTAAAAATACACAAGAATACAATTTAGAGTAGTTAAAAAATAGAGTGAGAGAGTCTCATATTGTGATAGCAAAATTGTTAATAGATTATGAAACTCTTATGAGAGATCATTCATCCACGTCATTCATACACATTTCTACTCTTGTTCATAGATCTATTTAGATCATCCGCTAGATCCCAATCAGATCTAAGAGCCATGGTTCATCTCAATTTCACCATTAACAAAAGATGGAGTTCAAGATTGAGGATTCAGCACGTGATCGGGGAGAACGAAGCTTGAGGTACTAAGTTTATTCATAGATACGTTATATTTTATTTTCCATAATAGTAGAAGTCTTCCTTGAGCATTGGCCCGGCTCTAGAGTTTTACTCTAATGATTGTTGTCCTTGGTGGTTTCTTCGTCATCAATCGGTTTGCAAATCTCTTATTCTCAAAATCTCTTTCAATTTACTATTTGTTTTAATTGAAATGCTTCCGCTAGAATACAGAAATTGAGTTTTCATGAAATTTATAATTATTCCTTAATTTGATTAATTGAAAACTTGATTGAGTAGATTGATTGAAATCATAAATTGATAACTTAGTTGAATTTGCATTGAATTGATAAAATTGAATATAAAACAAAGCTAGATTAATCAATTTGGTGAAGGTTGATAAGTTGGTATATTTGAATGATTCTTGGATAATTCATTGGTGGATGGGCATAAATGTTGGATTAATCACATTGAGTTATTTTGTTGATTTTTTCATCTTTTGCTTTCACCAAGAATTGAAATTAAAATAGAAATAAATTTTTACTCAAGACCTACCTATTCAACGCCACCCTTCCTAGGTGATATTCACGCTTTGGGACCTTGAGTGATATTCTAGTGGTATCCCTCCATAACAATAGGATAATTTTTTTTTAAGAGGATTTTCTTAAGCTCATCATACAACTTTTCAAAAACATCTTTCAATACTTCATAAGAATGAGATGAGTCAAGATTAGAGTTTACCCCATCCTCTTATGCCATGAGGTAAAAGTTAGACAGTTCTTGGTCACTTGATTCTTCCTTCAAATCATCCCCAATGGCTGTTATATCCTTATTTTTTCTTTCCTTGCCTTCTCTTTTTAGTTTAGGACACTCCACCTTTATGTTTCCCAACTTATGACATTTATAGAAAGTTGGAGGCTCTTTACTACTTGATTCCCTTTTTTGTTACTTTCTATTAAGTTGGTTTCTTCTTAGGTAGCTTTTGAAATTTCTTATGATGAAGACAACATTTTCATCACTTCCTTGATTTTGTTCTTCTTCTTCTTCTTCACTTTCATGAGAAGAATATTTGAGGACAAGGTTTTTCTTTGGCTTTCTCTCTTCTTTATGACTTTATGTGGTTAGCTCATGAGTCATGAGTGATCTGAGGAGCTCATCTACGCTTAGCTTGTTGAGATCATTTACTTTTTAGATGGTTGTCATCTTAGCTTCCCAATTTCTTGGTAAAAACCTAAGAATTTTTCTTACCATTTTAACATTAGTATAGATTTTTCTAAGAGCTTTCAGAGAATCAATGACAATAGTAAAGCGAGTAAACATTTATAGAATAGATTCACTAACATCTATTTTAAATAGTTCATAACTATGAACTGATGAACTAACATGCTAATTTTAGATTTGTTGACCTAATTCTTACCTTCATAGGTAACCTTAAGTTTGTCCCATATCTCCTTTGTAGATTCACAAGCAGAGATTCTATTAAACTCATTTGCATTTAAGACATAATATAAGTTACTCGTGGCCTTCACATTTATTTGAATTAGTTTAAGGTCATTTTCATTCCATTCATACTCTTCCTTAGCTGCCTTGATGGTGTTAGAGGAACTTTCAACTTTCATCTAGATATGATGTCCATTTAGAATAACCTTCCACTTTTTGTAATCTAAGACTTAAAGATAGATCTTTATTCTAGCCTTCCAATCTGTATAATTTTGGCCACTAAATAATGGTAATCTATTGGTCGTTTATGGATTCAAGAGAAAATTGAAGACGTGATTTAGGAGAACATAGCTTGAGGTACTAAGCTCGTTCATAGATACGTTGTAATTCATTTTCTATCATGTCCTTCAGAAAAAATGGTTCTTACAATATTTTTCATTTTTTTACTCTTAGAGTGTTAACTCCTTTATCAAAAGACAAGGTTTTGATACCACTTGTTATCCAGATATATACCCAAGAAGAGGTTGAATAGGGTATTTTGTAAATATTGACAACTTTTACAAATTTTAAATGTGAATGCAAGATAAGCACAAAGTATGTAAAAGAGTAGAGAGAGAAAGAGAGAAAACAAATATAATAGTTTTTAAGAGATTCATAGAACTTCCTACATCCTCGACTTAAGCATCCCCACTTGAGTTTCTTTCACAATCTTGATCTTTTTCGCAAGTGGAGGTCAAATCTTTACAACAAGAGCCCCTAACTCTTTTCCCGATAAAATATCCCATTTTACCTCACAAGGTTAACACCTACCCACAAATCTCACTGTAATGAGAAGTTACGAAGTTGTTACCAATAAATACTCTCTCCAAGAGTTGAATGGTGCAATGAATGCTCACTCACTAAAGATTGATCAAGTGTAAGATTTGAGTATTTAAGATAAGTAAAACTTTAAGATCTAGGTTTTGAAATTAATGAGATATAAAGTCAAGATGAAGTTAAAGCATGTAATTCGTTAGCAATAAATATTATAATGAACCTCTATTTATAGGTTTTTGAAAGATTTGTTTGTTAGAGTCAAAATATAAATGTTCACCCCTTCTTGATCTATTCAAAATTTAAATTTTAAATTTTAAATTTTTAGATTGAAAGAATTAGTTTGTTGGTTTCATCAATCAGTCGACTGAATCAAGATCCAGTTGAGTGATCAACTCACTTGATTCATTCAGAGGGTTAATGTTCATTTTTTTCAAACAATTAGTTAACTGGTCCTTAGAATCAGTCAATTGCTTTTTTAGTACATAATTTTTCCTTTTAAGAATTAGTCGATATGTTTTTCAAAGTGGTTGTTTAGTTTGTGTAAAAAACTGTCAACCAGTCGACTGGTTTAAAGAGTGGGAAAATTAGGCATAAGAATCAATCAACCAGTTCTTGGAACTGGTTGACTGGTTTGGCAATTTAAGTTTGTTTGTCTATTTTCACCAATGTCACTTTATCAAAACAACTTGATCACTTAAAGTGTATCAATGTAGTGTTTTGAAAAAACATTTTGAATTGGTTATAGTTGATCATTTAAATAATTAGATCTCACGTTTGTGATCAATCTTAACATAGTTCACCCAAAGACCAAAAATAAAGTCTTCTCTTGACTTGTTTTGATTTTTTTGGTGTTTGAGTGTTTCCATTTGCTTAGTTGATCTTGAGTGAATCCCACTAACATAGATTTTGGCTTTGAAGCTTATATTTTGAGTGGATTCCTTTATTTGATAGACTTTGACATTTCTTAGTCAATCATTCTCTTTGACCTATTTGCATTATCACTAGATAAAACATTAGTTCTCATAATCAATTCCTTGTTATCATCAAAATTATTGAGATGCCTTTGGTTCAAAACCTTTAGAGCTAACAAGAATAATAGTAAAAGATAATGAAAAAATGTCATATGAGATATGGAAGAAAAGAACTTCGAACCTTAATTTCCTTAAAGTGTGGAGATGTTTAGCTAAAGTCTCAATACCTGAACTAAAACAAATAAAATTAGTACTAAGATTGTAAATGTTATCTTCATAGGATATTCTCAAGATAATAGCACTAGTAGATTTTTAGTGAGGAGCTCTGAAATTAGTGAAATCTCAAATAATAAAATTATTGAATCTAGATATGCTATATTATTTGACGATATTTATTCTTTTAAAACTATCATACCAAATCAAGTAAATAAAACACCTACTAGTTGGGCCACTACTAGTAATAAACTTTTTCAAATATTAGTACACCTTTAGAAAAGAAAGAAGAACCACAAATAGAACTTAGAAGAAGTAAGAGACCTAAAATGGAAAATAATCCAAAAGAATGGTTTTATATCTTTTTAGTATAAGAAAAAATAAGTACCTATGAGGAAGCTATGTCATCTATAAATGCACCTTTTTGGAAAGAGGTTGTTAACAATGAGATTGAATCTATATTGCAAAATAATACTTAGTAGATAGTATAATTGCCTTTTGAAAATAAAGTTATAGTTTATAAATGGGTATTTAGAAAAAAAAATTAAAACCTAATGGTAGTTTATTAGTATAAATCAAGATTAGAATAAATGAATTGATTACTTTGATACATACTCGCTTATAACTAATATTACCACGGTTAGGATTCTTATAGCCATAAATTCTATCTATAACTTGGTGATACATCAAATGGATGTTAAGATTTCATTTTTAAATGGAGACTTAGATGAGTATAGTTTTGATGGAGCAATTCATTTTATATTTTAAACTAATTATATACCTTCAAGCATTTAATGATCAATTGATTCCTAAGTTATGGTCTAGATAACTATATGTTATGCATTCCTTACTAATCCTTGTTGCGAAGCAAATTGTGTTTAGACTTGACTGGATAAATGAAAAGGTTGAAGACCTAAGAAGCAGAATATACCTGTTGACCGAGAATGGTGAGATTGGCATTTCAACAAAGCAGGAGATACTGGCTAACCGAGTGGCACTACTAGCTAACTGAGTGGCACTAGCTATAGGAGTTTAAAAAATAGTTCCTATTGGCTGACCAAGTGGCACTACTGGTTACTGAGTGGCACTAGCTTTGGAGGTTTAAAAAATAGTTCCTACCGACTGACCGAGTACCACTACTGACTGACTGGATATGCCCTATTCAGATGATGTCCATAAGATGCCAACTGACTAGGTATATAACGCTCTGAACCCGTAGGGCCTGGCTAAGGGGTCATTGGACCCTAAAATGGAAGGTAATTAAGACTACTTATCATAATCAAGTGAATAAAATATAGTCTATTTCCTTTTGAGTTGATTTTTTTCAAATAATTTTTCTTTAATTGATTTGGGTTCATTCTCATGATTAGATTTGTTCAAGTCCTGTAATGGGATTGAATGAAATAAATCATAACAAGGTGCAACTAAACCAAAAATATCCATCAATAATATATAACAAGGTAATGTGCAAAGCTAACTATATTAGTCTAATATACAATGTGTACATTATGTCAAAGAAGGGTACAAGCACCCTTTACAATATATAATGAATGAATACTACTATTTAAAACCAATGCTATTCAAGTCTCTATCCATCTCGTGATGATCTAATAATTGTCATCTACCAGTCTAGTACTTTCAATTCCCATGAACAACAGGGATGAGCCATAACGCTTAGTAGGTTTTCCCAAAACACACAAGCAAGAAGCATGCAAAAACTAATGCAAGTTCGATGAGGACAATCCCTAATGTCCAGTATAGAATCCCAACCACACAACAATATCATCAATCAGATCATAAATATAGACATGACAGTCAAGAGAATAAGATACCATGTGGCACATCAGTAGTAATCAGACATTCAATAGATATCCAACATTAAGTATGTTAACATATATAAACCTCATAACGCACCTCCATTTCCTTTTCAAAGTGGTTAGAACAATGATATCCAATAGCAGTATATCCAATACAAGTCGAAAGTATGATAAAGCAACAAAGTATGATCACTACACAATCCATGTCTACAACAAGTACAATCTGTAACATAGCGAGTCAGACCTCAACATGTCCTATATTTCTCTGTATTTCTTCCATAATTCTTCAAGACTAGTTCATGGCTCCCGGTAAAGCCTGAGTGCTTTTCGAGCTACTAACTTGATGGAAACATACAGCCACCCATGCGGAGTTATGGTTCAAAACCAAAGGAAGACACAATCTCTATCACAAAACCACGATATTATCCATATCTTCCCCTCTCAACTTGGATCTATCTCATTCATAACTTCTCATTTCTTAACTTGTAACTAGTTCATTCATAACTTCCCCTTTCTCAACTAGTCAACTATTTCATTTCCATTTATAATATCAATATCTCACAACATGTGGTGCCTACACAAGCTCACTCCACATCCAAATCAACAGTCATACAATATAATGCATGACATATAAATATACATAAATTATATAATCCATAAAGTATCCATACATGTATCCAATGCACAAGTAAAATGAATAGTAAAGCATTAGAATGATAATGAAAATTATGCCCCAAATGGCAGGCAATGATTAAGCATCAAAATAATAACAGTCATATCATGAGGATCAATGACAAGTATATGACACCAATCAATCAGGATAAAATCCTAGTCCCAGTCACCACTTGACTATAAGGAGACATTACTTGTGTCTGTCACAATATGCATTAAATACCTCACACACTCCTGGTTCAACTCTTGGGACCACCTTGACTTTTATTATTAAGGTTGTATAGTGATTTTTTAAGTCTTTAAGGTTAATTTCACAGTTGCCTACTTACCGAGTGTCTGTTCTCCCAAACGGATATCAAAATTGTGTTTCCAGGACTCTAAAATCCTGAGAATGCCTCATCGTAATGTTTCTAAGTCGTTTGAATGCCTTTTAAACCCACAAGGGTATTTTTGTAATTTTATCGAATAAGTTTCACGTCTACTGAGACACTATCTCACAAAATCGACCTTGGAATCAGATCTATAAGGTCTAAAAACCTTAAGGACACTTTTTTGTACTTTATTAACTCTTTTAGATGTTTATTCTATGCCTGGTGAAAAAATTATAATTTTACATTTTCATGTGGGACCAACCCCATGTCCCCATTTCATTCATCTGATATCATATTTGGATTCATAGCATCCAAAAACCTTAGAAACGCCTCTTCCAAATTTTAATTATGCATTCAATTGCATAATTTAAGTCCAAAGGTATAATCGTCATTTTACCAATTTAGGTAGAACCATCATTGGTCCCAATTTGACCAATCTGACATTACATTTGAATTATGGGCATCTAAAAACCGTGGACTAGCCCTTTTCAAATTTAAGTTAGCTTTTGAATTACTCAATTTATCATTAGGGGCATTTTCATAATTTTACATATTCATGTGAGACCACCCCAGGTTCCCAAATCTCATAACCGACCTCACCATTGAGTTTAGAATGCCCAAAAACCTTAAGAGAGCCTATTTATTACATTTTATTTTCATTTAAATTTTCAATTTAATTAAGAGCGCAATTTTATAATTTTATCTTTTGTTAACCAGTTCAACAATGACGGGTTCAGAACTTGACTCGGTTTACTTTTGAACCTTTAACTAAAATCAAATTTTTCCTATTTATAAAACCAAACAACCCCTAGCCTGAACCTAGGTCTGATCCATGATCCAAACCCACAACCTGAACCCATGACTCGGTTAACTGACTCGGTTTGACCGTTGTTCGGTTGATTGGTCAACGTCAATCGTTGACTGCCCCCAGCGACACTCCAGTCACCATCTCTTGCGAACATCGTTGGAAACCTAAGTTTCTGGAAAAAAATTATTTTTCTCATGCTATGTTTGATATTTTTTCCTCCTAAATCATTCTGAACCTCATATCCCATCATTTAGGACAACTTTTGTTGATCAAAAGTGATCAATTCAGCCCCAAACGCAAAGACCTGACTTTCCGACAAGAGACCTGCAACTCGCGGGTTCTCTATCTCTGACCAACCTTTTTGACTTCTTTCTTCTCTTCACTCTTTGGAACCGTATGAAACCTTCCCTCAACATCCAAAACTCCTTTAAACCCAATTTCTTTTCCAACACCGATTTATATACATATATACCTATGTGTATATATATATATACATGCTCATATATGTATCTACATATTATTCTACACACATAAATAGCACATATTCATCCCAAATATACATCTAGAACTATATAAGAAGTCCTAGAAGTCCCTTCTTGTCATTGTCGTTTAGAGAAACAAAATGGTGAGGAGAGAAAAAGCTTGGAACCTCTCCATAGCTGCCGAGTTCTTCCCAGCCTCTGTCATCCTTCCTCTGTTCTCTTTTCTTCTTTTATTATTTTTTTTCCTCTCATTTTTCTCTTCCTTTTCTAATCCAATTCGCCCCTGTGTGTTAAGCACACAAACATATACCACACACACACTGTTTGCATACACCTTCTTTCTATCTCTCTCTTAAAAACACACCAGCACACACTTTTATAGCCTTCACCTCACTCACCACACACATGTATCTATATAGCTATTTCCACAAAAACACACAATCTTGGTGTGTCTGAAAGAGACAGAGATTGCGTGAGAGGGAGAGAAAGATCTACCCAAATAAGGGAAAGGGGGGAAAAGTAAAAGGAAACAAAGGGTTTTTGTCCTATCAAGTGCACAACTTGTCCCCCTATGGTGTACCCTCACACACATATTTTTTTTTATCATAGATCCTCTTTTGTCCAATCAAATTATGACAAGTGTCATTGTCTTGTAAATCTTAACCAAGCTTCTTAAGAAAGCCTTGTATGTTCTACATTATGCCATATGACCAATTAGCCCAATGTGCACACACACATGCCCGAAAATAACTATCTCAGAATCACACCAAAATTGGCACCTTAATTAATTTCGATGCTCTGATTCCAAATATGCTATTTATTTCTCCAAATTCAATCATTTGAATTTTCATACTTATCTGCATCCCGTGAATCACACCAGTCCTGAATGAATTACCAAAAATTCAATTTAGTGTCACTGTGTCATATTGGTAACTTGTCAACTTATTTCATAATCTTTCTGACACATCATTAATTAATTACTTATATGACCTTAGTCAATGTTGGCAATTTACCAAATTTTCCTTTATGATTTTTCGAATCATTATAGGATACCACTACCGGCTGACCAAATATGCCTTATTTAGATGATATCCAAATGATTTTGGCTAACTGAGAGCTACTATCTGAAGAATCTCTAGAGCAATCTGGGCAGGACTAGCTAACTAGGAAGAGGTCAACCTTACCCTTTTTGGATACGCATAATTCCTGTTTTAATCCCCTTCTCAATGGTCTTATAAATATGATGCATGGATGTCTTCTAGGATTATCAAGCACTGCTACAAACGTGTGAAGAAGTTCATTGTGTGGTTTCAACTTTTGATTCAAAAGCTTACTAGGGGTATAACAAAGTGTTGATTTGATACCCTTTTATGATGAAGAAAGTGACTCTAGTGAGTCTATTGTATTCATTATGTGATAAAAGAGAGTTTTTTCTTTCTTTATTTTGTGACTTGATTCCTTAAGTGTTGAGCGTTTTGTCTTGAGACAAACCAATTATTGTGGAAAGTGAAGTATTGAAGAAGTGTTGCTACGTGAGTTGATTGTAACGTGGTGAAATCATCACCCCAACAATAACTTGAGTAGATTCTCAGCAAGAAGATCAAGGATCGTTGAAAAAGAGTGGACGTAGGCTAAATTTCATAGCCGGATCACTATAAATTATGTGTGCTCTCTTTACTTTTATTCTTGCTATTTATTATTTTGATTAGTTTATTGTGCTAACACATTGAAGGGAAAATATTTGATCCAATTAACGCAAAAATTTTAAAATAACCTATTCGCCCTACTTTAAGTTGTCTTTTCATTTGATATTAGAGCAAGTTCCTTTATAAGAACAACTTTAAAGAGATCATATAGCAACCTCGTCAATGCTTACTCATCCGAAGGGCAATATACCTCAAGGCCTCCATGGTTTAATGAAAATAACTATAACTACTAAAAGGCAAGAATGAGAATTTATATTTAGTCAATGAGTTATGAACTATGGGAGACAATCAAACTTGGGTATGTATTTCCATCCATTACTAGTGAAAGTGGTATTAGAACTCCCAAGCCTAGAGAAAAATGGGATGGAAAAGATAAAGAAAAGTTTTGTTTAAATGCCAAAGCCATAAACACATTGTTTTGTGGTTTGGGTTCCAATGAGTTCAATAAAGTCTCAATATGTGAAACTGCCAAAAATATATAGGAAACTTTACGAGTAACTCATGAAGGGACGAACCAATTCAGTGACTCAAAAATAAGTCCATTACTTCATAAATATGAGTTGTTTAAAATGAAGCTTGATGAGAAAATTATAGATATGTATACTAGGTTTCTTGATATTGTGAATAGACTGACATTTGTCAATAAAGTCATTCTGACTGTAGAATTAAATGAGAAAAGTGTTTTAGGTTTTGCCCAAAAAATGGAGACCTAAAGTCACAGCTATTGAGGAAGCAAAAGATGTGAGAATAATGACAATGGAACAACTCTTTGGTTCCCTCATTACACATGAAATGGTACTTGATGACGAAAAAGAGGACAAACCAAAAAGGAGTGTGGCATATCAAGTAAAATCAAATGAGAAGAATCAAGAATCAAGAGAACAAGATAAAGACATTGCACTTCTCACTAGAAGTCGCAAAACATTTTCTTCAAAAGAAAAGAAACTCCTATGGAGAAAGAGGAAGAAGAAATCCTAAACTAAAGGGTGAGGAAGAATGAAGGCAATGCTATAATTGTCATCAATATGATCACATCTCAACAAACTATAATGCACCAAAGCAACATGACAAGAAGAAAAATGCATTTACGGCTACATGTGATGATGATGATGAAGTGGAAGTCTCTAGTTTAGAGGTATGTAAATTTGGACTTATTGCATCAATTGATCTAGATTATGATAATGAGAATGATAATGATGTAAAATAAGAATTAGAAGATGAAGATGACATAGAACATTTGAGGAATTATTTTTTGAGTCAAAAAGATTAGGTGAAAAAAATAGGGAAGTAAAAAAGAAAATTGATGTCTTAGAATAAGAAAAAAATTGAGTTAAATAAAGAACTTGAGATATCTAAAACTAAAATTTCTTTCTTAGAAGAATAAATTACAACTTGAAAAAATTGTAGGATGTTCAAAAAACTTGGATTTATTGCTTGAAAATAAAAAAAAAAAGTAATTTTAATCGAAATGAAATTGAATTTGTACCTAAGAATAATGTTTATAAAATAAACAAAAATATCTTTGACCCAAAAAGAACATTCATCTTTCAAAATTCAGCTTTCTTTTTCTGTTCTAGAAAAGGACACATAAATTCATCTTATCCTTATCGATCCACTAACCCAAAAGGACCCAAAATTATGTGGATACTAAAGATCCAAAAAAATTACCTTTTTGCAAGAGAAATGGTTGTGACGGCAAAAGGGAATGTCAATACCATGTGGTACTTGGATAGCGTGTGTCACATCCCCCTTACCCACCCTGTGCGGATTAAGGGCATGCGACTGGCCAGTTAGGCACCCATCGGTTTTTTTTTTGAAATCAAAATGCCGACGGTAATCCTAACCACAGACCATTCATCAGTAACATCCAAGTACAATGCATTCAATTAATATAAGTTGCAGCGGAACTAAGGGAATGCATAACACCTTGGCAGAGCCATTAATACATCCATGATTAACTATTACATCATTGTCCTACAAAAGATACGAGTCTTAGGTTTTAGTACATCATATTCAGAAATGGAGTTAGGTACAAAAATGGTTAATTCATGAGTTCTTCAAAATAGTTCTCCGGGTCTCCAACCCGCTAATCCTGATTGTTGGGTCCCTCACCTGAAAAATGTTAGGGAAGGGGTGAGCTTTAAAAAGCTCAGTGAGTAACACGGGTCCCCTGTCATGGGTTTCAAACCATTGTTGTTTATAAAACAGGTGGTTGAATCAGGCATTTCAGAAGATATAGTTAAATACGTTTCTTTGAAACAATATTTAAAACAGGGATACAGTTAAAACATCGGAGCGACAGAACAGTTCAGTAACGAGCAGAGCAAAACAGTATAACAGGATAACAATACAGTAAGCACAATTTAAACAGTGTAATATGCTCATATAGTGCTCAAGACTGAATTTGGTACCATGAGTCAGTTGTTCTTTTAGTAAAAACAGGGATAATTTTATTTCAGTACGGAGCAGTGAAATCAGACAGAGTAAAATATAGTCATGCATTGAGTAGAAGCATAAAAGAGAGTATATCAGTAGGAGCAGTACAGTACAGTATTTAAAAATACAATAACTAGACGGTGTACTTATACACCAATTCAGGAGTCTAGGTTACCCACCTTGTGCGGTAACGGGACTTAACTGAGAAGCCTTTCTCTTCTTCCTATCCTTCTTTATCCTAGAAAATTTATGAACATTTCGTAAATCTCACATGAAACTTAACTTGGTTTATTTTAATTCAAAATTCAACCTGAGTTAGACTATCTCGCTGTCTATGTGTTTTTATGTTAATTGAAAATCACCTCTATATCCACTCTTTCAGGGTTAGTTCTTAGTTCATTCGGATGTTATCTAACTTGATACAGGGCTAGGGGTATTTCGGTCATTTCACAGTTGTGAATTTTTGACTTTGATTCGTCATCCGATCACGTGTATAGTCCCATACGTGTCAGGGTTTCTATTGTTTTCAGTTTCGTCTCAATCGGACTTCGTTTGGGTTCTAAACAGTGTCAGGGGCAATTTGGTAATTTCATGTGTTGTATTTTTCGGCACTTTATCTGCTAATATGGACCTCACCGTTGAGTCCGGAGCGTCTAACATAGTCAAAATAGACTATCTTTTAGTTGTATTTGGGTTCGGGTATCATCAGAGGCAGTATGGTCATTTACTCCTACGTGTTTGTATTTTTCGGGACTTAATTTCTCAAATCGGACTCCGCCATTGAGTCCGGAATGTTTGAAATAGTGGAAATACACTATTCATTTGACTTATTTGGACTCCGTTTGACTTATTTATGACCTAGGGGTAATTTGGTCATTTTTATTTAATTAATAAATTAATTAAATAATTTAATTTATTAATTATTAATTTATCAGGGGTATAAATGGAATAAAATATCAAAAACTGGGCCAGAGTGCAATTTCCCAAAACTGTTGGGGCTGTTTTGTAATTTTTCAAAAGATTTAAACTGAACCAAAGGGTTCAGTCCGTATGCAACTGAACCAGACCGGTCCAGGCCAGTTTTAACCGGTTCAAGGTACTGTGCTGATGTCAGGCTGACGTCAGCCCTACCAAATTAAATTTTAAAATAACAGTATCTAAACGACACAGTTTAGGTTATGGTTCATATCCATTTTTATTCGGGTCGGGGCCCGACCCGAAGACCCGATCCACAACCCGGTCTACTGTTCATCGTCCTTACCTGTATGGGGCCACTGTTGCCCTAGAAAATTGCAGAATTTTCTCCCTCTATTTTGTGGAGTTTTAGGTGCGGTTTTCAACAGGTTTTGATCCTAAACAACTTCTGGGAGCAAAACGAACCTCTTGGCATTGGTTTCAAGCTTCGGGTTCATCCATGGTATTCTGTTTCGGCCGATGTTCAGAGGAGATTTCAGTTGGGTTACATGGCCTCGTTTCTCAACCATTTTGGACGAGGTTTGGTTCTCTGAAATCCCCACAGCAAGGGCTTCATCCCCCATCCTTAAATCTCAGTTTAGGGGTCTAGTTTAAAGGTTTGGTTTTTGGGCCGAGAAGAATAGCCTCGGTTTTAAGGGCTTAGACCTAGGTCTCTAGGTCGTGTATAGTGTTTTTCGGGGTCCTAGGATGGTCCATTTCATGTTTTGATAAGCAAAGGGTCACTTGGTTAAGGTCGATTCAGACCTGTAACCCGAGGTCCATCAATGGCGGTTTGCTACGGGTTTGGGTTTTTGGGGCAGTTCTATAGGTCCAAATATGCACAATCACTCCAGTTTTCAGTGTTTAACCATTATACATGCAATGATAGCCCCCAAAAGCAGTAAAACAGTAGCCAATAATTCAAAGAGAAAATTTAAAAATTTTGGCTTGCTTACCTTCGTACAGAGGTTCTTCTAGGGTTTGTGCTTAAGTATAACCCTCAACAGTTGGCTTGTGTCCTCTCCCAGTTGTGCAGCCCTTCAGTTCCACCTTCTAGCTTCCCTCTAAGCTTCTCCAATAGATTCCAAATGCATACACACTTGCATTCTCCCACTCTCTCTCTCTAGGATTCTCTCTCTCTCTCTCTCTCTCTATGGAACAGTATACTAAACTCTCTTAATTACAGATCTGTATATATGGAGATTTCATATATCACATTTTCTCTTGACCCTTCATCTCCCCACATGCATGATTATCTTGCATGAAATATGGTTGGAAGAGAGGCTTAATCATGAACTATAGGCATGATGGCTATGGCATAGCATGATGTAAGGCTGAGCTGTTGCATGCTTGTCCATTGGTCACTTTGGGGAAAGTCCAAATCTGAATGCTATTTAAATATATATCTTTGCATATATATGCACAAAGGTGCTCTTAGCTTAGTTGGTAAATTTTTGGTAAACCAAATTCTACCTAGATTGGTCAAGGGATCAAATCCTCTTGGCCACAATTTTTTGGTCTTTTTCCATATTTCGGGCTTAGGCCTTGTTTGGCTGCGCATTAATGTAGTTTTTGCTATTTCTTACGTAACTTTCAATCCGTAACTTATTTTTCGACGCCGTTTCTTCTGGTCAACTCCTATTTAGGTTAGCTTCAGTATCTCAGGGTTCAGTGTCAGAAATCAGTTTCTCAGAATTTTTAAAATTTGCTAACATGGGTTTGGTCAGTGTTAAACAGTTGAATTTAAATAGTTAAATGACAGATCAGATTTCAGAAACAGTTTTCATTGCATGATTTAATCAGAACATAAGTCCGGGGTGTTACAGCGAGTGCTCAAGACACATGATAGAAAAAAGGGAAAGATTCTCATCTCTTTCCAAACAAAGCGAAAAAATTGAAACATTCGGAGACAGTAGTAAAGGTGAAATAATCGGTAAGGGGACTATTGGTAATTCAAATTCATCTTGTATAAAAAACGTCTATTCAGTTGATAGGCTAAAGCATAGTCTCTTTAGCATAAGTCAACTATGTGATAAACAAAATTAAGGGATTTTTTTATTCACATAGATGTGTTATACAAGATCTCAACACTAATGAAATCTTATTTATAGGAAAAGATAAAATAATACTTACAAAGTTTACACTAATGAATTGTCACTACAAAAAAAAGTAATTTTTTGTGACGCACTTTATTAACGACGCTCATAATGCATCGCCAAAAGTCTCTATTAGCGACGTACACCATGTGTCCCAAAAAAATGCTTTCCCGCCCAAAAAAAATGGTGCTAATCTTTTAGTGATGGGCAAAATGTTATTAGCGACGCACAAGTGCGTCGCCCAAACTTAGCGACGCCCACTGAGCGTAACTAATAGTTGTATTATTAGAACGACATCGTGTTAGGTATTATTTTGTGACGCACAATGACTCTTTAGCAAAAAGCCCCCCATTTATGCGCTCGCAACCTCTAGTTTCTTCTTTTCGCTCTCGAATGGTTGATACCCCTTAGATTCTTCTTCTCCTCTCGATCTCTTCCTCTCGGTATCAATCATCTCTGATCTCTCTATCTATCTCAGTCACTCTCTTTCTCTCTCTGTATCATGGATATCTCTCTCCCTCTCTCTCTCTCTCAGATGCTTAATTTTTGCTGCCATCGATTACCACGACCGTAGGTCCCGTTGCTGCCGCCAACGAATGTCAAACTTACGATCTTACCACTTACCCTATCTTATTTTTTGGAATATGCCTATTCATGTATTGATGCAACTTTGTTTTTTCTTGTTTGGTTACCATGGAAAACAGGAAGGAAAAAAATATGAGAAAAAGAAAATATGCCTATTTATGTATTGATGCAACTCTGTTATATTTTGCATGTGTATATAATGGTTGTCACGCCCCGAATTTCCACAAACCCGAGGAGTGAGTGAAATAAACAAAAAAGGAATAATAAAGGACAATTACATGCATTTCAAACACTAACCCAATTCATGTTCTGATACTAATCCATAAAGCCTTGCCCGTTGTTTCTTAACATACAAATAAACATTTATAGTTTAGGGCTTAGGCCCTTGTACAACATCAAACTATGCCCCAAGGGCCAAAATCCTCCATGATCCACATCTCCTCTACTCTCCAAGACTTCCTAAAGTCTCAAGTATCAAGAGCATCATCTGTAATATGATATCCCACGAATGGGTCAGCTCAACAGCTGGTATGGCATAATGCTAATGCAAGAAACAAAATTAAGGTGTGGCATGTGCAAAGTGTACATTTATAATCTAGATGCTTTCCAGTTCATTAATACGATGCAATGAAAATATGCATAACACACCCATGCAATCCATGCCACACCCATGTCTTTTTTACGAACCGCATCCGATGGATCTGAGTACCAACACCCGTTCACGGGCCTCCCCTCGTTGGATCTGGGTACCAATGCAATGGCCAGTTTTGGGTTTTTTACCACAGGATCTATACCCTCATAATGTATAGCACCAAGTGCTCAACCTACACTATGTTTTCAAAGGATTCACCATATGCCAATATGCTTTGATTTCACCACACAATAATATAATCTCAATGAAGCATGCTTTAAATAATGTATCATACTTGAAGCTATGCTAACATTTAAATCACAAAACTTGTTCCACATGAATACATGCCTCATACAATCAATTTAAACACATGGTCACAGTTCACGTTCATCACTTTACTAGATTCTCAAAAAATGCAAGAAACACACAAGCATGTGAACAACCAACTCCAAGTTATCAGGCAAACATATTCCAAATAATTCCCCAACAACAGTTAAGCATATCAATCATTCAATTTACTCATAAAATATTCCTAAACTTAATCCTATTTCTTACTTAGCAAAACATTATACCTAGAAGGGTTTTTCTCAAGCCTTAGAAGTCGTGTCCCCATGTAATTGAACCAAACAGTGAGAATGTAGAAGGTCAGACCGCCTTTTCCTTTCCTTTCAGTGTTCCTAAAAGCATGAAATATAACTCAGTCTATTTCTACTTGAATTATGCTATTCATCAAATTTTATGTTTTTATTTCATAAGTTTCCATTTTACTAAAATAGACTCTACCATTGAGTCCAGAATATCGAAGAAAATCAGTTTAGGCCTTCGCAAAATTCAATTTGGGCATCTGTGCTAAAAAGGGCAAAATGATCATTTTACACTTTTACGGGTTCTTACTTCTCAAGACCTTTTTTCACAAATTGGACTCCATGGTTGAGTCCAAAATGCTTGAAATAATAAAAATTCACTATTTCTTTACTTTAATCGGAGTTTGTTTGACTGCTTTTTAACTCAGTGGCATTTTCACAATTTTCCTTTATTTTTAATTAATTAATTAAATTAATATTTAATTAATATTTTATTCTGGGGTCAAATCATAACAACTATAAAAATTTTGGGTCACTTTATAATTACTGAAAGTCGTGGGCCAAATCAAAATTTGTTATTTTTGGTTATTCTAATTCGGTTTACCCCAACAGTGGATAGGACTTAAAACGGGGATAGAATATCCCAATTCAATTTCAATCTCAATTTAATTTCTTATACCTATTTCCAAGCAACCCAATTTCCCACTTAAGTTATACATCAAAATGACACCACTTTAGGGTATCCAATATGTCTGGGTGGGTCAGGTCTAACCCGAACTCGAACCGACCCAAACCCAAAACCCTACACAGTGTCTTCTTCTCCGACAGAACCAGCTAGGGTTCCGTCGCCATCTCCGACGACAGCGACTATTTTCCGTCCATATTCTGACCTAAATCAAATGTACTTTTCTTCATTTTTCATAAGGATCACACATCCAAGCTCACTTTTTGATTTAAAATACTAGATCTTCACGAATAGAGAAGATAACCGCTCTGGCTGACTTTCCAGCTAAGCCTTCCCTCTCATTTTTCGTGACTGTTAAGTCACTGTTTGAACCCCGCTTTAATCCCAGTGTGTTTTTGCATCTTTCTGGATTATTTCTTGGTGGTTTAAACAAGATTTCATGCATGAAATATAAGGAAACCCGAAACCACCATACAACCTGCAACTAGGGTTTTCTCTTCATTTCTTAACCTTTTTAAATGATTCTTTTTGCATTGTGTTCCATATTTCATGCTCTGTAAAACCCTAAAATCAAATCTAACTATCATGCTTCAAAAAAATTAAAAACATAAATGAACCAACTCACCTATTTTTTGGGTTTCTCGGTGCAACTTCTTCCTTCTTCTTTCTATTTCAACTTTTGGATCTCTCTATTGTCCTCTCAGCTCCTCTACCATGTTTACAGCCTCTCCACCACTTCTTTCTTTCTTACTTTCTCTCAAGCCGACGCATACAACTGGCATATACACAAAGGTATATACATACCTTCACGCAAGGCCACTTACAGCCCACTATTTCCCTTTTTTTCTGACTTTCCCACTGTTCTAATCACTTCTTCTTTTTCGTTCTTTTCAAAATGCATCTTTGCATTAAATGGGAGGTTAACCTTTGCATGTGTTATATGTAAATTATATAAAACACACACTTCACACACAGCAGTACACACACACCCACTTGCACACACAACGTGACGTGCACCCACACCTTGTGCACACACACACATACACACACATATATATATATATATAAATACATGCATATATATATCATACATTACTATATATATATGTATATATATATACATATACCATATATCACACATACACATTATTTTACTTTATATATATAGATATTTGCATACATGTATATCATACATTATACAGTATATATATATATGTACATCTACACATATATTTATTTAAATGAAAAATTTATTTCAAAAAAAATTCAGATCTCTACATCCTTCCCCCCTTAAAGAAATTTCGTCCCGAAATTTAGAAAAATACATCGATGAACAAATAACTTAGGATACCTAGCACAGACTTCAACCTCACATTCCCAAGTAGCTTCCTCAACCCCATGATGGCTCCAAAGTGATGCAAATCATAGCACAACTTCAAGGGATTTAGTTTAAGTCCCAATTGGGCCGGTTACGAGAGCACGAGCAAGGAAGTTTAAAGATGTACTCTTTTTTAGGAGAGGAGGTGTCACGACCCGAGACCCACCCTATGCGGATCTCGTGTCGCGTACCCGATCCAACACTGCTTATCGAATCAAGGGTCTCAACTTGTCACATAATCAGTGCTACTATCATGCAACAATTTAAAATGCGGAAATAAATAATTAAAAGCTGCGTGTGATACATATAATGTTTACAAAAATGCGGAATATAAAATTACTTAATACAACTGTTCATCCCCAAGACGTGGATAACATGGGAGAGTTATAAGACTGTCTGTACTAAGTATTACATTGCAACTTCAAAAATAAATGTCCACCTCCTAGCTGTCAGACTCTACGGTCTGTTCTCGAGATTTGTGCCTGCAAAATGTTGTGTAGTATCTGATGAGCTATGAAAACTCAGTAAGTAGTCCTTTACTCTGCCATGTGTGCAAGGGTATAAAGAATACTAGCCAGTCAATGAATATATAAGTCATTATCAGATGATGGAAGTCAAGTGATAAGGAAATGAAACTGCTATGCCAACAATGTCATACTGCTACAGTCATGAGCTATATCAAGTATGAAATGTAAGCACTGTACTGAAAGCTGTAAAATCTCATGATCATTCAATAACAATATAACATGATCAAGCTATGAATATCAACAATAAAGGATAGTGATATCAACTAAAACTGAGATGCTCTCGTGGGGCCCGGAAATCCCCCTAAGCTCGTATTCAGTTCCACTCGGGCTCTCTGAATAATACTGCTCTGTGCACAATGTAACTCCACGTCCCATGCCTCGCATAGCAACGGGTAAATGTTCCACTTGGAACCTAGACCCGAAGGTCATAAATAGCATCAGAATGGAGATGTGACTGAGCACAAATCCCGTACTAATAATACATCAAGATCATGCTATCTTCCACGAAGAGTATAGTGGAATTATAACTGGTTCTAGGCAATCTGACGTAACAGTAGTTTTCGAGGCTACGGTTACTAGACTGCTTTGAATAAAACTGTCTGGCCCTCACGGCCCTAGGTACAAGTGTACATAAGAAAATCTGTGCACAAGTGTACAATCATGATCGAGATATATAAAAGTCAATAACTGTCTACCACACGATAGGGCAATATCAATGTGGCTAAATAAATACTGGTGCGGATGTATAGAGTACAATAGGAAATATATATACAAGAACTATGACATGGCTGTGAATTGTAACACATGCAGAGATCGGATTTTACTTACTTCTTACTATCTATGAACTAGCAGAATTTAGACTGCTTTCTCTTTGCCTTCTCGTGTTCCTAAAATTCATGAAACACATTTCAGTCTATCACTACTTGAATTATGCTATTCAATAAATTTTATGCCTTTATATCTTAAATTCTTTGCGGAATTCAATTCGGACTTTTGTACTAAAAAGGGCAAAATGGTCATTTTGCATTTTTACAGTATTTTGTTCTTCGGGGTCTTATCTCATAAAACAGACCCCACCACTGGACTCAAAATGTCCGAGATAATAGGTTTTGACTATTCATTTGCCTTGTTTGGACTTCGTTTGACCTGTTTAGGGAAAAGGGCAATTTGGTCATTTTTGACATATTCAAGGGTCTCAAATTTTTCGGGACCTCATCTCATGTCGAGGACCTCACCGATGGACTCAGGAGGTACGAGATAGTAGGAATACATATATAACTTGTCTTAATTGGACAACGGGCCATTTCGAAGTATTTAATTTAATTAATTCATTTAATTAACTTAATTACTTAATTAAGTATAATATATATATTATTTTAGTTAAAACACGAATAGGTTGAATAGGATGGCATCTCCCTCCCCATATCACCCGTGTTCGAATCCTACCAGGTGCGTTCTACCTTTTTAAATTTTGTATTTAATTCACTATAATATATATATATATATATATCCTTTCTGTAAGTGGTCACATGTAGGTGCGTGGCCGAGTGGATAAGGCGCGCGTGGGGCGCGTGAGGTCAGGGGTTCGAACCCCTCTGACCGCATTTTCTTCCTTAACAGTTATACATATAAGGCCCAAACGACGTCGTCCCATTTAATTGGTGGCAAGCCCAGAGGCTGCCACCTGTCCCAAGTCCACCCAGTTTTATTTCCGGTCGGGTGCCGACCCGATCCGAAGCCGGATCCGGTCTCGGCTTAACCCGAACAGACCCACGTTTTTTCGGTCGTCTTCCCCACATCTCCGTAGGGTTCCGGCGTGAACAGTCGTCTTCTTCGGCGACTGTCACGCATTTTCCGGTGAGATTTCGACCCAAATTAAATTCCATTCCCTTCTATTTTTCCCAAGGATCTCGACCCTAGCCTCGGCTTGCCCTAAAACTCTCCTCATCTTCACGAAATAGAGAAAAACTAGCTCCGGCCGAATCTCCGGTGAGATGTAATTTTTCTATTTCGTGACTTTTTGAAGCACGATTTTGGCCTTAATTGTTTTAAATGATTTTCTGCACCTCTAAGGATCATTTTCATAAACAAATATCAAAGTTTTAAACATAAATTCATGAAACCCGAAATTATTCCATCAACTTGCAACTCCATATTTCTCTATGATTTCTCAACCGTTTTTCATGATTCTTTTTGCATTATAACCTATATTTCATAACCTACAAGACCCTATAGATAAATCAAAGTTTCATGCTCTGAATTTATAAAACAGAACTTAAAAACTCTTACCTGGTTTCGGTTATTAGGCCCTTGAACCCCTCCGTTTCTGCTTCAATATTTCTCTCTTCTTCTCCCCTTCAGTTCCTGATTCTCCCTTTTCTTTTCTATCCTCTCATCTCCCAACCCGTGCATATATATAAGCTTTTCCTTTTTTTTCTTTCTCTCTCTCTCTCTCTCTCTCTCTCTCTCTCTCTCTCTCTCTCTACTTTCTCTCTTTACCAGCTCTGCCAGCACCTTCTGATGGCCCTTCTTCCCCTGATTTAGGGCTGGTGCTCCCTCCACTAATGCATTTTTTGCATTGATGGATGGGAGACAAGGTGCACTAGGTATATTATATATATTATCACCTTATATATATATATATATATATATATCTTACACACTCTTTACACACACACACCACATGCAATTGTTCTTGTACTTGATGTTTTCCACTTGCCTATTTTCTTTTATTTTTATTGTTATATACACATAGATATACATCTATATATATATACATACATATATATATATAATATATGTATAATTCATAATTATACATATATATACGTATCTATACGCCTATACATATTGTGGCACACTTTACGATGCAATGTCCCAGGGTGCTCGGGTGTTACCCAGCACCTGTTATACATTTCAATCATTTTCCATTTTCATTTCCATGAAATACCGTGATACACATTTCTTACTGTTCAAGTTTCACAGTTTAACCGACTTACCTCGGTATACGTGACGTATCCCGGGTCGGGATATTACAGGAGGAATGATAGGCACCATGGCGGACCGAGTCTTACAGATCCTTTACAAGTTCCAAACGGGCCAATCAAGGAAGCAATGCAAAGGGCAAAAAAACGCTAATTGGGTGATTTTTGGACAGTTTCAACATTGCTTCATAATTTGGGCATAACTTTAGTATCCAAGCTCCGATTAAGATGATTCAAGATGATATGGAAAGCCAAGGAATAGTTCTACAACTTTCTTGTTTTGCATTTTCCAAGATTCGGGCTGTATCAAGGTCGAAATCAGGTTTGAAATTGCTGTACCTGCACTAATGACGTTTTTAGATTAATTAGTGGATTTCTTTTATTATTTTTTAGTCGGTAGTTTAGGATGTTTTGGGCCTGAAAATGTCCAGCCCATACCTTTTATTTAATGTAGGCCTTATTTGGCCCTAGGGTTTCAAAGAATGTTTTAAAAAGAACTTGTAGCCGTATTTGGCAAACAGATGATTATTCAGTAAATTTTGAGAGTATTTTCTCTACGGTTCTTTAAGAACTATCTGAACTTATCGGGATTTCCTGTGGCATTTACCAGCGACTTATCAAATGGATTTCCACCACCGTTTGTGGCATCTTTCTTATATCGAGGTTCTTGTTTCGCACTAATCAACGGGTTGAGGTCATATATACCAAGGTTCTTGTTTGTTGTAAACAACGGGTCGAGGTCTATCAATCAGATTTAATCGTGGAATGATCTTGGGATCCTTTTCATTATCGAGTCGCATGATCTTAGACCTTGACCAAAGGGATGGTCTTGCCTCACAAAACCTGGTCCCTAGAGTCCAATATCTGCACGGGTCTCTGGTCATAAGAAACGTCACCCTCCAACTGAAAATCTACCCAATCTAGTACATGTGAGGGGTTAGGCTCGTACTTCCTCAACATCAACACATGGAAGACATTGTGAACCCCAAATAGTTGTGGCGGTAATGCTAGCTTATAGGCCACCTCACCAACCTTCCCAAGGATTTTAAATGGGCTTATAAACCATGGCAACAGCTTCCTACTGTGCCCAAATCTCCTCAATCCTCGCCGTGGGGCTACCTTGAGGAACACATGTCCCCCAACATCAAATTACAAAGGTCGTCGCCTCTTGTTTGTATAACTCTTCTAGCAGCTCTGTGTTGTCAATAGACATTGTCTAATCACCTATATCTTATTCGTGGTCTCACGGACTATGTCTGGCCCTAAAGCAGCTGTCTCCCCTACCTCGGTCCAACATACAAGTGAACAACATGGTCTACCATACAATGCCTTAAATGGTGCTATCTCAATGTTAGACTGATAGCTATTGTTGTAGGCAGACTCTTTTAAGGCAAGGTGATCCTCCCAGCTACCCTCGAAGTCCATAACACAAGCTCTAAGCATGTCCTCAAGAATCTGAATGGTGCGCTCTGACTGATCGTTAGTTTGAGGGTGGAAGGCAATACTAAACAGTAGCTGAGTCCCTAAGGCTATCTGAAAACTCTGCCAAAATTGTGCAATGAAGCGTGGGTCTCTGTTTGAAACAATGGAAACCGGTACCCCATGTAGTCATACTATCTCTCGGACATACAGCCTACTAAGGACATCCACTGAGTCAGTCGCTCTAATTGGTAGGAAATGTGTAGACTTCGTCAACCTGCCAACTATAACCCAAACTGCGTCGTGACCTCTAGGTAACTTCGAAAGACCCATCACAAAATCCATAGTAACGTACTCCCACTTCCACTCGGCCATTGGCAATGGCTGTAACAAACCTCCAGATCTCTGGTGCTTAGCCTTAACCTGTTGGCACGTGAGACATCTCGATACAAACTACACTACATTTCCCTTCATCCCCGTCCACCAATACTGGCGGCGTAAGTTATGATACATCTTAGTGCCCCCTAGGTGCACTGCTAGGCGTGAATGATGGAAATCTCTAAGGACGTCAACCCTAAGAGACTCGGGAACAAAGACTTTACCCATATACCTCAAGCTAAGGTCAGAATGAACTGTCCACCCCTCAAAGCCCTCGGTACTAGCAACTCGTGCTCAAATCTACTCTGCCTCTATGTCCTGTAACTGTGCCTCAATAACCTTGCTCAACAGTGAAGGTTGTGCACACACACTGAACAGTGTGGCATGTCTTTCAGACTCGGCAAGCTCTAAGTCAAACTCACCAATGTCTCCCATTATCTCCCACTCTCTAATAACAATGCTAGCTACAGTGCTCCTCGGCCTCCTATTAAGTGCATCTGCTACGACATTGGCCTTCCCAAGGTGGTACTGAAGGTCAAAGTCATAGTCCTCCATATACTCCATCCATCTTCTCTGTCGAAAGTTCAAGTCCTTTTGCATTAAAATGTATCTAAGGCTCTTGTGATCTGAGAACACCTCGAACCTCACCCCATATAAGTAGTGTTGCCAACTTTTAAGTGCAAAGATAACGGTAGCTAACTCTAAATCCCGCTATATCCCCCCTCCTGTACTCTCAACTGGTGATACCCAGACTGAAGATCAATCTTCGAGAAGCATCTCGAACTCCTAAGCTGATCAAACAAGTCATCTATCCTCAGTAACGGGTACTTGTTCTTGATAGTAACCTGGTTCAGTCTCCTATGATCCATACAAAAACATAGTGTCCCATCCTTTTTCTTCGCAAACAGTGCCGAAGCACCCCACGGAGAAGTACTAGGACGTATAAAACCCTTACCCTGCAAATCAGTCAACTGCTCCTTCAGCTCTCTCAACTCAGTTGGAGCCATGCGATAAGGCAGGATGGAAAAAGGCACAGTGCTGGGGATAAGCTCTATTGTGAACTCTATCTCCCGTCTTGGCTGTAGACTAGTCAAGTCATTCAGGAAGACATCAAGAAACTCATCCACTACTGGTGGTAACACACTCTTTGTAGTCCCACCATCACTTGCAACCAAGCTAGCCAACATGTAACTATGACCTCCCCAACTCCTCGAGTCGTACAAGGGTGGGACTAAGAAATCCCCACGATCTCCTTTGAAGTAAAAGCTATCCCCCTTTGGAGTACACACTGTCAATCTCCCCTTGTAGCAATTTATACTCGCCTGGTAAGTAAACAACCAATCCATCCCCAAAATAATATCAAAGCCAGTCATGTCAAGCAAAATGAAATCAAATAAAAGGATGCGATCAGCTATCTCTATCGAGCAATTTCTACAGATCCTCGTCAATATCACACTACCCCCAACTGGTGTGTCAACATGCAATGGTGGGTCCAACCAATCTATGTCCAACCCCAATGTCATGGCAAGCATAGTAGATATGAATGAATGAGATGCACCCAAGTCTATCAATACACTGGCCCATGAACTAAACACAAGGAATGTACCTCGAACCACTAAAGGTCCAGAAGTAGAGGCCTTTGGTGTGGCTACTGCATAAACACGGCCTTGAATAGTCTGGCCCTACCTACCCCCCCTCTCTGTCCCTACTGACCTCCTCCCCTCTGTACGAGAGCTCTAACACTCAATGTGGAGGCTACAGACTGGAAATATGGTGCTGGGGGTCTATGGCCTAGCTGTGACTGTGGTAGAGGCATCTGGGTATGCTGGTAATAATGGGGCCTCGGTGTGCTCTATAAGGTCTGCCCCTAAAGACAATTGGCCCTAATATGGCCCATTTGGTAGCAGGTGTAGCAAAGTCGTGGATCTCCCCACCCCTAACTCTGTGCCTGAGATGGAACTAACATCTGACTCAGTCCAGCCCCATATCCCTAATTGGGATCTCTCTGTGGGCAATCGGCCATTCTATGGCCAGGCTATCTACACTAGTAACATGTAATGGGTCCCTGTGATACCCCCCTTCGAGGAGCAACAGACATAATAGACTGGGGGGCTAAAAACTGAACAGGCCTCTAAGATGTCGATGGAAAAGATGCACCGGTTCGGGACCTCTTCAATGGTCTCCTACTAGTGTGAGTCAGGGTAGGCACAGTAGGATGGGTAGGCATAGACACCTGTGCTATGGCTGTCCTGCCCTAGGTCCGGGATTCCCTGATCCCTCTAATACCAGCCAGCTCCGTCTCTACTCTAGTGACCCTGGTCACCACCTTCTCATACGTGTCCATAATGTGTCCGACCAATCTGTCCCTAATAGAGGTCTTCAATCCCTTGACAAAATGAAAGACCCTCAAACGCTCATCTCTAATAATGTGTGGGGAAAATCTCCCTAATGCAGTAAATCGGGACTCGTACTGAGTCACTGCCATATCCCTCTGGAGTAGTGTCCCAAACTCTTCCATAAACCCGATCCTGGCATTCTCTAGAAAATAGTGGTCATTAAACATGGCCACAAAAGCATCCCGTCCCTCACCGAACCTATCTATCCGGTCAGTAGCTACTCTCCCTAACTAATCAGCAACTCAGTAAACTGGAAGATGGCACATCAAATCCTCAAATGTGGCTCGGTGATCCCTTGTGAGTCTAGGATCCTGGTGATCTGATTCAGCCACTCTTTTGCGACCAATGGGTCAGGCTGCCTTGCGAATGTAGGAGGCCTCATCCTTTAGAACACCTTCATCACGAAGGTATCCCTGGTCTCACCACCTGTAGTCCGGGTCTCTTGTATGGCTCGGAAACACTCTTATATAATGGCCGTCATATCTCTGGCACCAATGGTCTGCTCTACCTCCTCTACTAGAGCAGGTGTAGGAGCTGGAGCGGGTGTAAGAGCAGAAGCAGGGGCATCAGCCTCTTCAACTGCACTATGGGCTGGAGTAGTAGCTCTAAGTATGCCATGCCGAGGTGGGGCAGTGGCCCTAGGTCTACCTTACATAGGTGGTCCGGCTCTCGCATGAGCTCTCCTCGGTAGCATGAGTCTATAGAAAGAGAAAAAAAAATTTAATACCCCTTTTTACATCTAGGCATAATCATAAAAAAAAAATTCGTAGTCATGTTCTTATCAATAACTTACACTTAACAAGTAGTACGTATAGCATGTCATAATGTACACTTAATCAATTCTCACACATTACGCATATCATGCATCTCACTACATTAAACCACACAATCATGCATCATAATATAACATCAATTAACACGTAATCACAACATGACATGCTTCAAGTGTAGATAATCATGTAACACACAAGATCCTATCGTATACTACCGGCAGTTCACACTAAGTCTCACTCTTTCCTCTAGGGTCTCATGGTGTTTAACAACACCCCACAGTCTCTAGGTATTCGAACCTATGCTCTGATACCACGTTGTCACGCCCTGAATTTTCACAAACTCAGGGAGTGAGTGAAATAAACAAAAAGGGAATAATAAAAGACAATTACATGCATTTCAAACACTAACCCAATTCATGTTCTGATACTAATCCATAAAGCCATGCCCGTTGTTTCATAACATACAAATAAACATGTATAGTTTAGGGCTTATGCCCTTGTACAACATCAAAATATGCCCCAAGGGCCAAAATCCTCCATGATCCACATCCCCTCTGCTCTCCAAGACTTCCTCAAGTCTCAAGTATCAAGAGCATCATCTGTAATATGATATCCATGAATGGGTCAGCTCAACTGCTGGTATGACATAATGCTAATGCAAGAAACAAGATTAAGGCGTGGCATGTGCAAAGTGTACATTTATAATCTAGATGATTTCCAGTTCATTAATACAATGCAATGAAAATATGCATATCACACCCATGCAATCCATGCTACACCCATGTCTCATTTACAGACCGCATCCAATGGATTTGAGTACCAACACCCGTTCACGGGCCTCCCCCGTTGGATCTGGGTACTAATGCAATGGCCAATTTTGGGTTTTTTACCACAGGATCTACACTCTCATAATGCATAGCACCAAGTGCTTAACCCACACTATATTTCTAAAGGATTCACCATATGCCAATATGCTTTGATTTCACCACACAATAATATAATCTCAATGAAGCATGCTTTAAATAATGTATCATACTTGAAGCTACGATAACATTTAAATCACAAAACTTGTTCCACATGAATACATTTCTCATACAGTCAATTTAAACACATGGTCACAGTTCATGTTCATCACTTTACTGAATTCTCAAAGAATTCAAGAAACACACAAGCACATGAACAACCAACTCCAGGTTAGTAGGCAAACATATTCCAAATAATTCCCTAACAACAGTTAAGCATATATATCTTTCAATTTACTCATAAAATATTCCTAAACTTAATATTATTTCTTACTTAGCAAAACATCATACCTAGAAGGGTTTTTCCCAACCCTTGGAAGTCGTGTCCCCTTGTAATTGAACCAAATAGTGAGAATGTAGAAGGTCAGACCGCCTTCTCTATTCCTTTCAGTATTCCTAAAAGCATGAAATATAACTCAGTCTATTTCTACTTGAATTATGCTATTCATCAAATTTTATGCTTTTATTTCATGAGTTTCTATTTTACTAAAATAAACTCTACCATCGAGTCTGGAATGGCGAATAAAATCTATTTAGGCTTTCGCGGAATTCAATTTTGGCATATGTGCTAAAAAGAGCAAAACGGTCATTTTACACTTTTACAGGTCCTTACTTCTCGAGATCTCTTTTCACAAATTGAACTTCACAGTTGAGTCTAGAATGCTCGAAATAATAAAAATTCATTATTCCTTTACTTTAATCGGAGTTCGTTTGACTGCTTTTTAACTCAGTGGCATTTTCATAATTTTCTTTTATTTTTAATTAATTAATTAAATTAATATTTTATTCTGGGGTCAAATCATAATAACTATAAAAATTTTGGGTCACTTTATAATTACTGAAAGTCGTGGGCCAAATCAAAATTTTTTATTTTTGGTTATTCTAATTCAGTTTACCCAAACAGTGGATAGGACTTAAAACAGGGATAAGATATCCCAATTCAATTTCAATCTCAATTTAATTTCTTTTACCTGTTTCCAAATAGCCCAATTTCCTACTTAAGTTATACATCAAAATGACACCGCTTCAGGGTATCCGATATGTCCTGGTGCGTCGGGTCTGACTTGAACTCGAACCAACCCAAACCCAAAACCCTATACAGTGTCTTCTTCTCTAGCAAGACCAGCTAGGGTTCCGTCGCCATCTCTGGCAACGACGACTATTTTCCGTCCATATTCTGACCTAAATCAAATGCAGTTTTCTTCATTTTTTCATAAGGATCACACATCCAAGCTCACTTTTTGATTTAAATTACTAGATCTTCACGAATAGAGAAGATAACCACTCCGGTCGACTTTCTGGCCAAGCATTCCCTCTCATTTTTCGTGACTGTTAAGTCACTGTTTGAACCCCACTTTAATCCCAGTGTGTTTCTACATCTTTGTGGATTATTTCTTGGTGGTTTAAACAAGAGTTCATGCATGAGATATAAGGAAACCCGAAACCACCATACAACTTGCGACTAGGGTTTTCTCTTTCATTTCTTAACCTTTTAAATGATTCTTTTTGCATTTTATTCCATATTTCATGCTCTGTAAAACCCTAAAATCAAATCTAACTATCATGCTTCAAAAAAATTAAAAACATAAATGAACCAACTCACCTATTTTTTGGGTTTCTCAATGCAGCTTCTTCCTTCTCCTTTATGTTTCAACTTTTGGATCTCTCTACTGTCCTCTCAGCTCCTCCACCATGTTTACAGCCTCTCCACTACTTCTTTCTAACTTTCTCTCTAACCGACGCACACATCTAACATATACACAAAGGTATATACATACCTTCACGCAAGGCCACCTGCAGCCCACTATTTTCTTTCTGTTCTAACTTTCCCACTGTTCTAATCACTTCTTCTTTTTGCTCTTTTCAAAATGCAGCTTTGCATTAAATGGGAGGTTAACCTTTGCATGTGTTATATGTATATTATATAAACCACACACTACACACACAGCAGTACACACACACCCACTTGTACACACAACCTGACGTATATAGATATTTGCATACATGTATATCATACATTATACAATATATATATATATATATGTACATTTACACATATAAAATACACATTTCATACATACACATATATTTATTTAAATGAAAATTTTATTCCAAAAAAAATTCAGATCTCTACAGTGGTTATCTTAGCTTTGATTATAGTGGTTTTATTTCTTTTTGGTGATATTTGTATTCTGATAATTTGTTGGCAATGGGTATTTTGAGGGAATTTTTTTTTTCTTCTTGGAAAACAGTTTGTCAATTATAGGGTATCGCTAGCAATGTCGTAACAGTTTGTCAATTAATTTGACAGAAATTGTTGAATTTAAGTCATAAATCAAAAGTTTTTATAGAAATAATTAGTTTAAATTCTTAATTAATTTCATACCCAAGTGCATCAATTAACCACACTAATTTAAATATACAAATAAAATAAAGTACAATTCCAGCAAAAAGAGTCACTCAAGGAGTAAGGAAATTGTTAGAGATATGATTCATATTCTTGTAATAAGTGAAACTAGGTATATAGGTCTTGTTTGCTGAGTGTAGTGAATAAATTTGAAATTTTTGTATTAATAAAAAATTACTTCTCTTTAGAAATACATCTCTATAATTTAGTTTGGTTATTATCAAAATCTTCACTGGTATAGTATGACTTGTGTTAACACTCAACTAACTTAATAATTACAAACTTATAAGATTCTGAAATGAATTACCAATAACTTGAGATAAATTTTTACATAATGATTATATAACAATTTTCCTCACACGGAGTCTCATATAATTGCTAAATAATTAGTGTCAAAAATTTGTCACTAGATGGATTAATTGAAGTCTGTATCCAAAGGAGTAGACCCCCTTTTTTGGGGTGGGGGTTGAATTTTTCTTGTATTTTGAGTCCATTTCTGGTCAGCCCCCCTCCAAACAATCTTTGTGTTATTTGTCTGTCTGTCTCTCTCTCTCTCTCTCTCTCTCTCTCTCTCTCTAGACTGGGTCTCTCTCCAAGATGTTTTCCTTCCTAGCATCTTTGTCCCTTTTAGAGTAAAAGGTTCCAGTCAATAAGGGCTAACCCTGCTTGTGGCAGCCTCAATCCATGGGTTGGACTGCCAATTCAACTCTCATTACGTGTCACTCAACTATACAAATTAAATCATAAATGAGTTATTGATCTTGTATTATTACTTATGTATTTTTATTTATGTAATATGTCACTAGATGAAAGAGATAGATGGAAGAAAGGGGCTTCCTTATCCAATGACACATCACATATGTGAAGATACATGCATAAAGATAGATAATGTAACTCCCCGATCTGATTAATTAATAATTAGTCCGCTAATTATTAATTAGAAACAAGATAACAAATAATTAAGAAAATTTATCAGGACTTTTCGATAAATTACAATGGACAAGTAAAATGATTAAATGCACAAAGAAGCGATGTAAAATGTTGATTTGAATTGTTTGGGGCAAAATATAAAATTCCGATAGCCAAACAAGGCCTTAAGTTAAAACGTAGAAAAAGGGCCAAAAATGCAATGGACAAGTCTTGAACCCTTGACCCAAAAGAGCAAGAAAACTTAATCCCAAGAATTTTACCAATTGGCTACAAGCACTTCTGTGCTTTATTATACATATAATATATATATATATATAAGGTCCAAGTTTTGAATATTAACAATGAAGTGGCAGCCCCTCATTGAATCCCACCTTCCCCCATCGTTTTCCTATAATAATACGTGTATATATATATATATATGCCTATACCTATATATGAGACCTAATGATGATAACTTATCTAGGGGGAGAAGGTTGAGTGTAGGAAAAGAGAAAATAAGTGTGTTGTGTGCATAAAACAGTGCAAGCCAACCTGTGTGATGGCAGATCAGTTAAAGAGAGAGAGGAGTGAGAGAAACAATGTTGTGTAAAGAATTGTGTGTACATCCATGGTGTTTGCATGGTGCTTCCATTGGAGGTGCATGAAGGGAGGAAGGAACTGAGGCACAACCAACAACCAAGGACCTCCCCTTGAGCCAAGAAAAGAGAGAGAGAGATTGCTGTACAAAAGGTATAAACCCATAAGCCCAGAATTTTCCTCTTTGAATTTTGCTCACTGATTTAGTTTGCTTAAGCCCTAAAGACTGCATGCATGAGCTACTGTGTCACCTAGGGACCATTATAGATTAATTGGGAAAGGCCAAGAGGCTCGAAGAACCCTAGACTGTAAATCCACCATTGACAGACCTTCCATGTGGCAAGTCTGATGTGACCCAAACCAAACTAACTTTGGATTGTATAGACCTGATCTAGACCTTAAGAAGGTTCTAAAATGCCTAAGCCGCGACCCGAAAGACCTAGGATCGACCCTCGAATGGTGAGTTGCAGGTTTCGGCCATGAAACCCAGCTACTGTTCAAGAACCCTAAACTAAGATTTGTGAATGGGGGCTTGAACCTCATGATCCGTAGGTCACCACAAACGAAACCCTATCAACTTTAAGCCAAAAATGGGGACTTACAACCGAGTTGCAGGTTCGGTTATCTCTCAATGCACCGAGCATTTGAGCTTGTTTTGAAGCATAAAACTAATGCCAAAATGTTGGCCTAACATCCAGAAACTGTTTGGGATAGAAAGCAGTAAGAAACCGTGGCTAAAATATCACGAAATCAAAAAGAAAGGAAACTATAAATTAGGGCAAAACTGGGGAAGAAGGCGGAAGACGATGAACAATTCTGGGTCAGTTCGGGTAAGTTTCGGGTTACGGTCGGGACCCAACCCGTCTCATAAACGGTTTAATTGAGACGGCACCGTTTCGGTCTAAGTGTTTTGTTTTAAAATTGGAAATCCATCTGTTTGGTAACACAGATAATAAATCTGAAATAGGGATTAGGTCAACCCAAAACACGGATAAGGGCCAATTAGGAATAACAGGAATATGTTATTCCAGTTTTCTGAAGATAAGTGAACCGATTGGTTTTAAGGTCTTAGACCGGTTCAACTAAATGAACCCTAGAATCGGACGGTTCAGAACCTTTATTTTTATGAATTCTGTTTTAAACCCCAAATGTTTCTGAAATTACGGTTTGACCCCAACTGTTTTGCAAAATTACACTCTGGCCCAGCTTGTGGAAAAATTATGCAAATACACCCCTGGAAAAATAAATAAATAATAAAATAATTATTTTATTAATTAGATAAAATTACTATTTTACCCTTGGACACTAGATGAGTCAAATGAAGCCCAAATTAAATAAATAAATAGTGTATTTCTACTATTTCGAGCATTCCAGACTCAATGGTGGAGTCCGATCTGGGAAATTAAGTCCCGAAAAATAAAGACACGCAAATGATAAATGACTGTACTGCCCCTAATGATGCCCAGGGTTAATTAAAAATAAAAGATAGTCTAATATAACTATATCGGACACTCTAGACCAAATGGTGAGGTCCATTTTATGAACTGAGGTCCCGAAAATTTAGCTATGGCCTGTGAAATTACCAAAATACCCCTAATACTATACGAAGCCTAAATAAAGTCCAAATTGGGCAAAATTGATACCGATAGAAGCCCAGATACTCGTGAAACTGTATACATGTTTAAATGATGAATCGGGGTCAGAGTTTCACAAAATGTAAAATGACCAAAATACCCCTAAGCATGGTAAGTGCAAAGAAGAGGCCGAATAAAGGCCAGTTTGTTCTAATAAATTATCATAAGCATAATTATGAAAATCGAAGGGCTAAATATGACTCCAGAACAGTCAACGTATAAAATCAAAAATGACCAATGTGTCTCGATGATCAAAAGCAAATACCAAATGAAGTCCAAAAAACTCAAAAATTTGTATATACGATATGTGGACTATTCTGAGGACCATGATAGGGTCCAGGGCAAGAATGAAAGAATTACCATTTTGTCCCTAAGGGCAAATAAGTGCTTAATTGATAACGACTGAAGCCAAAATGACTTAAAATATTATTCGGACAGTTGCTAAACCTATCTAAGGAATTTAATTACATAAGTTGAAACCCAATGAGTGGGTAATAGGCCAATGAACTTAATTGGGCCATCTGATAGACCCCTAAGATGATGAATAAGACATGAATTAACGAATTCTGATATGTCTGTGATTATTGATAATTATTCAGGCTATGCGAGGATATGCCTGAAATATCTGAAGATCATTAGAGTATTTGTAAATGGGGAATATGACACTAAGAAACCGAGGTAAGTAAATCTGAACTTTGTTATGTGGTCCTTCCTCAGCCAGTCACATTTATTTGCATATGCTGCCAAACTTGTACTCTATTAGCTATCTGATAAACCCGATTTCTTTGATTGATGCCAATCTATTGGTGATTACCCAGTGAACTTGATCTCCTTGATTGATGCCAATCGACTTGTGATTAATTGTTCATGCTTGTACCTTGGGTTTGACTTATTTATCTATATCATGTTGTGATCTTGACTTGTGGATACTTAAGCATAGTTGCACCATCATATATACCGTGCCATGATCTTGTGATATATCTTGTTGATGGAAATCTTATTGATCCACACACTTATGTCTCGTTGAACGAGGTTTTGACTATTTCACATGATTGTATATCCTGTGTGGAAATTATTGATCATGATATTCGGTATGAGCCCAAGGGTTGTACTCAGTCACAACGGCCCATCTATTCCAAGATGCAGGGAGGACCCTTTGGGGTCTGTTGTGTCCTTCGGGACATGTTGTGTGTGTCCTTCGGGACTTATAGTAAAAGAGCTCTGGCACTATTCAGGTAGCCCAAGAGAAAGATGCAGACCTGAATATGCGTGCTCTGGGGGTATGCCGGGCCCCGTTCTGTTACGCATCTGTTATGTTAGAATTCGATATTAACGTTTTGCATTGTTGGATGATCATATTTTACACCCTCTAAATGATCATATTATTTGCAAGCATGAAATACTTTTGATTAACTGACGTATTATTGGTGGTAGCTATTTATTGTGTTGAGCTGGATCTCTTTGACTAATTCTCTCTAGACCCTTGGGTCATTGTTGTTATATTTCAGTGACTGGCTGTGTATCCATCTGTTATCCCTTCTTCTATATCCTTGTGAACTAACCCTGACCCATGGCAAAGCTAGGAATTTACTTACTGAGCTTTGTTAGCTCAGCCCTTATTTATAACCATTTTTTAGGTAGCTTATGACGGATGATATGCAATGAGATAACTAGCAGAACTAGTGAAGCAAAAATGATTTACACCGACGAGGTGAACTCCAAGTTAAGTTGACTACGTACTCTGTAAGGTTAAGTTCACAATTTGTATTATAATGTTACATCATTAGTGGTGAGGTTAGCCTACTATGTTGGATCACTATGATTAAATTGTACTTGGAGACATTCTGAATGTTGATCATTAGAGATAAGTTCGATTAGCTGAATTGTACTGGTGTGACTTCCGCTTTAAGTAATTCATTGATATAGAATGGACATATTGGAGCACGTATATTGATACTCTAGAGATATTTGATGATTGATTCTAGACGTGCTCTGATGTGTCTGGATGAGTTGCATTTTTAATTTAAAAAGGTTTTAATTTTCACTGCTTTGACCCTACATTTAGAATGCAATTCATTGTAAAGTTCAGAAGTTTCCTTTGGTTGGTCGCATTGACGGTGGAAAAAATCGGCAAGGTGGCCAACTGGCATCACGTCCTCGAGATCTGCGTAGGGTAGGTTTTGGGTCGTGACAGATAAGCCATAGTAAAATCCAACATTGGTTCAAGACTGGGATGAAGAATCTACTCTCGCCCTGCCCTACGTGTCCTGAATATATATTTAAATTAGCTCGATTGTCATATTCTTGTTTTAGTAGTGTTTGTAACTAAATGATCATGTAACTCAATGTATAATTGCATTCATGTAAGCCTAGCCCCGTTCGGGAGTCATTTTCATCACATGTGAATCTTGTCGTGAAATTTATTCACGATTGGGCTCATGTGTATGAAAATCGATTCTTGAATTGTTCATAGAGGACAATTCAGGAATGCATACTTGTTAGTTTATACCCTATTTTTCTCTAATTGGTTTATATTCTTTGACTTTGGGCTCCATGTGTGCCCTTTTTCTAGTTTATACATGTATATATGTGACTATACATATGTATATGTGTGTGTATATATATATATGTGTGTATGAAAATATTTATACATATATAGGAGAGAGAAGCAATGTTGAAGTTATGTAAATTAAACATTAAATTTTTCTTGAATGAACAAAAACAAAATCCACCAAAGACAGTTGCCAGAAACTTAATTTTTTTCTAAAAACAAACACAAGGTAAGAAAGAGTTATGAGTTCTGGAAAAAAAGGGGAGACAATAAATGCTATATGGTGGAGACTAAAAAAAACTCTTAGGTAATAGGTTATTTTTCAATATTAGATATATCAATTGCATTAATGTAAGCCAAGCCCCGTTCGGGAGTCATTTTCATCACATGTGAATCTTGTCGCGAAATTTATTCCCGATTGAGCTCATGTATATGAAAATTGATTCTTGAATTGTCCATAGAGCACAGTTCGGGAATGCATAAATCTGTATTGCAATCAATATCTTCTCATGCTTGAATATTCTACTATAACAAAATTTCAGCACGGTCGCCTATTGTTCTCTGGGTATATATTTAGGCATGCTAATGTCTATCTCGTATACTTAGAGAACCGTGGGGAGATGCTGCCAAAATTTTGTCCGAATGGAATCAAGCATTTGATTTGCTGCTGATTGCAATGTAGATTGTGCATTCACGAATGGGATAGGACCACCTTACCCTTTAGAGAAAAGTTAGAGGTGATAAGATTCATGTTTCATATTTATAATGAGTACCATTTTTGACTTGTATTAGGTAAAAGAAAATGGATAAGAGTTGGATGGACTTGAGGGGCAGGCATTTGCCAGGGTATGTGAAGGGGATCAAAGATTTTACTGAGTTTGCTAGTGCATCTGCAGATAGGAGAAATAGGATAAGATGTCCATGTAAGAGGTGCAATAATAGGGATTATATACATATAGATGAGGCCAAAAAGCACCTACTCCAACACAGGATGGACAAGAGGTATATGTGTTGGCAATTTAACGGGGAACACCGTGACGTACGAGTGGTATTTGAGGATGAAGAAGAAAACGATGATGATGACTTTGGTGATAATGTTGGGGTTGGTTACAAAGGCTTGCCACAAATGCTGGCAGACTTGTAGAGGGCTACAACTAGGGCGAGTAGTCATAGGAGTGACACAGGACAATCGGAAGCATTTAAGTCCTTGTTGAGGGAAGTAAGGCAGTCGTTATATCTGGGTTGTGATAAGTTTTCAAAACTGAACTTTCTCGTGAAGCTCCTTCATGTTAAGACCATCAACCGATGGAGTAACAAATCATTTAATATGGTCATTGAATTGATTAAAGCAACACTTCCTACCGGGGAGACCCTTTCAAAATTATATTACGAGGCGAAAAGAATATTAAGAGATTTGGGCCTCAGGGATATTCTCATACATGCGTGCAAAAACGATTGCATGTTATTTTGGAAAGAGACTGAACAATGTAAGAAGTGTACGGTATGCCACGAACCTAGGTACAAGTTGAATGAAGGAAAGAGCAAGACAATTCCACACAAGGTGCTGAGATATTTTCCCTTAAAACCTAGACTACAAAGGTTGTACATGTCTCAAAAGACGGCAGAAGATATGCGGTGGCATAAGGAGAAGCGTGTTGCTGAGGAAAATGTATGTAAGCATCCGATAGATTCTCAAACTTGGGGTGAGTTTGATACAAATCACGAATGGTTTGCAAATGAGGCACGTAACGTACAACTTGGGCTGGCTAGCGACAGTTTCAATCCGTTCAGTGACATGAGTAATGCTTACAGCATGTGACCGGTGTTGCTTGTGCTATATAACTTGCCATTGTGGAAATGTATAAAAGAACCATTTATCTTCATATCGTTGCTTATTCCAAGGCCAAAGTCTCCTGGTAATAAAATTGATGTGTACTTGCGTCCTTTAGTGGATGAGTTAAAGGAATTGTGGGAGGTAGGAGTGGAGGCATACAACGTCTCTAAGAATGAGACATTTCAATTGCATGCAGTGTTGCTATAGACCATAAATGACTTTCCAGCATACAGGAACTTGTCTAGGTGGAGCACTACGGGGTATCTGGCATGTCCGGTTTGCAATAAGGATGTATGTTCCCTACATTTGTCTAATGGAAAGAAGATATGCTACATGTGCCATCGTCGTTTTCTGCCACCATCACATGGCTAGAGAAATCGGCTGAAGCATCTATTTGATGGAGAAATTGAGCGCAGATTATCACCTCCATTGTTGTCTGGTAAAGACGTGTTGGTGTAATTGGCACTCATCTAACTAGTGAGGTTTGAGAAGATACCGGGTACTAAGAAAAAGAAACGTACTAATGTGGAGTTAAATTAGACGAAAAAGAGCATATTTTTTTATTTGCCATACTAGGAGACCCTTAAGTTGAGGCACAATTTGGATGTTATACACATCGAGAAGCACATCTGTGATAATGTGCTGGGGACTTTAATGAACATTGAAGGGAAGGTGAAGGATACTGTTAAAACCCAGTTGGACTTGTAGGAGCTGGGAATACGGAAAGAGCTACACCTAATACGTAGCGGTGATAAATATATCGTGCCTCTTGCACAGTATACGTTATCGTCCGCAAAGCGAATGAGGACTTACAAATGGTTTAAATCGGTGAAGTTTCCAGATGGATACGCATCGAATATATCTCGGTGTGTAAATGTTATAGATGGGAAAATATCGAGATTAAAGAGTCATGACTGCCATGTCCTTTTACAACGAATTATTCCGGTTGCACTACATGGATATCTCATTGATGACATATCAACTACATTGACTAAGCTAGGCTGCTTCTTTAGAGAATTATGTGCGAAGACGTTGAATTTGGAAGTACTGGAAAAGCTCGAAAGGGATATTGTCGTGACCCTCTACAAGTTGGAAAAGATTTTCCCTCCAGCTTTCTTTGATGTAATGGTCCACTTAGCTGTGTATTTGCTTTATGAGGCAAAAATTGGCGAACCTGTCCAATACCGTTGGATGTATCCAATAGAAAGGTATATTTAATTTTATGAATTATGTTATCTATCCATCCTAACTATTTTAATGTATAACTGATTAATTATTAAAACAGATATTTGCACACATTAAAGTAATATGTGCGTAACAAAGCACGACCGGAAGGGTCAGTTGCTGAGACTTACGTTGATGCTGAATGTTTCACCTTCTACTCTATGCATCTTGAAGATATTGAGACAAGGTTTAATCATCAAGAGCAAAATTTTGATAGATGTCTAGGGTAGCAACGAACTGGCCTTATGGTGTTTAATCAGAATGTGTGGCCAATAGGTACCTGTATATATGAATGGTGTCATCCTTAAGACTTAGAAAAAGCCCACTACACCATACTCAACAACTGCAATGAGACATTGCCATATTTTAAGTAAATTTATCGAAATCATTACAATACTATATTAGTACACAAATGTAAGTTACATATAACATATCTCATCTTATGCAGTAAGCATATGATCGAGCCTCAGAGAGAACATGTATCAAGTTCTAATCTATAGCAAAGACAACAAAATTTGTTTCCAAAGTGGTTCGGAGAACGTGTAAGACAAGGTTTCAATTAATTGTAATTGTATTAGTTAGTGCATTTGTATTCAATCAATTTTGTACTTGTATTGAATTAATAGATGAAGCTATTACGCCACCAACAATCTCCTGAGGTGTACGATCAATTATATTCCTTGGCATGTGGTCCTGATCAAAGGATATCCCGCTACACCGGTTTAATTGTTGATGGTGTTCGATTTCACACGAGGTAACGTGAGGTCAGTCGACGAACACAAAATAACGAGGTCCTTATTCAGAGAGATGGTGACGCAGGACAAACTATAGAGTACTATGGTGTTTTACAAGACATCATATAGTTACATTATTGCTACGATAATTCTGTGTATATTTTTAAATGTGAATGGTGGGATGTAAGTAATAAGAAGATTGGAATGCAGATCGATAAGTACTTCATAAGTATTAATACGTCACGCACGATATTTAAAGATGATCTGTATGTTTTGGCATCTTAAGCAAAAAAAAATTCTATTTGAAGGACACAAAAATCAGAGATGATTGGCATGTTGTCCAAAAAATAAAATCTAGAAATGTTTATGATGTCCTAAAAGTTGGCGAGGGAGATGAAGATTTGGAGAAGATTGAGGAGGCGCTACAAAAAGAGTCTCAAACTGCCTACAATGGTATTATCCGACATGATCAGGAAGATGTTACTTCGTATCAGTTGAATAGAACTAATGTAGAACCAAATCATGTCGTAGCTTCTAACTTCAGCAATACCACATAATTAGATTCGAGGGATGCAACGTTCATTAATGATGATGATAATGAGGAAAGTAATTTTGATGATGACACATTGTTAGAGTATTGTACCGAGAATGAAGAAAATTTAAGGGCGTGGTAGGTCAAAAAATCGTAGCTTACAAGTTTAGATGGAAGCAGCGGGGGCGCACGCCTTCGGATTGAGATACCTTCGGGCCTGTTGAAGCCCGTTGGTGGGTGGGCACAACAATTCACTATAGAGGTCGGCATCATTTGCCGGCTACATGCCCCACTCCATATTAGTGACAAGAGTCGGGTCACTGATGCGGAGAGACGAGATATTCATGCGCATATCTTGGTATGTCTTTTATTATTGTGTTCACCTAAATTTTAACATATCTAATGATGTAATGTTTTGATAATGATATGTTTTACAAGAGAAGTTTGACATCGACCTCGACCTGCCTCATATCGTGAAGGCAATGGATCATTACTTGGGAGTCCGTTTCAGGGACTATCAACATAGGCTCCACATGCACTACTAGGCGAAGGTGGCAGCTGGTAGAGAACCTCGTGACAGACCCTACAGGGGGGTGGCTGTGAACGATTGGATGTTACTATGTGACCGATTCGCTAGTGATGCATTCTAGGTAAAAATTGTCAAAATTAATTTTATTGTATGATAAATCATTGTCATTTATACTAACCGTCTTTGTTTTGGCCAAGTATAGGAACTTAGCAAGAAAAATAGTGAGAGTAGAAGCAAGCAACAGGTGACCCATTGTAGTGGATCACGATCTTTTGTTAGGTATAGGCATGAGATGGTAAGTTAATACATGTATCAAGTTCTTATTGTATAATATTTTCATGAAATTAATCTTCACAAGCTACTATTTATTTGCTGCAGCGAGACCAGGAGACCGGTGCACCACCCAGCCCCATTGAGTTATGGCACAAGACGTACTACAATCCCCAGAAGTGTTGGACTGGGCCTGAAGCTCAGCGGCTTTTTGTAAGTTATTCATATATCTATATATATATATATATATACACACACTAGTATTACTAATTTAATATTAATCTAAAGTTATAAAAGTAATAACATATATTTATGTGCTTTTATAGAAGGAGATGGTCCAGCTACGTGCTTAGTCGACTCCTGAGGGTGAGCATCCACCGACCGATCACCAAATACGGGAGACTGTTCTAGGCAAGAGGCGCAGATATGTGCGTGGCTTAGGGAGTGGGATGGAGCCGATGGCATCGTCCTCTAGCGTTGAGAGTGATGCTAGGTTTCATGCAGCCACCTAGAGAACTAAGGTAGTTGAACAAGAGAATGCAGAGCTGCGGTAGAAGATGATGTCGCTCGAGGATCGCCAGGCCCAGCTAGAGGCTCTTGTACAAACGATGCTCAGCCAGTAGGGAGGCTCTATTCAGCCTTGGTAAGTTTTTAAAATTATATAATTTGGTGGATTTATTATTTATAGAAAATGTTACGTAAAAATTAAAAAAAATATATATAGTTGCATAAACTTATTTAATTTCATCGGTTCGAATGACCGTTAAAAACTTTTGCAAGTTTCTGCTCCAAAAAGGCCCATTTTGGCATTTTGACTGACCAAAACACTGGATACCAGCCTACCGAACCCGAAACCCCATCACACACCTCCCAAATAATAAAATAGACTTGCACGAACTTACGTCACTCAATTCGAATGCCCGATCTGAAACTTTTTCAAGTTTTTGCTCCAAAAAGGCCCATTTTGGGCTTTTTGACGGACCAAAACACCGGGGAGTAGCCTACCGACCCTAAAATCCCATAACACGCCTCCCAAATGATAAAATATAATTTCACGAACTTGCGGCACTCGGTTCGGATGCCCGGTTTGAAACTTATGCAAGTTTCAGCTCCAAAAAGGCCCATTTTGGGGTTTTGACGGACCAAAATTCTGGATATTGGCCTAACTACACTAGAACCCCATCACACACCTCAAAAATGATAAAATAGACTTGCACAAACTTACGGCACTCGATTTGGATGCCTGGTTTGAAACTTATGCAAGTTTCAACTTCAAAAAGGCCCATTTTGGGGTTTTGACCGACCAAATGCTGGATATGAACCTAACTACACCAAAAACCCATCAAACACCTCAAAAATGATAAAAATAGACTTGCACAAACTTATGGCACTCAGTTCGGATGCCCGATTTGAAACTTATGCAAGTTTCAACTCTAAAAAGGCCCATTTTGGGGTTTTGACCCACCAAAATGTTGGATATCGGCCTAACTACACCAAAACCCCATCACAAACCTCACAAATGATAAAATACACTTGCACTAACTTACGGCACTCGGTTCGGATCACCGATTTGAAACTTATGCAGGTTTTTGCTCCAAAAAGGCCCATTTTGGGGTTTTGACCGACCAAAATGTCAGATATCGGCCAAACTACATCAAAACCCCATCACACACCTCAAAAATGATAAAATAGACTTGCATGAACTAACGGCACTCAGTTCGAATCACCGGTTTGACACTTATGCAAGTTTTTACTCTAAAAAGGCCCGTTTTTGGGTTTTGACGGACCTAAACACCAGATGTCACGACCTGAAACCCACCCTGCACGGATCTTGAGTCACGACCGCAGCCCCAAGACCTAAAGGCCTCGAGACAAGGCTCTCATGAGCAGCAGGATCGAATAGACGTGCCACATGTGGTTACGGAAGCGTGAAAAACTTTTTCTTTTCTTTTTTCATTTTAAAATTTGCACATCTGTCTGATACTGCCGCTATTCATGATGGTACACATAATCATACATTCAGAGCATAACTAAAAACTTAAGGACTTATAAACAATACATGCTTAGTTGCCCCGTGGGGCTTATACATAACAGAGTACCACTTTACTAATACAAGATTTCATACTTATGTTCGTAGTGCTAGACAAAATAACTACTTGATCCAATCTTCCAAAAATGGCAGACTTCATCATCATCGTCCTCAAAATCAATACTGCCGTAAGTCACTTGAAAGGGGGATCCGAACAAAGTCCGGGTAAGCTAATCTAAGCTTGTGAGAAATTTTAGTATTTGCCATGGGGTTTTCAATTAGCAGTGGTTTTAGTACATAAGATTTTGTAAACACTCACTGCCAATTGCTCGTATACTTGAACATAGAACATATGCATTTCTTAAAACAGATAGCTTCGAAACATTTACAGCATTCAAGCTAAACTCGTACTTCGTCAATAGAGTATATAACTCAAAACATATGCATTTCATAAAACAGATAGCTTTGAAACAATTAAAGTATTCAAGCTAAATTCGTACTTCATCATATAGAGTATATAACTCAAACATATGCATTTCATAAAATAGATAGCTTTGAAACATTTAAAAGTATTCAAGCTAACATATACGTCTTTATATAAACTTCAAAACATATGACATAGCATGCATTTCTTAAATAGAGTATATAAAACTCAAAACATATGCATATTGAAAATGAGGGTAAAACCTGCTTCCATTTCCAAAATCGTTTGTCATATTTTCTCTCTGATTAGGTGGAATCTGTTTCAAACCAGACTCCCATTTTACGTATACGTGGAGATATCTCATTACTTGTGGGATTAAATCCTGCTACCAGGCATTACACATGACAGGTCAATTGAATTCCGTACAACCCAAAATCCTGACTATGTGTTGATGCACACGATAGGCCCATTGAGTTCCATACAACCCAAGACCTACCTATGTGCTTATTATTATCTTGTAAAACATTTGTCATATGACTTCTTCATATTGATACTTTTCATGAGTATTTAAACATGTAACGTATAACTTTTGCAATGATGCTTCAATACTTGCAATAATCAAATTCAGAATATTTGAGGAAATCAGACATGCTAACCATTTTGAAAAGGAAAACATTTACAGATATAAATACGTAAATAATCGTGGAGCATGCCATATAGATATTTATCGTGAGTACTTTAAAACATAACATCCATAACTTCGTAATAAACATTCGTATACTTGAAATAGGCAAACTCAGAATATTTAACAAGATTTGTATTTTAACTTAAACATGCTGGAAACACATTTTTGAGAAAACTGTAAGGAAAACATTTACTAAGCATGTCACAATAGGGTTTGTAAGAACGGAAATAATTTAAAGCTGAGATCATGTAATATACTGAATTTGTAATTTAAATGCTTCGTATCTTTTGAACTTAAAATCTTTTCAAATCCATGGAGTTAAATCTCCACTTCAAATACAGGGTTACTCACCTTGGTCCTTAAGGGTTAGTGCTAATAATGCACTTTCCCACTTTCCTTGTAGTTCCTAAGAACAATTCATAAACATCTCACCAACTTCACATTCATTGTAATATCATCTCGATATTCCCTAACTAATGCTTAAATCGTATTAGATCCTAAAATGATCTCATAATTCATATGTACTCAACTTAACTCATACTCTTAACCTATGACATAATTTAATGTATTAGAAATTTAATTTATTTCAATTTATACTCTTCTGGTAGCTCCATTAACTTTAAATTAAAGTTATTTATTTCATAGGTTTACATGTCGTGTCTTTTCGTATTTCATTTCTCGTACTTGCCTCAATTTAGTTCTTTGGCAATATTTCAGTTCATAGTCATCTAACAGATGTTATTCAACAAATTTTCTGTCTTTTTATTTTACACATCTCTTTTGGTCAAATAGACTCTTCCATTGAGTCCGGAGTGTCGAAGAAAGTCGGTTTAGGCTTTCTTAGAATTTAATTCGGACTTTTATATGTTAAGGGCCAAAATGTTCATTTATCGTTTTACGTGTCACATTTTTCGTACTTCGTTTCATAATTTGGACTCCATTATTGAGTCCGAGATGTCAAAGAAAGTCAATTTAGACCTTCTCTGATTTTATTTTGGCTTTAGGGGTGCCAGGGGTATTTTGGTCATTTTACCCCTTTACGTGTCTTTATTTTTTGGGACCCCATCTCATGTTGTGGACCTCACCATTGGACTTAGAAGGTCCGAGATAGTAAGAATACACTAATAACTTGTTAATTTTGGTCAAGGGGTATTTTGGTCATTTACCCCTTTACATGTCTTTATTTTTTGGGCCCCGTCTCGTAAAACGGACCCTACCATTAGCTTTAGAATATTCAAAATAGTAAGGATACACTATTCACATGCCTGATTTGGACTTTATTTGGTCAAATTTTGAATTAGGGGCATAATAGTTATTTTGCTTTATTTATTAAATAATTAAATTAATTATTTAATTATTTTTCCAGGGGCTTAATTGCATAAATTTTCCAAAAATTGGGCCACAGTATAAATCAGTAAAACAATTGGGGGTCAAAGTATAAATATCCAAAGATCCGGTCTGAACCAATTGGTTTAGTTCAATTTCAAGTGAACCGGTCCGGTCTTAACTGAACCAACCGGTTCGGTCGGTTTAATTACATAAGGCTGACGTCATGATGATGTCAGCCCTAATGGCTAATAACATCAAAACGACACCGTTCAACTTAACCGTTTATGCGATGGGTCGGGTTCCGACCCGAACCCGATTTGACCCGTTTTGACCCGAACTGTCACTATTCATCATCTTCTTCTTTTCTTCCCTCACATTGCCCTAGTTGCAGGTTTTCATTTCTTTTAATTTTGTGAAGTTTGGCTCACTGTTTTCTCACTGTTTTGATGGGAAATCATTTCTGGGTCATCATTTAAGAGTTTGACATTCATTTAGAGAATCAAACTGGTCTCATTTGTTCGGTTAGAGGTTTGATAATCAAACCTGCACCTCGGTCTTACATGCTCATTTTTGAGCCAAATCACATGAGGTTTGTTCGGTTCTGCTCCATTCTTCCTAGGGTTTCATCTCTCATTCATAAAAGTGGGTTTAACAGTGAGTTTAAAGGATCGGGTTTCAAACCCGTAACCTGTAACTCAACTTTTGGGGGTCGATTGCTAAGCTTTTCGATCGCGGTCAAGCATTTTTAGGATGCTCTTAAGGTCTACTTGAAGTCCTGATAGGACAAATTGGGTTTAGGGAAAATCGGTTCAGACCTGCTTTCACCGAGCTTAACAATGGAGGTTTGGTGTACGGCTTGTGTTTCTGAGGTGTTTTAGGTCGAGATTTTCATGCTTCTCATAGTTAAAACATACTTTAAACATTAAATAAGCTAAATCAAAGCTTAAAATAGTCCATACGCATAGAAATTCTAGAGAGAGAAATTTAAGTGTTTTGTGGGTTTACCTTGTTCCAAACTGTTTCTCTCCCCTTTGCTCCTTGCTTCCCACTTCTGAACGTCCTAGAATCTCCTTCAATCTCTCCCTCACTCACGGTTTGAACTAATCTTTTTGTATGGCCGTGAGGTGTGTATATGGTTGTGTATAGAATAGTTTATGTGTGATCATTCCACTTTTCTGATTGTCCCTCAAACTTGGTTAGCTTGTTGCAGCAACTCAAATGAGTGCTTCTCTGTGCATTTTCTCTGTTTACGGGCAGGCCATCAAGTTGCCGGTTGTGTGTGTGTGTTTGTTTTGTTTTACTTACATATATATATATATATACATGGTTCACACCCTAATACACCTTGGATATATACACACACCTCTCACTGACACACACACACTTTTGTACACTTTGGACAATAGCATGCTCTCTTATTCCATATATAATATACATACATTTCATATACACACATATTTTAACATACATGCATGCATGCACACATGCATACACACACTCATAAATATATATATATATATATATTCATGTATAATTATATATATATATATATATATTTAAAGTTACAATTATTTATATAGTATATATCTTTGTATTTAATTATATATATGTATGTTACAATTTATTTCTTATATTAAAATAATTAATTACTTTAAAAATTAATTATTTTCTTAAATGTATCATTTTTGCACTAATCTTTCATATCCTCGTAAAACGTGTCATATGACCCGGCATCCCGGGTCGGGATATTACACCAGATATCAACCAAACGAGCCCAAAACCCCATCAAACACCTCAAACATGATAAAATAGACTTGCATGAACTTATGGCACTCGGTTCGGATCAATGGTTTGAAACTTATGCAAGTTTTTGCTCCGAAAATGCCCATTTTGGGGTTTTGACGGACCAAAATGTCGGATATCGGCCTAATTATCCCGAAACCCCATCACACACCTCACAAATGACAACATAGACTACCAAAAACTTACGGCAATCAGTTCGGATAAGTGGTTTGCAACTTATATTATTTTATGTCGTTCTTACTATTTACGCATGCAAAAAAAAAAAACTACTCACATTCTATGTTCATATATATTTAATAATTGTTCTAATATATATCATTTGATCTTTATTTCAGATTGATCGGGATTATTGCGCCACCGTCTTTATGTTTTGCATCGGAACTTGTTATTTTTATTTGTTTTTTTTTCTTTTCATGGATATCTGTAGTTACATTTTTTGAGACAATTTTTTATTTTTCTATTTATTGTTTAATTGTACTTTTACAAATGTACATAATTAGTATAATATATATATATATATGAATGTATTTTTCTTTTTTAATATATTCATTTCAGAATGCTTGGATTTTGTTGTATATCAGAATGATTGATATACGTTTAAACAAGAATAAAACAACAAATAAAGCAAAGCATGTTATGACATGGAAAAAAAAATTTATTTTATTTTATTTTATTTTATTTTTCTTGGTTAATATTAATTATTATTATTATTATTATTATTATTATTATTATTATTATTATTATGATGGATGTATGTATATATATATATATATAGTTTAGATTATTTGGTGTGTGTATGTGCGTACATATGAGTGTGTGTATTTAAATGTGTAAATATATGTGTATATATATATATATGAAATAGTGCACAGTGCACTAGGGGGGATGTGTGTGTGCCGTGTGTGTGTGAGTAGGTGTTGAGTGTTGCCCACTCAAAGGGGAGAGGTTGAGGTTGTGTGTGTGAGTGGAATTCAGGGAGTGGGAGGTGCAGGTCTGGCCAGAGGGTGGTTGGTCTTGGAGAGAGAGAGAGAGAGAGAGAGAGAGAGAGAGAGAGAGAGAAATGATAGGGAGAGAGAGAGTGACCTTGTGTATATGATTGTGTGTCGCGGGTGAGAAGAAAAGAAGAGAGAAGGAAAGAAAGAAAAGGGAAACAGAGAGAGAGAGAGAGAGAGAGAGTTCTGGACTGTGAAGAAAGAGAAGAAGCTCGAGAAGTGACCAAAAGAAGGGTGGAAGAGGGCACGGCTAGAGAGAGAAACAACAGAAAATTTAGGTAAGTGGGTGCTTCTGTTTTAAATTTCAAAAGCATGATTCGTTTGGTTTATATCATAGGGTTTTATAAAGCATGATTTTAGCTTTCAAATGCAACAAGAATGATAGAAAATGGTTAAGGGAATAGGGAGAAAATCCAAGTTACAGGTTTCGGCCATGGAGGTTGAACCTTGTCATTTTATGTGTAGAACCCTAATTAAATGGTCCTAAAATGGTCCCCTCGAGTGCAGAAATACAGTAGGATAAAAATGGGAGAGAAACCGTGACCAAACAGTGACAAAAATGAAAGGGAAAGAGTTGACCGAGGGTTTGACCCTCTATTTCGAGAAGATGGGGAAGGTTTTGGGGAAAATGGAGGTTGGGGATGAGATCTACGTGAAAAGGGGGAGAGAATCACATTTTTAAACCTTGAAAAACTCGCCGGAGATCGGTCGCCAGCGCCGGAACCCTACTGGTCCATCGCCGGAAAATCGGGGACGAAGGGGGACTGTTCCGGGTCGGGTCCGGGTCCGGGTCGGGTCTGGTTCGGGCAGGGCTGAACCGCCCTTGCCACGTGTCGCACGGGTGTTTTAAATTAACAAGGGATTGGGGCTGTTTGGTTCCTAGGATAAGAAATTGAAATTGAAATTTGAATTGGGGGATGGGGATATCCTATTCCAGGTTTGAGGGATAGCCACTGTTTGGCTATCCATAAGGAGAATAGAACTTTCTTAAATTACAAATTGACCCCCCTGACTTTTAGGAAATTTAAATTGACCCAAGAACTTACGGAAATTATGAATTGACCCTCCAACTGTTAATAATTATGTTTCGACCCACATGAATAAAATATTAATAAAATATTAATTAAATTAATTAATTAATTAATTAATTTAATTAATTTAATATTCAAAATATCCCGGAGTCCAAATGGGACAAGTCATTAGTGTATTTTGACTATCTCGACCATTCTGAGACCAATGGCGAGGTTCGTTTTACTAGACGGAGTCCCAAAAAATAAAAGACCCGTAGAAGCCTTTAAAATTACCAAAATGCCCTTGGATTAAAGTACAGTCAAACGAACTCCGAATTAGGTAAACAAATAGTGAAATTTTATTATCTCGAACATTCCGGACTCAACCGTGGAGTCTGATTTATGAAAAGAGGTCACAAAATGTAAGGACACGTGTAAAGTGTAAAATGACTGTTTTGCCCTTTTGAACCCCGGTGTCCGAATTGAGTTCTACGAGAACCTAAACTTATTTTCTTCAACGTCCTAGAACCAATGGTAGAGTTTAATTTAGCAGAATAGAAACCTATAAATTTAAAGACATAAAATTTGATGAATAGCATAAATTCAAATGAAAATAGACTGAGTGGGAATTTATGTTTTTAGGGACACTTACAGGACAGGAGAGGGAGATCTGATCTCTTGCATCTTCATTGACCGGTTCAGTTACATATCGTGCACGTTCTTCTTGGGTTGTGACTGACCCATCAGGTATGGTGTTTTGCTAATGTTAGAAATGAAGTTAAGTTAGGAATATTTTGTGAATGACTTATGTGTTTATGTGGAAGGTGTTTACTTGATGATTTAGAATTGGTTGCATGTCTGTTTATATGTCACTTGTACTTTATAAGAATTTAGTGAATGATGAATGTGAATCACGACATGTGTTTAAAGTTGATTATATGAGATATGCTTGCATGTGGAATCAGCTAGTGATTTATGTTTCGAGCATGCTATGTTGTGGAAACCATGTTTCATTGAGATTGCATTGGCATATTGGCATATGATGAATCCTTTGAGAACATGGCGTGGGTAGAGCACGTGGTGCTATGCATTATGAGGGTGTAGATCCTGTGGTGAAAAACCCAAAATTGGCCATTGCATTGGTACTCCGTAGCCATCGGGGAGTACCCGTAAACGAGACATGGGTGTGGCATAGAGTTTTGCATGGGTGTGTCACGCATACTATTCATATATATTACTGCGATGCTTGAATGTCATTTAGAAATAAATGTACACTTTGCACATGCCACGCCTTAGCTTTATTTCTGGCATTAGCATCTCATCATACCAGCAGTTGAGCTGACCCATTCGTGGGCAACATTTTTCAGATGAGGATCCTCCAGCCACTTGAGACTCTGTGATGCCCTGATAGGGTGAAGCCCGTGATGTATTTATGATCCATGAGACTTGTATTTTGTTATGTAAGGGCTTAAGCCCGAATGACCGATGAACAATGTATTCGATGTTATTTTATGTATGGATGAGGATGGACGCATGTTTCGTGAATTTAATTACTTTTGTCCTTTTATTTATTTTACTTTCCGTCTCGTCAGTCACGCCTCGAGTTTGCAGAAATTCGAGGCCTGACAACGTGGTATCAGAGCATAGGTTCGAATACCTAGAGACTGTGGGGTGTTGTTTAACACCATGAGACCCTAGAGAAGAGAACGGGACTTAGTGTGAACTGTTAGCAGCATGTGATAGGATCTTATGTGCTACGTGATTATGTGTCCTAATGCATGCGTTATTGTGATTACGTGAAGAAGTGATACTAAAATTTTCTCTTGGACTTGTAGATATGCCTCCTAGACGAGCTCCTACGAGAGGCAGACCACCCAGAGGGGGTAGGGGTAGGGGTAGTGGTGCGCCTAGAGGTGCTACCCAGCCTCGTCGTGGCAAATCCAGAGCTGCTGCTCCTATTCCTGATGTGGTTGAGGAGGTAGTTGCCCCAGCTGACGTTCTTGAGCATAGTACAGCTGAGGAGGATATTGCTCCAGCCCCTGTGGAGGAGGTGGGGCAGACTATTGGCGCCAGAGATTTGGCGACCATTATACAAGAGTGTTTTCGTGCCATGCAAGAGGCCAGGACCACTGATGCTGAGGCCAGGGCTGCCGATGCCGAGGCCAGGGCTACCGGTCCCGTGGCTAGAGCGGCCGGTGGGGAGACCAGAGACACCTTCGTCATGAAGGCGTTTCAGCGGATGAGGCCACCGTCATTGTAATAACCCGACCCGGGATACGGCATAAATATCGAGGTAAGTCGATACAATAATAAAACCCGAACTGTTTTAAGTTTATGTTGCATAATTAAATGGATATGTATATATGAATATGTATGCATAATAATGTAATAAAGTGATCTCATGAATATATATATATATATATATAATAAATAGGGTGAGGTGTCTTGGGTGCTCGGGTGTGCTGCCACCGCAGCTACAGGTGGCAAGGGCCACCGACTGAGGGTCGGTTAAGGGAATAAAGAAGGAATTTGAAGAGAGAGAAAATAGAATCAGACTTAGAGATAGAGAGAGAAAGCTGAAATTTGAGGTACAGCAGTTGCCGGAGAACAGGTAAACCACTGCGCCTTTGTTCTTTAAATTTACTTTGTATAATTATAGAATTGATTACTGGAACAGTAGGACCTGAAACAAAGAAGGAAAAACAAAAGAAAAAAAAACTGGGTTTCGGTTAGAAATGGTGATTTAAAATAGGTGAACCTAAATGGAAAATTCAACCATAATATGTATAGGAAATTACCCCAGGATCTCAAAACACTTTGAATCAGTTTAAATGGTCAAGAAATGGCCATTCTATGGCCGATTATTCCCTCACCGGTGCAACGCCGAAAACTGGGAATGGGTGCATGAAACCGATGAGGTTGGAGGTTAAAAGCAGTCCTAAAATATTCCTTACAATCTTAAAATTCATTGGGAAGAAAAACAGTAAATTTTGGACGTAAAACCATGAAGATCCGTGAGGAACTGCACTGTTCCGGCGACCGTGGTCAGAAAACCAACCGGAGAAGATGACTGGATTGTCGAGGGCTTCTTCGGGTCAGGATGAGACCGGGTCTGGGTCGGGTCGGGTTGAGATCCGACCGACTGCAATACAGGTACCAACACTGTGTCATTTTGAATGTAAATTTAAAATCAATTGGGCTTGTTTGGTCATGGATATAGGGGATTGGAATTGGGTTGGAGTTGTCCAAACCGTGGATAAGGTGAGAGAATTGGATATCTCAATCCGGTTCTCTAAAGTTAACTGAACCGGTTGGTTCATAGTGGAATGGAACCGGTTTAGGGTTTATGGTTCTGAACCAACTGGTTCAGACCGCAACTCTGTATAATTACATTTTGACCCCAAAAGTTATAGATAATTCCACTAAGGCCCAACAGAGAAATGTTAATTTTACAAAAATACCCCTGACTCAAAAGTGGGTCAAACGAGGTCCAAATAGGGCAAATGAATAGTCAAATTTTATTATCTCGGATGCTCTGAGTCCAATGGTGAGGTCCGTTTCACGAGACGGAGTCCCGAAAAGTTACAACTTGTAAAAATGACCAAAATACCCCTGCTTCATAGGTGAGTCAAATGGACTTCGATTGAATTAAAGAACGAGTGAATTTTTATTATTCCGAACCCTATGGACTCAATGGTGAAGTCTAAATTGGCATTAGAGATACTTAAGATGACGAGACGTAAGATTGATGAATAAACATTTATTCTGAAACACGTTTATTGATATATAGGGAACTTGAAGGGGAAAGGCCCACTCACGAATTTCTAAGCTAAGGTTTCATTAGAGGTAAGTAGATACCCTTCTCTTCCATGTGGTGTTATCAAGCCAAGTTCATTCTTTTATTGCTAAACTTGTACTCTTGAGCGTATCTGATGTTATTGTCTCCACAATGTGATATTGTTCTATCTGGTGGACATTGATTTATTATTGTACTATTGTTATCATGTTAAACCGTGCTTTGAAATGCCTATTGTTATATTTCCATTGAAATGATGATATTCCATTTTTATATACTTCTATGGAATCATTTATGATCATGAAATGTTTATGTATATTAGATTTGTGCTCAGTCACAATATCCATCCGATGCTTTTAAATACACTGAAGACCTTCGGGTCGAGTCCGTGAACGGACATGTGGCCATACATTGGAATGCACTGAAGGGGGTAAACCGGGCCCCCAAGGACCGAGGGCGTGCTAAGCCCTGACATAGAATAAAAGCATCTCTTACACGATTGCTCAACTATAATTGTTGAATTACATTATTCTTGTGATTATCTTGTATTGCGAGATATTCCTTTATCGATTTATTGTGATCAATTATATTGGCAGTACTTTCTTGTTATTGTATTATCGTCAAGAATTCCAGGACATTGTTATGCCATTCCTACTGATTACACATTGTGATTCCACTGTTCATTTGCCATCATGACAATTATTTCCATTGGCTATTATAGCATCTTATTTTTTTATGATTGGCTATCATATTCTTATTCTTGGATTCATAATCTTTTATGATCCTCGATACCAATGTCGGAGATCTGTATTTACTTGCTGGGCTCTTGTAGCTCATTCCACCCTACTTACCCTTTTTCAGGTAATGACACCGCAAGACCCCAATAGGAGTCTGGAAGCATAGGAGGATATTTTGAAGAATTGTATCAGACTATGTTTTAATTCTCCCATGTATTCACCACCCACGGGTGCTGGTTATGTTTAGTTTTGACTTGGTACTGTAAAACCATATGATGTATGTTAAGACTTCCGCTGACTATTGTAGTGATAAACTTCCGCTATTATTGTTTTAAGAATTTGGTACTTGCATATTAGTACTATGATACAGGAATGGAAAAAGTAGGGACGACCTTAGGGTCGGCCGCGCGACACGAAATCCGCATAGGGTGGGTTTCGGGTCGTGACAGCTTGGTATCAGAGCTATAGGTTCGACTGTGAGTCATGGGAGATAGGACTAGAATTAGAATGGTTAGATAAAACTGACGTTTATGTTCTATAGGCATTGATTGTTATCTTACACATTGACGGATCCTCTCATTGGTTATCTTCATTGGTTGTTCTTACAGATATGGTAAACACAAGGCAAGGTCCGTTGCCTATGGATCGTCTGGAACAGTTGGAGAGGTTGATGCAGGGCGTCATTGAGTCGCTACCACGGATGCAGGCCGGTACTGATCAGCCGGTACAACTGGAACAACAAGAGCAGCCTATCAATATAGGCGGCAACATAGGTGGTCGTCAGGGGAACGAGCGAGACCCTGCATACTTATATGAACGTTTTCAGAAAATGAAACCCCCGATATTTGATGGTACGGGTGGGGCCACCAAAGCTGAAGAGTGGATGTTAGAAATGAACAGGATTTATGAGATCCTGATGTGTACTGACATTCAGAAAGTGGCCTATGCCACATATATGCTCAAGGGAATGGCCCATAAGTGGTGGATAAATGAGAAGACCAGAGAACCAGGGATGAACTGGCAGAGGTTTACCGAGATCTTCTACAAGAAGTACTTTTCCCAAGAAGTACAAAACTGAAAAGTTGCTGAGTTCATGACATTGCATCAGGGGAATATGACGGTGGAGCAGTACGAGGCCACATTTACTGAATTGGCCAGGTTTGCCCCAGAGGCTATCAATAATGAGAATCGAAAAGCTCGCAAGTTTGAGGAAGGATTGAGGTGGTCTATCAAGGATAGACTGGTGCCCCATCGTCTGGCTACCTACGATGATGTAGTAGAGACAGCTCGGATCATAGAGAGGAGTGGCGAGGAATTCGCCAAGAGAAGAGGGAATCAGAAACAGGGAGGTAATCAGAATAAGAGGCAAGGGCCTTCTTCTTCCGGACTGGGACCCACATTTACCAGACCTGGAGCTGTGTCACAAGCAACAGGGTCCGGTCAAGAGAAATAGGGCAACACTAAAGAGGGTGCAATCAAATGCCCTCGTTGCGAGAAGGTCCATAAAGGCCAGTGCCTCAAGGATAGCAATATTTGTTACTACTGTGGCCAGGAAGGACATTTTGCGAGGGATTGCCCCAAGAAGGGTCAGGCCACGACAAGTGCTACTTCGGTTAGAGCGCCGGGACCTGGAGCAGCAGCACCTAGATCTCAGAACCAGAGGAGTGGACAAGGAAGCGTCCAGCAGCAAGCAGGACGGGTTTTCTCCATCGTGCCAGGAGACATGCAGGCTACAACCTCTGTAGTCGCAGGTACTCTTTTAGTCTGCTCACAACCTGCTCGTGTTTTATTTGACACTGGATCTACACATTCATTTATATCCCCTACATATGCTACTAGATTGAACATAGTGACAGAACCCTTAGGATATTTACTGAATGTTTCTATACCATCGGGGAAATCTTTGTTGGGAGATACCATGTATAAGAATTGTGCAATACAGATTGGGGATATACATTTGCTAGCTGACCTGATACCATTGGGAATTTGTGGGTTTGATGTTATCCTTGGAATGGACTGGCTGGCCGCCAACTACGCCACGATAGACTGTGAGGCCAAGCGAGTTCTCATACAAAATCCTCGATTTCCAATCGTTGATTTTAAAGGGACAGGGGTGGCTTCACCACCCTACTTTGTTTCCTCTATCCAGGCTAGGCGTTTGCTTCGCAAGGGATGCCATGGGTTCTTATGTAGTGTCCAAAATGTTGACTCACAGCAGACTGAACTAGGGAAGATTCCTATTGCCAGGGAATTTCCCGAGGTATTTCTGGATGATCTTCCGGGGATGCCCATAGATAGGGAGATAGAGTTTTGCATTGATATATTGCCAGGCACTACACCAATATCCAAAACCCCATATAGGATGGCACCAGCAGAATTAAAAGAGCTGAAGCTCCAGTTACAGGAATTATTGGACAAAGGTTTTATACGACCTAGTTCATCACCATGGGGTGCACCTGTATTGTTTGTAAAGAAAAAGGATGGAACCATGAGGTTATGTATTGACTATCGTGAACTGAACAAGGTTACCGTCAAGAACAGGTATCCACTGCCTAGAATAGATGATCTGTTCGATCAGTTGAAGGGGGCTCAAGTATTCTCGAAGATTGACCTGAGATCCGGTTATCACCAGCTGAAGGTCAAGCCCGCTGATATTTAGAAGACGGCATTTAGAACACGGTATGGACATTATGAGTTTCTTGTTATGCCATTTGGGGTGACTAATGCCCCAGCTGCATTTATGGATATGATGAACCGTGTATTCAAGCCGCACTTGGATGACTTCGTGATTGTGTTCATAGATGATATCTTGGTTTATTCTAAGAACCAGGAAGAACACGAGGTACATCTGAGGAGAGTTCTACAGAAGCTAGAGGAGCAGAAATTGTACGCTAAGTTGAAGAAGTGTGAATTCTGGCTCCCTAGTATAGCATTTCTGGGACACGTGATCAGTAAGGAAGGAATCTCTGTCGATTCGAAAAAGATTGAAGCAATCATGAATTGGCCTCAACCCACTAGCGTCACAGAAGTGCGAAGTTTCATGGGGTTAGCAGGCTACTATAGGAGATTTGTGAAAGACTTCTCCAAGATAGCTACGCCAATTACCCAACTGACTAGGAAGGGTGTTCCTTTTGATTGGACCGAGGAGCAAGAGAGGAGTTTTCAAGAATTGAAGGAACATCTAGTTACAGCTCCTATATTAACAGTGCCGGATGGAACTGACGGGTTTGTGATTTATAGTGATGCCTCATTCAAAGGCTTGGGGTGTGTGTTGATGCAGAACGGAAAAGTGATAGCGTATGCTTCACGACAGTTGAGACCCCACGAGGGGAACTATCCGACACACGATCTCGAGCTGGCAGCCATTGTTTTCGCTTTGAAGATGTGGAGGCATTACTTGTATGGAACCACGTGTGAGATCTTTACTGACCATAAGAGCCTTAAGTATCTGTTTACACAGAAAGAGCTCAATATGAGACAGCGCCGTTGGTTGGAACTGTTAAAGGACTATGAGGTCAGCATACAATACCACCCGGGGAAAGCAAATGTGGTAGCTGATGCTCTGAATAGGAAGTCATCAGGAAGTATGGCTTGCCTGTTAACAATACAGACAGAGATACTGAAGGACTTGGAAAGTATGGAAATAGAGGTAATTTTGCCCATCTCTGAAGCAAGATGTGCCAACGTCACAATCAGTCTATCGATTGTGGACAAGATCAGAGAGCAGCAAACTCATGATGAGAAGTTGACTAAGCTTCGTCAAGAAGCCGAGACAGGCATTCACTCCGAGTTTACTATACGAGAGGGGATGTTGTGCTACCAGGGTAGGATCTGCGTACCCGACGTGCCCGAGCTCAAGAAAGAGATTCTGGATGAGGCACACAGTTCAAGATTCGCTTTGCATCCAGGGAGCACCAAAATGTATCATAATGTCAAAGGTACTTATTGGTGGTCTGGGATGAAACGGGATATAGCCAAGTACATATTACAATGTGTCGAGTGCCAGCGGGTCAAGGTAGAGCACCAGAAGCCGGGAGGACTTTTGCAGTCACTACCTATTCTTGAGTGGAAATGGGAACACATTACAATGGACTTTGTGTCAGGGTTACCCAAGACAGTAAGAGGGAATGATTCTATTTGGGTCATCGTGGATAGGTTGACCAAAACAGCACATTTTCTGGCAACTAAAACGACACAAAGCTTACAGCGACTAGCCGAGTTATACATCCGAGAGATTGTTAGACTTCATGGAATTCCAGTCTCAATTGTATCTGATAGAGATCCACGGTTTGTGTCAAGATTTTGGAGAGGTCTACAGAGTGCTATGGGTATGGAGCTAAGCTTTAGCACTGCATACCATCCTGAGACTGATAGACAGTCAGAAAGAACAATACAGACTTTAGAAGATTTGTTACGTTTCTGTGTCATAGATTTTAAAGGAAGTTGGGAAGATCAGTTGCCCTTGGTAGAATTCACATACAATAACAGCTATCAAGTTAGTATTGGTATGGCACCATATGAGGCGTTATACGGCAGGAAGTGTCGATCACCACTGTGTTGGACAGAGGTGGGTGAAAGGAAACTCTATGGGCCAGAAATAGTAGAACAGACTACCGGGAAAATACAACTGATCAAGCAACGTTTACTAGCAACTCAAAGTCGACAGAAAAGCTATGCGAATGTCCACCGACGAGAGTTGCAGTTCATAGTGGGCGATTACGTGTTTGTGAAAGTATCGCCCATGAAGGGAGTGGTGAGGTTTGGCAAATGAGGGAAGCTAGGGCCAAGGTATATTGGACCATTCAGGATCATGGGGAGAATTGGGCCTGTAGCCTACCAACTTGTCTTACCTCCGGAGTTAGCACATGTACATGACGTATTCCATGTTTCAATGTTAAGGAAATGTGTACAGAGTGAAGACCAGGTAATTGAACATGAGCCTCTAGATGTTCAAGAGGATCTGAGCTATATAGAACACCCAGTGCAGATTTTGGATCATCGAGATCAGGTTCTACGGAACAAGACTATTCCATTAGTCAAGGTCCTGTGGAGGAACCATCAGATAGAAGAAGCTACCTAGGAGCGGGAAGATGACATACGCGCCAAATATCCGCAATTATTTTCATAGTCGTGTATGTTAAGTTTGGGGACAAACTTATTTTTAAGGGGGTAAGGATGTAATACCCCGACCCGGGATACGGCACAAATATCGAGGTAAGTCGATACAATAATAAAACCCGAACTGTTTTAAGTTTATGTTGCATAATTAAATGGATATGTATATATGAATATGTATGCATAATAATGTAATAAAGTGATCTCATGAATATATATATATATAATAAATAGGGTGAGGTGTCTTGGGTGCTCGGGTGTGCTGCCACCGCAGCTATAGGTGGCAAGGGCCACCGACTGAGGGTCGGTTAAGGGAATAAAGAAGGAATTTGAAGAGAGAGAAAATAGAATCAGACTTAGAGATAGAGAGAGAAAGCTGAAATTTGAGGTACAGCAGTTGCCGGAGAACAGGTAAACCACTGCGCCTTTGTTCTTTAAATTTACTTTGTATAATTATAGAATTGATTACTGGAACAGTAAGACCTGAAACAAAGAAGGAAAAACAAAAGAAAAAAAAAAAGAAACTGGGTTTCGGTTAGAAATGGTGATTTAAAATAGGTGAACCTAAATGGAAAATTGAACCATAATATGTATAGGAAATTACCCCAGGATCTCAAAACACTTTGAATCAGTTTAAATGGTCAAGAAATGGCCATTCTATGGCCGATTATTCCCTCACCGGTGCAACGCCGGAAACTGGGAATGGGTGCATGAAACCGATGAGGTTGGAGGTTAAAAGCAGTCCTAAAATATTCCTTACAATCTTAGAATTCATTGGGAAGAAAAACAGTAAATTTTGGACGTAAAACCATGAAGATCCGTGAGGAACTGCACTGTTCCGGCGACCGTGGTCGGAAAACCAACCGGAGAAGACGACTGGATTGTCGGGGGCTTCTTCGGGTCAGGATGAGACCGGGTCTGGGTCGGGTCGGGTTGAGATCTGACCGACTGCAATACAGGTACCAACACTGTGTCGTTTTGAATGTAAATTTAAAATCAATTGGGCTTGTTTGGTCATGGATATAGGGGATTGGAATTGGGTTGGAGTTGTCCAAACCGTGGATAAGGTGAGAGAATTGGATATCTCAATCCGGTTCTCTAAAGTTAACTGAACTGGTTGGTTCATAGTGGAATGGAACCGGTTTAGGGTTTATGGTTCTGAACCAACTGGTTCAGACCGCAACTCTGTATAATTACATTTTGACCCCAAAAGTTATAGATAATTCCACTAAGGCCCAACAGAGAAATGTTAATTTTACAAAAATACCCCTGACTCAAAAGTGGGTCAAACGAGGTCCAAATAGGGCAAATGAATAGTCAAATTTTATTATCTCGGATGCTCTGAGTCCAATGGTGAGGTCCGTTTCACGAGACAAAGTCCCGAAAAGTTACGACTTGTAAAAATGACCAAAATACCCCTGCTTCATAGGTGAGTCAAATGGACTTCGATTGAATTAAAGAACTAGTGAATTTTTATTATTCCGAACCCTATGGACTCAATGGTGAAGTCTAAATTGGCATTAGAGATACTTAAGATGACGAGACGTAAGATTGATGAATAAACATTTATTCTGAAACACGTTTATTGATATATAGGGAACTTGAAGGGGAAAGGCCCACTCACGAATTTCTAAGCTAAGGTTTCATTAGAGGTAAGTAGATACCCTTCTCTTCCATGTGGTGTTATCAAGCCAAGTTCATTCTTTTATTGCTAAACTTGTACTCCTGAGCGTATCTGATGTTATTGTCTCCACAATGTGATATTGTTCTATCTGGTGGACATTGATTTATTGTTGTACTATTGTTATCATGTTGAACCGTGCTTTGAAATGCCTATTGTTATATTTCCATTGAGATGATGATATTCCATTTTTATATACTTCTATGGAATCATTTATGATCATGAAATGTTTATGTATATTGGATTTGTGCTCAGTCACAATATCCATCCGATGCTTTTAAATACACTGAAGACCTTCGGGTCGAGTCCGTGAACGGACATGTGGCCATACATTGGAATGCACTGAAGGGGGTAAACCGGGCCCCTAAGGACCGAGGGCGTGCTAAGCCCTGACATAGAATAAAAGCATCTCTTACACGATTGCTCAACTATAATTGTTGAATTACATTATTCTTGTGATTATCTTGTATTGCGAGATATTCCTTTATCGATTTATTGTGATCAATTATATTGGCAGTACTTTCTTGTTATTGTATTATCGTCGAGAATTCCAGGACATTGTTATGCCATTCCTACTGATTACACATTGTGATTCCACTGTTCATTTGCCATCATGACAATTGTTTCCATTGGCTATTATAGCATCTTATTTTTTTATGATTGGCTATCATATTCTTATTCTTGGATTCATAATCTTTTATGATCCTCGATACCAGTGTCGGAGATCTGTATTTACTTGCTGGGCTCTTGTAGCTCATTCCACCCTACTTACCCCTTTTCAGGTAATGACACCGCAAGACCCCAATAGGAGTCTGGAAGCATAGGAGGATATTTTAAAGAATTGTATCAGACTATGTTTTAATTCTCCCATGTATTCACCACCCACCGTTGCTGGTTATGTTTAGTTTTGACTTGGTACTGTAAAACCATATGATGTATGTTAAGACTTCCGCTGACTATTGTAGTGATAAACTTCCGCTATTATTGTTTTAAGAATTTGGTACTTGCATATTAGTACTATGATACAGGAATGGAAAAAGTAGGGACGGCCTTAGGGTTAGCCCCGCGACACGAAATCCGCATAGGGTGGGTTTCGGGTCGTGACAGTCATTTGCAGGACAGCCTGATCCTTTGGTGGCCGAGGAGTGGCTGGAACAGATTGTGAGGATCCTGGACTCACTAGGGATTGTTGAGCCACACCTGAGGATCCGATGTGCCACCTTCCAGTTTACAGGGCTAGCGAGCCAGTGGTGAAAGGTATCTGAGGGGAGGATTAGCAGGTTCGGAGAGGGGTGGGATGCATTTGTGGCCATGTTCAATGACCACTACTTTCCAGCGACTGCTAAGGTCGGGTTCAGGAGAGAGTTTGAGACCTTACTACAGAGGGACATGACCGTGACATAGTATGAGTCCCAGTTTACCGCATTGGGCAGGTTTGCCCCGCATATTATTGGAGTGGAGGAGCTGAGAGTGTACCATTTTCTAGAGAGGCTGAAGACCTCTATCAGGGAGAGACTGGCAGGTCACATCATTGACACCTATGAGGAGGCTGTGATCAGGGCCACAAGGGTTGAGCGAGAGTTGGCTGCTCTCAGAGGGATCAGGGAGTCCCGGGCTCAGACCAGGCCAGCCACAGCACTAGCACTTACACCAGCTCAGCCTACTGTGACCGTCCCAGCTCATTCTGGTAGGAGGCCGCTGAAGAGGTTCCGAGGCAGTACCTCTTCTCCATCTACATCCTAGAGGCCTACGCAGTTTTTAGCTCCCCAGCCCACTATGTCTATCACTCCTCGAGGAGGGGCACCACAGCAGACCATCACATGCTACCAGTGTGGACAGCCTGGCCACAGGATGGCTGATTGCCCACAGAGAGATCCTAGTCAGGGATCAGGGACAGGGCCGAGCCAGCTACCACTTCCATCCCAGTCTCAGAGTCAGGCCTGGAGGGCCACACCAGTGTGCTTTACTTGTCATCAGTCGGGCCATATCAAGGCCCACTGTCCTCAGGGGCAGACTTCCCAGAGCGCACCAAGGTCCCACTATTTCCAGCCCACCCAGGTGCCTTTACCCCAGATGCAGTCGGGCTATAGACCCCCAGCACCTTACTATCAGCCAGCATCTTCGACATTGAGTGTTAGAGCTCCAGCCCCGAGAGGGGGAGGACAGCAGGGGCAGAGAGGGGGAGGCTGACAGGGTCAAACTGTACAGGGCAGAGTGTACGCGGTCGCTACCCTAGAGGCTTCTACTACTGGGCCATCAGTAGTACAAGGTACCTTTCTTATGTCCAGTTCATGGGCTAGCGTGTCACACCCCGAATTCTGGCGAACCCGAGGCGTGAGTAATGAGACAAAAAGAAATAAAATAATAAAGGAATAAAAGATAATTAAGGACGATCTCATACATTCTACATACTGTTTTAGTACATATATAAGGTCTGGTCCATTGGTTCACAACATACAAAATAAAATACAGTCTCGGGCTTATGCCCTTACATAATAGCAAAAGCGCCCCTTTGGCCCAACATAATCCCCAATCAGACCGTCTCTATGTCTCGTACAGTTGGGACATCATCTGAAATGTTTGCCCCACTAAAGGGGTCAGCTCAACATGCTGGTACAATATAATGCTAATGCAAGAAACAAAACTAAGGTCGTGGCATGTGCAGGTGTACAGTCATTTCTATATGGCATTCGATATCATGATGGCAGTATATGAACAGTATACAGTACATGAGTAGTATGCGTGACACACCCATGCAACTCTATGCCACCCATGTCTCATGATACGGTCATTCTCCGCCGGCATGAGTACCGTCACTTATGTCTCGCTTCACGGTCCGAAATCCGTCAGGCAAACAAGTACCTAATGGCCGATTTTGGGTTTTTCACCACAGGATCTGCACCCTCATAATGCAAAGCACCAAGTGCTTAACTCACGCCATGTCCAAGGAATCACACTATGCCAATATGCTCTGATTTCATCATGTCATAATGTAATCTCAATGATGCATCTCATTCATACATAAAACATGCTTTCAAGTACATAATTCATAATGTCAACAGTTCTCCAAGCATGTGATTCACACACTATACTAACACATGCAATATACACATAATCATCTTCCACATCATCACCCAACATCAGTAAGATAGCATGGAACATATAAGCAGGTAAACATTCAAGCAACAAGTGAACAATCAAGGCAGCAGATCAAGTATTCCTAATCTTAATTCTATTTCTTACTTAGCACAATATATCGTACCTGATGATCGATCTCAAACTGGAAAAGTATACTCGTAGTAAAGTGAAACCACCGTAAGAACACCGAAGGTTAGGTCACCTTCTCTTTGCCTTTCCGTGTCCCTAAAATTCATAACATGAAACTCAGTTTAATTGTCACTTGAATTACGTTATTCATCAAATTTTATGTCTTTAATTCATAAGTTTCTATTTTGCTAAATTAGACTCTACCATTGAGTCCGGAACGTCGAAGAAAATAAGTTTAGGCTTTTGTAGAATTCAATTCGGACTCTTGGGTTCAAAAGGGCAAAACAGTCATTTTGCACTTTTCACGGTTCCTTACATTTCGTGACCTCTTTTCACAAATCGGACTCCACGGTTGAGTCCGGAATGCTCGAGATAATAAAGTTTCACTATTTGTTTACCTAATTCGGAGTTCATTTGACTGTATTTCAATTCAGGGGCGTTTTGGTAATTTTATATGTTACTACGGGTCTTTTAATTTTTTGGGACCCCGTCTCGTAAAACGGACCTCACCATTGGCCTCATAATGGTCGAGATAGTCAAAATACACTAATGACTTGTCCCATTTGGACTTCGGAATATTTTTGAATATTTAATTAATTGAATTAATTAAATTAATTAATTAATTTAATTAATATTTTATTCATGTGGGTCAAAACATAATTATTAACAGTTGGAGGGTCAATCCATAATTTTTGTAAGTTCTTGGGTCAATTTAAAATTCCTAAAAGTCAGGGGGGTTAATTTGTAATTTAAGAAAGTTCTATTCTCTCCATGGATAGCCAAACAGTGGACAATTTCCAAAATTGGGATAAGATATCCCTATCCCCAAATTGGGTCCAATTCAATTTGTAACCCAACCCAACTCATGTGGCCCGAATGGGAAAGCCCAATGCTCTTTTAAATCAAAGCTCAAGCCTTTAGAATTTTATTTGGCCCAAACCCCTTCAATTAAATAGGCCCAACTATTTTAAAAGAAGCCCAATCACTTAAAAATGAAAACCCAAACTAGTAGCCCAAATAGGAAAGGCCCAAAACAAACCCAATCACTTAAAAATAAAAACCCAATTTAGTTTTTTTTAATTTAAACCAGTGAGCGACAAGTGGCAGGGGCGGGTCAGCCCAAGCCCGACCCGACCCGGACCCAGAACAGTGCCCCCTTCGTCCCCCGTTTTTCCGGTGAAGCTTCGGTCGCCTTCTCCGGCGCCGGTGGCCGGAATTTCAGAAAATCAAGTTTTCAAACTTGATTTTCTTGGTGTTTTTGAAGCCTCTTTCAATTCTAAATCATTCTAAAACATTTTTGGAACCTTTTAACACTGTTTTGAAGCTCTCAATCACAATGAAAAGCCTAGACTCCCCCCCATGGCCGTGACCTGCACATCCCTTTTTCTCTCTAGTTTCTCATCCATTTCTTCTCATTCTTTTTGCAAAATGATCCCTACATTATGCTCTCTAAGATCCTACAATTTAAATCAGTTAACATGCCAAAAAAAAAATAAAACAGAAGCAGCCCACTCACCAATGATTTCGGCTTTTCTCCATGTGCAGGTGTCCTTTCTCCCCTCGGTTCCTCTTGATCCACCTCTGCCTTTCAGAAATTTCTCTCCCTTGCTCTCAGTTTTCTTTTCTTTCCTTTTCTTTTCTTCTCACCCGAGACACATCATATACACCAACCAAATTATATATATTTATATATATATATATCCACTCATCACATATCCCACTCACACATTTAATATTTCCCCACTTTAATAAATAAATAATATATATATATAAATAATATATATATATATATCTCACTCATCACATCCACTAACCCTTATATATATATATGTATATATATATACACACACCTATAATTACACACACACTTCTTTAATAATAATAATAATAATAATAATAAAATTTCATTTCAAAAAAAAAATTTTTTTTTTCAGGTCATTACATCCTTCCCTCCTTACAGAAATTTCGTCCCGAAATTTAAAATAACGTTAAAACAAAAGAAAATACATCACTGATCAAACAACTCAGGGTACCTAACTCAAACCTCGGCCTCACGCTCCCAAGTAGCCTCTTCAACCCCATGATGGTTCCAACGAACCTTGACCAAAGGGATGGTCCTGCCTCGCAAGACCTGGTCCCTCGAGTCCAATATCTCTACGGGTTTCTGGTCATAGGAAGCACCCCCCCTCAAGGGTTGCCGCCTCCGATCTGCATAACTCTTCTAGCGACTCTGGCTGGCAACAAGCGCTGCCTGATCACTTTTTATCTCGTCTGTGGTCTCACGGATTATATCGGGTCCCAAAACAATTGTCTCCCCTACCCCAACCCAACACATCGGGAAACTGCTAGCTACGATTGCAGGCAAACTCTACCAAAGCAAAGTGATTCCCTCAACTACCTCTAAAGTCCATAACGCAGTCTCTGAGCATATCTTCCAAGATCTGAATAGTGCGCTCTGACTGACCATCAGTCTGAGGATGAAAGGTAGCTCTAACTTAGCTGAGTCTCTAAGGCTGTCTGATGGCTCTGCCAAAACCGGGCAGTGAAACGTGGGTCCCTATCTAAAACGATGGATAAGGGGATTCCATGCAATCGTACTATCTCTCGACATAGTACTAAAAGATCAATGCAAAATGCATTGTAACATGTAGACATGCAGCCTTACCTATGGATCACTCACCTCTCCCTTAGCCAGGCGATGTGGAATGCATTACCTCCTCCCATTACCATCTCCTCCGTAGGCTTCGCCTCACCGGCAGGCGTGCAGCGGTGTGCAGACATCTCCACACTCCCTGCTAGGGTCTGGTGCTAATCCCATCTGTAACAACTCACTCCACATGGTACAACACATAAAGAAATCCTCAAAACACATTGGCTCATCAACGCCCATCCCTTTCAATTTCCATCCAAGTATCACGACTCACCTCAACAATTCAACACAATAAAAAGTAAGAAGGCTTCTCGCTATTCACAAGGATACCCCAAGGTCTCTCACACATGCTATGTCATCTAATCCATCTCAAATTAATCCATGAAATCACCTTGTGATTTATCCCGATGGTATAAATACACGTTATCAGTACCACAATGCAATCTCATTATCCAGTATTTTCTAAGTACCCTAATTACCCACGAGATATCAACAGTACAGTCTAAAAGTAAAGCTATCACCTCCCACCTTAGTCTATATATAACCGAGACTAAGTGTCATGTACTAATAAGGGCTAGCCTATTCATTTCATGTACGCGTATGTCAATTGGGCATACAATGTAGACAGTGTAGGTTACGTACTCTAAACATGAAACTTACGTTAATATACCAAGGTTCAGAAGAAATAAAACACTAAACTCTTCACCAATTTCCACTACGAATCAATTTTCACACACATGCATCAACACACACATGGAAACTTGTTTAAGCATTCTCTTACATATGCATCAATAATAATCAGTCTGTATATATAAAAGAAAAAATGTCATAATCATAGCACCATAACGGTCACTAAACTAGCATGCTTATATAAAGCAAACGTACAACATTCAATAGCTAACACGTAGCTTACTACATCAGTACCCAGTACAAAATTTCCTCCCAGGAATACACATATACATAAATAAATACATAATATGTTGTACAGGTAACCAGGCATATTCTCAACCTTACGGATATTCAGGCTCATAGCTTATCTCACAGACAACAATCATACAGTCCACTGTTTAATCTTATTCGTTATACTGTATAGGGGCAAGCATTGAATCCTAAAGCATCAATAACCAAGTATACTCCACATTGTATAATTTCACAACTAAGGTAACAAGCACTCATCTAATCATGTAATCCAAATCAACCCAATTCAAATTAAAGTCTAACCCCTCCTAATTCACAATAAAGTCAACCTAAAAAGGATCTATGGACATCCCATGGAATAAAGAAAACATCTCCCTCAGGAGTACACACGGTCTCTCTTCCCCTGTAGCAGCCTATACTTGTCTAAAGTGTAAATAACCGATCTATCTCCAACATAGTACCAATACTAGACGCATCAATTAAGATGAAGAATCCAAATAAGGCATGCAATCAACTACCTCTATTTCTACCAATTCTCGTCAGTATCACTCTACCCCCAATGTCATGGCAACATAATAAATATGAATGTATGAGATGCATCATGGTCTATCAATATGCTAGTCCATAAACTAACACAACAAAAAGATGTACCTCATGGCTCTGAAGGTCCAAAAGGATAGGTGACTCTAGGCTAGCTACTGCATAACGCCACTCTGAGTGGTCTGGTCCTGCCTATCACCCCTCTGACTGAGAGTCCTGACACTCAATGTTGTAGGTGCATGCTGAAAATACGGTGCCGGAGGTCCCTGACCCAACAGTGGCTGTGGCAGAGGCACTTAGGTATACTGATAGAAATGTGGCTCCTCTAAGTCCTGGGAAATCTGCCTCTGAGGACAATTGGCCCTAACATGGCCAGTCTGGTGGCATACAAAACAAGTTCGTGGAGTCCCCCGTCCTTGACTCTGTACTGGTGATGGGAAAGACTCCTGACTAGACTCGATCCTCTGTCTCAGGCTGGGATCCCTCAACGGACATGTGGCCATCTTGTGGCCAGGCTGTCTACAACAAAAACAAGTAATGGTCCCTTGGGATGTGTATGTGAATGTGGAAGAAGCACCAGTCCGGAACCTCTTCAATAGCCTCCTACCAATGTGAGTATGGGCGGGTATAGATATCCGTGCAGCAGCAGCACGAGCTCGAGATCTCTTCGATGGCCTCTTACCAGTGTATATCGGGGTAGACCTAGGGATCTGTGCTAGAGTCGCCTCGCTCTGGGTCTGGGGCTCTCTGACTCCTCTAAGCTCAGCCAACTCTCTCTCAGCCCTGACCGCTCTCGTCACTACCTCCTGTATAGTGTGAAGGCATTCCCGTATAATGGTCGCTACGTCCCCAGAACCACTAGTCTGCCCTACCTCTACTGGAGCAGGTGTAAAAGTGACGGCCTCCTCAACTGCAACATCTACCGAAGCAGCAGCTTGGGGCCAACTATGCCACGGTGGTGCAGTGGTCCTAGGCTCATCGTGTCTAGGTGGTATAAGTCTGGGAGTAGCTTGTCTCGGTGGCATGTCTACAAGTTCAAAGAGAAGAAAAATTAATACCCCATTAGACACAGGTGTTAAAAGAACATTAAGTAGGTACTTTTCAACACTTCTCAATTTCGAAGTAACAACCACAACATATCATGATACACTTGCCTAATCAATACCTACATAACTAATGTCAACCATCCCTACCCATTTGTTACACTAAACAATTTATACTGAGTTCTAACATAGCCCTCTATTAAGAAGGATTTTATCTAAACAACGTAATACACGCATACGAATACTATCCAAAACAATACATCTCTCCATAACCAGGGTTTAATACAGAACATCTTCAAAAATCTAAAAAGAAACACTCTAAGTATCCATCCATATACAAAAGCTCCACAAGTCCAAATCCTTATTCTAGCATTTTAAGGTTTGATGTGTCTTTTATTATCTCTTACTTTTATAGCTAGGTGATAACCCTTCATGGATCACAGCTCCTTTTATTACTGGCTGATGGGGCGCCATCCATCAACTGTAACTCAAGACCTGAGACCAATCCAGTCAGTATAAATATTATAGTCATAGTACTATAATCCATGAAAAGTGGCTACTAACCTAGCGCACTCATATAGAATCTACAAACAACGGTCAACCAGGTAAACAACCATGTTCACAACATGTCTTCTAAGTAACTAGGCATAGTGTCTACCGCGTAGATAACTAAGTGTACAACCTACACCTCAAATAACTAGGCACACCGTCTATCCCATAAAGTATACGGTCTATCACATAGACACGAGTTTCTAATCTTAGTCAACCATTACCACAAAAAAAAAATTCGCATGCTTCCTATCTACCGGGAAGTCAAGTATAGTGCATACTCATGCACACCAATGCAACATGTGTATATAAAATATTTGAGCTAAAAGCTCAGTCATGTTCTTATCAACGACTAGGGAGTACGTATAGCATGTCATAATATACACTAAACAAATTCTCACACATTATACATGTCATGCATCTTACGACATTAAATCACATAATCATGCATCATAACATATCATCAATTAACACGTAATTACAACAAGTCATGCTTCAAGTGTATACAATCATATAACACACGAAATCTTATCGCATGCTACTAAAGGTTCACACTAAGTCTTATTCTCTTTTCTAGGGTCTCATGGTGTTAAACAACACCCCACGATCTCTAGGTATTCGAACTTAAGCTCTGATACCATCTGTCAAGACCCACACTAGCATAGCATAATACTGTCCGCTTTGGGCCAGCGGCCCGCACGGCTTTGTTCTTGGCTGGGTTTTTACCTACCAAAAGGCCTTGTGCGAAGTAGTGTGCAGCCCCCCCTTATGAATACCTCAACCTTCTCCTCCCCGAGCGATGTGGGACGAGGTACTCCCTCCATCCACCCCTCCTTAAGGCTCAGCCTCTCCAGGGCGAGCCCGCGCACGGCACACTTCCGGTCGGGGTCCAGCTCTGATACCATGTTGTCACACCCCGAATTCCGACGAACCCAAGGCGTGAGTAATGAGACAAAAAGAAATAAAATAATAAAGGAATAAAAGATAATTAGGGACGATCTCATACATTCTACATACTGTTTTGATACATATATAAGGTCTGGTCCATTGGTTCACAACATACAAAATAAAATACAGCCTCGGGCTTATGCCCTTACATAATAGCAAAAGCGCCCCTTTGGCCCAACATAATCCCCAATCAGACAGTCTCTATGTCTCGTACAGCTGGGACATCATCTGAAATGTTTGCCCCACTAAAGGGGTCAGCTCAACATGCTGGTACAATATAATGCTAATGCAAGAAACAAAACTAAGGTCATGGCATGTGCAGGTGTACAGTCATTTCTATATGGCATTCGATATCATGATGGCAGTATATGAACAGTATACAGTACATGAGTAGTATGCGTGACACACCCATGCAACTCTATGCCACCCATGTCTCATGATACGATCATTCTCCGCCGGCATGAGTACCGTCACTTATGTCTCGCTTCACGGTCCGGAATCCGTCAAGCAGGCAAGTACCTAATGGCCGATTTTGGGTTTTTCACCACAGGATCTGCACCCTCATAATGCAAAGCACCAAGTGCTTAACTCACGCCATGTCCAAGGAATCACACTATGCCAATATGCTCTGATTTCATCATGTCATAATGTAATCTCAATGATGCATCTCATTCATACATAAAACATGCTTTCAAGTACATAATTCATAATGTCAACAGTTCTCCAAGCATGTGATTCACACACTATACTAACACATGCAATATACAAATAATCATCTTCCACATCATCACCCAACATCAGTAAGATAGCATGGAACATATAAGCAGGTAAACATTCAAGCAACAAGTGAACAATCAAGGCAGCAGATCAAATATTCCTAATCTTAATTCTATTTCTTACTTAGCACAATATATCGTACCTGATGATCGATCTCAAACTGGAAAAGTATACTCGTAGTAAAGTGAAACCACCGTAAGAACACCGAAGGTTAGGTCACCTTCTCTTTGCCTTTCCGTGTCCCTAAAATTCATAACATGAAACTCAGTTTAATTGTCACTTGAATTACGCTATTCATCAAATTTTATGTCTTTAATTCATAAGTTTCTATTTTGCTAAATTAGACTCTACCATTGAGTCCGGAACGTCGAAGAAAATAAGTTTAGGCTTTTGTAGAATTCAATTCGGACTCTTGGGTTCAAAAGGGCAAAACAGTCATTTTGCACTTTTCACGGTTCCTTACATTTTGTGACCTCTTTTCACAAATCGGACTCCATGGTTGAGTCCGGAATGCTCGAGATAATAAAGTTTCACTATTTGTTTACCTAATTCGGAGTTCATTTGACTGTATTTCAATTCAGGGGCGTTTTGGTAATTTTATATGTTACTACGGGTCTTTTAATTTTTTGGGACCCCGTCTCGTAAAACGGACCTCACCATTGGCCTCATAATGGTCGAGATAGTCAAAATACACTAATGACTTGTCCCATTTGGACTTCGGAATATTTTTGAATATTTAATTAATTGAATTAATTAAATTAATTAATTAATTTAATTAATATTTTATTCATGTGGGTCAAAACATAATTATTAACAGTTAGAGGGTCAATCCATAATTTTCGTAAGTTCTTGGGTCAATTTAAAATTCCTAAAAGTCAGGGGGGTTAATTTGTAATTTAAGAAAGTTCTATTCTCTCCATGGATAGCCAAACAGTGGACAATTTCCAAAATTGGGATAAGATATCCCTATCTCCAAATTGGGTCCAATTCAATTTGTAACCCAACCCAACTCATGTGGCCCGAATGGGAAAGCCCAATGCTCTTTTAAATCAAAGCCCAAGCCTTTAGAATTTTATTTGGCCCAAACCCCTTCAATTAAATAGGCCCAACTATTATAAAAGAAGCCCAATCACTTAAAAATGAAAACCCAAACTAGTAGCCCAAATAGGAAAGGCCCAAAACAAACCCAATCACTTAAAAATAAAAAACCAATTTAGTTTTTTTTAATTTAAACCAGTGAGCGACACGTGGCAGGGGCGGGTCAGCCCAAGCCCGACCCGACCCGGACCCAGAACAGTGCCCCCTTCGTCCCCCGTTTTTCCGGCGAAGCTCCGGTCGCCTTCTCCGGCGCCGGTGGCCGGAATTTCAGAAAATCAAGTTTTCAAACTTGATTTTCTTGGTGTTTTTGAAGCCTCTTTCAATTCTAAATCATTCTAAAACATTTTTGGAACCTTTTAACACTGTTTTGAAGCTCTCAATCACAATGAAAAGCCTAGACTCCCCCCCATGGCCGTGACCTACACATCCCTTTTTCTCTCTAGTTTCTCACCCATTTCTTCTCATTCTTTTTGCAAAATGATCCCTACATTATGCTCTCTAAGATCCTACAATTTAAATCAGTTAACATGCCAAAAAAAAAAATAAAATAGAAGCAGCCCACTCACCAATGATTTTGGCTTTTCTCCCTGTGCAGGTGTCCTTTCTCCCCTCGGTTCCTCTTGATCCACCTCTGCCTTTCAGAAATTTCTCTCCCTTGCTCTCAGTTTTCTTTTCTTTCCCTTTCTTTTCTTCTCACCCGAGACACACCATCATATACACCAACCAAATTATATATATATATATATATATTTATATATATATATATATATCCACTCATCACATATCCCACTCACACATTTAATATTTCCCCACTTTAATAAATAAATCATCACATATCCCACTCACACATTTAATATTTCCCCACTTTAATAAATAAATCATCACATATCCCACACACACATTTAATATTTCCCCACTTTAATAAATAAATAATATATATATATATATATATCTCACTCATCACATCCACTAACCCTTATATATATATATACACACACCTATAATTACACACACACTTCTTTAATAATAATAATAATAATAATAAAATTTCATTTCAAAAGAAAATTTTTTTTTTTCAGGTCATTACATAGCGTGTTGATAGACTCTGGTGCATCTCATTCTTTTATATCCACTGCATTTGCCATGTCTTTGGGGTTGACTATAGATCGGATGGATCCCCCGCTACGTGTTGATACCCCTGTTGGGGGTAGTGTGACATTGACCAGGATTTGTAGGGGTTGTTCACTCGAGATAGCCGATCGTACTCTCTACTTTGATTTTATTGTGCTTGATATGACTAGCTTCGACGTTATCTTGGGTATGGATTGGCTGTTTACTTTCCGGGCTAGCATCGATTGTTTCAGGGGGAGAGTTACGGTGTGTACCCCTGAGGGGGATTGTTTTTATTTCACGGAAGATCGTGGAGACTTCTTGGTACCACCCTTGTACGACTCTAGGAGTTGGGGAGCCCATAGCTATATGTTGGCTAGTATGATAGCAGGAGATAGTGAGGCTACAGGGGCTGTGTTACCACCAGTGGTAGAGGAGTTTCCTGACGTATTTCCCGACAGCTTGACTAGTTTACCCCCGAGGCGGGAGGTGGAGTTTACCATTGAGCTTATCTCCGGTACTGTACCCATATCTATCCCACCATACCATATGGCTCCAGCAGAGTTTAGAGAGCTGAGGGAGCAGCTGACTGACCTTCAGGGTAAGGGGTTCATCCGTCCTAGCACTTCTCCTTGGGGTGCCTCAGCACTCTTTGCGAAGAAGAAGGACCGGACGTTACGGTTATGTGTGGACTATCGGACGCTGAACCGGGTGACTATCAAGAACAAGTACCCGTTACCCAAGATCGATGACTTGTTTGATCAGTTGAGAGGTTCGAGATGCTTCTCGAAGATTGATCTTCGATCTGGATATCATCAGTTAAGAGTGCGAGAGGAGGACATAGCGAAGACAGCCTTCCGCACTCGCTATGGTCACTTTGAGTTCGTGGTGATGCCATTTGGTGTGACGAATGCCCCAGCGGCATTCATGGACTTGATGCACTGTGTCTTTGGCCAGTACATAGATCAGTTCGTGGTGGTGTTTGTGGACGATATTTTGATTTACTCACCTTCTGAGGATGAGCATGCTTTCCACCTACGGACTGTGTTATAGATCTTGAGAGAGCATAGGCTATTTGCCAAGCTCTCCAAGTGCGAGTTCTGGCTCCAGGAGGTACAGTTCTTGGGCCACGTGGTATCTGGGAGTGGAGTGTCTGTTGACCCTTTTAAGGTGGACTCCGTTATGAGCTGGGAGAGGCCGAGGAATGTGTTTGAGATACGGAGTTTCTTGGGGTTAGCAGGGTACTACCGCCGTTTTGTGGAGGGATTTTCTCGCCTTGCCGCACCGATGACCCGGCTGACGCGCAAAGGCGTCAGGTTTCAGTGGACCGACGACTGTGAGCAGTCATTTCAGGAGCTGAAGAGGAGACTGACTTCAGCTCCAGTCCTGATTATCCCTGAGGGAGGCTTGGGTTATACTGTATACTGTGATGCTTCCCGGGAGGGATTGGGTTGTGTATTGATGCAGGAAGGCAGGGTAGTAGCTTATGGTTCTCGCCAGCTGAAGAGCCATGAGAAGAACTACCCCACCCACGATTTAGAGTTGGCTGCCGTCATCTTTGCTCTTAAGAGCTGGCGGCACTATTTATATGGGGTGAGATTTGAGGTGTTCTCGGACCACAAGAGCCTCAGGTATATTTTTACACAGAAAGATCTGAACCTTCGACAGAGGAGATGGATGGAGTATCTAGAGGATTACGACTTTGACCTTCAGTACCATCTTGGGAAGGCCAACGTCGTAGCTGATGCACTCAGTCGGAGGCCGAGGAGCACCTTAGCCAGCCTAGCCCTCAGAGAGTGGGAGATGATGGGAGCTATTGGGGAGTTTGACTTAGAGCTTACCGAGTTTGAAGGACACGCCACTCTATTTAGCTTGTGTGTGCAGCCTACCCTTCTGACCAGAGTTATAGAGGCACAGTTGCTGGATACTGAGGCCGAGCAGATTAGGGCACGGATGGCTAGCCCTAAGGGATTTGAGGGATGGGCAGTCCATTCTGACCTTGGCTTAAGATACAGGGGTAGAGTCTTCGTTCCTGAGTCTCTTAGGACTGATGTCCTTAGGGATTTCCATCATTCACGCCTAGCGGTGCACCAAGGGGGCACCAAGATGTATCATGATCTGTGCCGTCAGTATTGGTAGACTGGGATGAAGGCAGATGTGGTACAGTTTGCGGCTAGGTGTCTTACGTGCCAGCAGGTGAAGGCTGAGCACCAGAGGCCTGGAGGTTTGCTACAGCCACTACCGGTAGCCGAGTGGAAGTGGGAGCATGTTACCATAGATTTCGTGATGGGTCTTCCGAAGTCACCTAGGGGCCATGATGCGATTTGGGTTATTGTGGACAAACTGATGAAGTCCGCCCATTTCTTACCGATCAGAGTGACTGACTCATCAGATGCCCTCAGTAGGTTGTACATTCGAGAGATAGTACGACTACATGGGGTACCGGTGTCCATAGTTTCTGACAGAGACCAACGTTTCACAGCACGGTTCTGGCAGAGCTTCCAGACAGCTTTGGGGACCCAGCTGCAGTTTAGTACCGCCTTCCACCCGCAGACGGATGGCCAGTCAGAGCGCACTATTCAGATCTTGGAGGATATGCTCAAGGCCTGTGTCATGGACTTTAGAGGTAGCAGGGAGGATCACCTTGCCTTAGTTGAGTTCGCCTACAACAACAGCTACCAGTCCAGTATAGAGATGGCACCATTTGAGGCATTATATGGTAGGCCGTGCCGTTCCCCGGTATGTTGGACTGAGGTGGGAGAGACAGCTGCCTTAGGACCGGATATTGTTCGTGAGACCACGGACAAGATACAGGTGATCAGCCCAGAGTCGCCAGAGGAGTTATGCAGATAGGAGGCGGCAACCCTTAGCGTTTGAGGTGGGGGACCATGTGTTCCTCAAGGTGTCTCCCAGACGAGGTTTGAGGAGATTTGGGCGGTGGGAAGCTATCGCCATAATTTATAGGCCCCTTTGAGATTCCTGGGAGGGTTGGTGAGGTGGCTTATAAGCTGGCCTTACCACCGCAACTATCTGGAGTCCATGACGTCTTCCATGTATCTATGCTGAGGAAGTACCATCCCGACCCCTTACATGTACTTGACTGGGTAGATCTTCAGTTAGAGGGGGACGCTTCCTATGACCAGAGACCCGTAGAGATATTGGACTCGAGGGACCAGGTTTTGCGATGCAGGACCATCCCTTTGGTCAAGGTTCGTTGGAACCACCATGGGGTTGAGGAGGCTACTTGGGAGCGTGAGGCCGAGGTTCGAGTTAGGTACCCTGAGTTGTTTGCTCAGTGATGTATTTTCTTTTGTTTTATGTTATTTTAAATTTCGGGACGAAATTTTTGTAAGGAGGGAAGGATGTTATGACATGGAAAAAAAAAATTTTATTTTATTTTCTTTTATTTTTCTTGGTTAATATTAATTACTATTATTATTATGGATGTATGTATATATATATATATATAATTTAGATTATTTGGTGTGTGTATGTGTGTACATATGAGTGTGTGTATTTAAATATGTAAATATATGTGTATATATATATATATATGAAATAGTGCACAATGCACTAGGGGGGATGTGTGTGTGCCGTGTGTGTGTGAGTAGGTGTTGAGTGTTGCCCACTCAAAGGGGAGAGGTTGAGGTTGTGTGTGTGAGTGGAATTCAGGGAGTGGGAGGTGCAAGTCTGGCCAGAGGGTGGTTGGTCTTGGAGAGAGAGAGAGAGAGAGAGAGAAATGATAGGGAGAGAGAGAGTGACCTTGTGTATATGATTGTGTGTCTCGGGTGAGAAGAAAAGAAGAGAGAAGGAAAGAAAGAAAAGGGAAACAGAGAAAGAGAGAGAGAGAGAGAGAGAGAGAGAGAGAGAGAGAGAGAGAGAGTTCTGGACTGTGAAGAAAGAGAAAAAGCTCGAGGAGTGACCAAAAGAAGGGTGGAAGAGGGCACGTCTAGAGAGAAAAACAACAGAAAATTTAGGTAAGTGGGTGCTTCTGTTTTAAATTTCAAAAGCATGATTCGTTTGGTTTAGATCATAGGGTTTTATAAAGCATGATTTTAGCTTTCAAATGCAACAAGAATGATAGAAAACGGTTAAGGGAATAGGGAGAAAATCCAAGTTACAGGTTTCGGCCATGGAGGTTGAACCTTGTCATTTTATGTGTAGAACCCTAATTAAATGGTCCTAAAATGGTCCCCTCGAGTGCAGAAATACAGTAGGATAAAAATGGGAGAGAAACCGTGACCAAACAGTGACAAAAATGAAAGGGAAAGAGTTGGCCGGAGAGTTGACCGAGGGTTTGACCCTCTATTTCGAGAAGATGGGGAAGGTTTTGGGGAAAATGGAGGTTGGGGATGAGATCTACGTGAAAAGGGGGAGAGAATCACATTTTTAAACCTTGAAAAACTCGCCGGAGATCGGTCGCCGACGCCGGAGAAGGCGCCGGAACCCTACTGGTCCATCGCCGAAAAATCGGGGACGAAGGGGGACTGTTCCGGGTCGGGTCCGGGTCCGGTTCGGGCGGGGCTGAACCGCCCCTGCCACGTGTCGCGCGGGTATTTTAAATTAAAAAGGGATTGGGGCTGTTTGGTTCCTAGGATAAGAAATTGAAATTGAAATTTGAATTGGGGGATGGGGATATCCTATTCCAGGTTTGAGGGATAGCCACTGTTTGGCTATCCATAGGGAGAATAGAACTTTCTTAAATTACAAATTGACCCCCCTGACTTTTAGGAAATTTAAATTGACCCAAGAACTTACGGAAATTATGAATTGACCCTCCAACTGTTAATAATTATGTTTTGACCCACATGAATAAAATATTAATAAAATATTAATTAAATTAATTAATTAATTAATTTAATTTAATTTAATTAATTAAATATTCAAAATATCCCGGAGTCCAAATGGGACAAGTCATTAGTGTATTTTGACTATCTCTACCATTCTGAGACCAATGATGAGGTCCGTTTTATGAGACGGAGTCCCGAAAAATAAAAGACCCGTAGAAGCCTTTAAAATTACCAAAATGCCCTTGGATTAAAGTACAGTCAAACGAACTCTGAATTAGGTAAACAAATAGTGAAATTTTATTATCTCGAACATTCCGGACTCAACCGTGGAGTCCGATTTGTGAAAAGAAGTCACGAAATGTAAGGACACGTGTAAAGTGCAAAATGACTGTTTTGCCCTTTTGAACCCCGGTGTCCGAATTGAGTTCTACGAGAACCTAAACTTATTTTCTTCAACGTCCTAGAACCAATGGTAGAGTTTAATTTAGCATAATAGAAACCTATAAATTTAAAGACATAAAATTTGATGAATAGCATAAATTCAAATGAAAATAGACTGAGTGGGAATTTATGTTTTTAGGGACACTTACAGGACAGGAGAGGGAGATCTGATCTCTTGCATCTTCATTGACCGGTTCAGTTACATATCGTGCACGTTCTTCTTGGGTTGTGACTGACCCATCAGGTATGGTGTTTTGCTAATGTTAGAAATGAAGTTAAGTTAGGAATATTTTGTGAATGACTTATGTGTTTATGTGGAAGGTGTTTACTTGACGATTTAGAATTGGTTGCATGTCTGTTTATATGTCACTTGTACTTTATGGGAATTTAGTGAATGATGAATGTGAATCATCACATGTGTTTAAAGTTGATTATATGAGATATGCTTGCATGTGGAATCAGCTGGTGATTTATGTTTCGAGCATGCTATGTTGTGGAAACCATGTTTCATTGAGATTGCATTGGCATATTGGCATATGATGAATCCTTTGAGAACATGGCGTGGGTAGAGCACGTGGTGCTATGCATTATGAGGGTGTAGATCCTGTGGTGAAAAACCCAAAATTGGCCATTGCATTGGTACTCCGTAGCCATCGAGGAGTACCCGTAAACGAGACATGGGTGTGGCATAGAGTTGTGCATGGGTGTGTCACGCATACTATTCATATATATTACTGCGATGCTTGAATGTCATTTAGAAATAAATGTACACTTTGCACATGCCACGCCTTAGCTTTATTTCTAGCATTAGCATCTCATCATACCAGCAGTTGAGCTGACCCATTCGTGGGCAACATTTTTCAGATGAGGATCCTCCAGCCACTTGAGACTCTGTGATGCCCTGATAGGGTGAAGCCCGTGATGTATTTGTGATCCATGAGACTTGTATTTTGTTATGTAAGGGCTTAAGCCCGAATGACCGATGAACAATGTATTCGATGTTATTTTATGTATGGATGAGGATGGACGCATGTTTCATGAATTTAATTACTTTTGTCCTTTTATTTATTTTACTTTCCGTCTCGTCAGTCGCGCCTCGAGTTTGCAGAAATTCAGGGCGTGACAAAGCAAATATGGTTAAAAAAAAAAAAACTTTTAGCGACGCACACAAATGCGTCGCTAAAAGTAAATAACTAAATTTATAGCGACGCTTTACATTCATCACTAAAGAATGTCAATACATTATTAGCGATGCACACAATGCGTCGCTAAAGGTTAGAATTAGCGACGCCCTCGTTGTGCATAGCTAAAAGCAACCATTAGCGATGCACGTGTATATTTTTTGCAACGCCCATGCCCAATTATTAGCAACGTTCACAATGCGTCGCTAATTGTTACCTTTAGCAACGCTCAGAGGTGTGCGTCGCCAATACTATTAGCGACACGACTTTTTGCGACGTATTTAGCGACGCCTCTTTGTGCGTCGCAAAAGAGCTTTAGTGACGCACATTGCCACTATTAGCGACGCACGCGTGCGTCGCTAATAGTGGCTTTTCCTGTAGTGTGTGCAAAGCCAATGTAAAATGTTTTTCGACCATAAAAAATGATAGTGTTGGCTATGGCATTGACGTTTAGGATATGCCAACATGAAACTCCTTAAACTAATTTCCTAAGAGGAAAAAGTTAAAGGAATGCCAAAACTAAATTTTTTCAAGGACAAGGTTTGCAAAGCATGTCAACTAGGGAAATAAGTGAAACGGTCATTCAAATTAAAGAATGAAGTTTTGACTTCAAAACCTCTTGAACTTTTACTTATGGACCTTGTAAGACCAATAAGAACAAATAGTATAGGTGGAAAGAGATACTTTCTTACAATTGTAGATGACTATTCAAGATATACATGGATTAGTCTTATGTCACATAAAGATGACACTGTTGACCATTTTTTTAAGATATGTAGACAGATACAAATAGAAAAGGAAAATAAGATAAATAAAAATGAGTGATCATGGAGGAGAATTTGAAAATTTTGAAAAAGTTTGTGATAAGTATGGGATCAAGCATCAATTTTCAACTCCAAGAACTCTAGCAAAGTGGAGTTGCTAAAAGAAAAAATTGATCTTTACAAGAGATGGCTAGAACGATGCTCAAAGAGAACAACCTTCCACTTTACTTTTAAGCGGAAGCTATGAATACGACATGCTATGGAGGTAACCGGATATTTCTTAGACCTATCTTGCATAAAATAGCTTATGAATTATAGAATGATAGAACTCTTAATCTCTCTTATTTTAAAGCATTTAGTTGTAAATGTTACATCTTAAATAATAGATAAAATAAAGGAAAGTCTGATTCACATTTAGATATAGGAATATTTCTTGATTCCTCTACTCATAGTTGATTCCTCTACTCATAGTAAAGCATCTAAGGTATTCAATAAAAGAAAACTTGTGCAATCCAAGAAGAATTAAACCAATTTGTGAGAAACAAAGTTTCAAAATTAGTTCTCACACCTAAAAGACATTCAATAATTGGCACAAAATAAGTTTTAAAAATAAACTAGATGATGAGGGAAATATCACAAGAAAAAAAAAGCAAGATTAGTAACTCAAAGGTATAATCAAGAATAAGGAATTGATTATAAAGAAACCTTTGTTACCATAGCTAAACTTGAATTTATAAGAATGCTCTTAGCATTTGCATATTACAAAGAATTCACTTTGTATCAAATGGATGTCAATAGTGCTTTTTTAATTAGGTACATAATTGAATAAGTTTATGTAAAAGAACCACTAGGGTTTGTAGATCCACATCAACCAAATCATGTTAATAAACTCATAAAAGCTTTATATAGCTTGAAACAAGCCCCTCAAGCATGGTATGAAAGATCAAATGGGTTTTTACTTGATAAAAATTTTAGAAAAGGAAAAATGGACACAACTTTGTTTATAAAAGAGAAAATAAATGATATTCTTCTTGTTCAAATCTATGTAGATGTTATCATTTTCGGTTCTACCAATAATGATATGTGCAAAGAATTTGTAAGTTGTATGGAAGAGGAATTTAAGATGAGTATTATGGGTTACCTTAAGTTTTTCTTAGGTTTACAAGTTAAACAATGCAAAGAAGGAATCTTTATAAATCAATCAAAATATGTTAGGGAACTCCTCAAGAAATATAACTTGAATGAATGCAAATATAGTAAGATTCTAATGGTACAAAATGAAAGAATAGATAAAGATGAAGAAGGAAAAAAAAAAAACATAGATAAGAAAGTGTATAGAGATATGATAGAAAGTCTTTTATCCCTCACAACTAGTAGATCTGACATCTTATTGAGTATAGGTATTTATGCTAGGTATCAAGCTGATCCAAAGGAATCACATTTAAAGACTATTAAGAAAATATTTAAAAGGAACAAGTAATCTATGAATTGAGTTATCTAAAGATACTTGTTTCAACCTAACAACTTACACGGATGTCAATTTTGTAAGTAGCAAAACTGATAGAATAGCACTAGTGGAAGTTGTTATTTTTTAGGGAATTGTCTTATATCATGGCTAAACAAAAAAACAAAACTCAATATCTTTATCCACAGCTGAAGCCAAATATATAACAGCGGGTAGTTGCTATGCACAAATCATATGGATGAGACAAACACTAGAGGATTATAGGGTAAAAGTAAAAAATGAACCTATAAATATGATTATGGGAAGAGGTCAACCTTACCCTTTTTGGATAGGCACGATTCCTGTTTTGATTCCCTTCTCAGTCGTCCTATAAATATGATGCATAGAACTCTTCTAGGGTTATCAAGCGCTGCTACAAATGTGTGAAGAAGTTTATTATGTGGTTTTAACTTTCAATTCAAGAGCTTGCTAGGGGTATAACAAAGTGTTGATTCAATACCTTTTTTGTGAAGAAGAAAGTGTCTCTAATGAGTCTATTGTATTCATTCTATTAGAAAAGAATGAACCAATCATTGTGACTTGATTCCTTGAGTGTTGGGCATTTTATCTTGAGATAAACCAATCATTGTGGAAAGTGAAGTACTGAAGAAGTGTTGCTGCGTGAGTTGATTGTAACGTGGTGAAGTCGTCACCCCAACGATAACTTGAGTGGATTCCTAGTAAGAAGATCAAGGATCATTGTCGAAGAGTAGACATAAGCTAAATTCTTTGCACTTTTTACTTTTATTCTTGCTATTTATTATTTTGATTGGTTTATTGTGCTAACACATTAAGGGAAAAAGATTTTAATAAATTAACACAAAAAGTTTAAAATAACCTATTCACCCCCCTCTAATTTTTCTTTTCAAAAAAGATATATGTGGTGCAACCTGAAGTCTATACAATAAGAAATCAAGAACATAAGATATGTAGGTTAGTTAAGTCATTATATAGGCTTAAATAAGCTCCAAAATAAGAGCATGAGAAGTTTGATAAATTAATTTTAGAATATAGATTTAGGATCAATAATTATGATAAATTCTTATATTAGAATAACAAATTGGAGATAGTGTTATTTTGTGTCTTCATATATATAATCTTTTTAATTTTTGGAACAAACCTAAGGATGACTAGGGATGTTAAATCTTACCTTTCTACAAAGTTTTATGTGAAAGATATAGAAGAAGCTTATGTGATCTTAGGTATGAAGATTGAAAAACAATATCTAAGGGTATTACTTTAAATCAATCAAGTAGTATAGAAAATATGTTAAGAAAATTTGAATCCTACAATTATGGTTATATGTCAACACCATAGGGTCCTAATAAACATTTGAAGACAAATAGTGATAAACCAATTTTTCAATTGAAGTATTCACAAATAATAGTCTTATTATACTTAGATAATAGATTGAGGACTAATATTGCTCATGTTTTAAGGAGACTGAGTAGATATACTCAAAATCTTTAATAGTAAACATTGGATTGTCTTAAGGAGCCTTAGATTATTCATTCTATTATAAAGGTTTCCCAAATGTAGTTAAGGATTATAGTAATGTTAATTGAATAACCGATAGTGAAGACTAAAAATTCACTATCAGAATGTTTTCTTACTATGAGGGGTTGTTCTATAGTGGAATTCTAAATGACAAACTTTAATCTCTAGAAGTATTACGGTGCCAAAGATAATAACCTTAGACACCACCTGTACTAAGGCTGGGTAGATTAAAAATTTGTTAACAAAGTCACCTTTAATAAATAAACCAATACCAATTATATTAATTAAATGTTATAATAAAGTTGTGATAGAGCATGTGAGGCAAGCCCATACAAATAAAAAGATAAACAAACATATGTAAATGAGACTAAAAGTGTAAGAAATAATCTCACTAAGAATATAATATGATTAGGCTTTGTGAAATCTGATCGCAATATTGTGGATAATTTGACCAAGGGTTTATTTAGAAATGCAGTCCTGGATCTGTCGAAGGGGATGGGCCTAAGACCCAAAAAAGTCACTTAGAGAGACAACTCAACCTCTGTGATTGGGAACCCCAGAAAAAAGGTTCAATAGGTAAGAACAATCCATACTACATGATGTGTTTATCGAGTACTTTTATGATGAGCCAAAATTTATATTTCTTTTGGTCATCCCAATGGCAATATGTTGTGTGGTGATGTTTAGGAAGGAATTTTTATTGAATGGATCTGAGGTAAGAACTCTCACTACGAGGTATATGCCACACATACCCTTGGAGGACTCACCTAAATGGGAGCCATCGTGACACTGTGACCATAAGGATTGAGCTATCCTCTAAAAACTCTCATAACATTTAAGATCGAATGCATGGCCTATAACAGTAGTAACCTGCGAACTTGCCAAGTATCAATCTTGTGTGTGTGATATGTTAAAGTTTCACTCAAAGGGTCTAATTCAAGTGGTGATCCATTATGACTTATCAAATAAAAACTATCAATATTAAATGTAGGTTCAAGTCTGAAGGACATCTACATCCATTGAAACTTGTGAGGGATTGTTAGAATTGATAAGAGCATAGTATTTAATATTTTTAAATCCTTTATATTTAGTTTTATGATATATTTTCTGTTTAAATGAGCTAATTAATCTATTTATTGAATTAGGGAAGCATTGAAGATAAAAGAATAGATTTGGAGCATAATGTGCAATTTTTCAGCTTTTAGACATTTCGACCTATGGAGCTTCACTTGAGATTTCGATCATGTTAGAATTCGAGAATGAGAAAGTATTTCCCATGAAGTTTGTAGAGGACGTCTTGGGCTTTTCAGAAAGGTCTGGTTTGTAAAAATCCGAGTTCGTTTGGGCCTCTAAACATTATTTTGAAATCAGGCCTGGAAAGCTGTTCCGTGAAATGGAATCCTGTCCGATTAGCCGACTTCAACGGGCCACAACTTGAGTTTTCGAAGTCCAAATCAGGTTATTCAAAATTCCAAAATTAGGTACACATCCACGGCTACAACTTTTGTGAAGAACCCAAATCAACAATCAGTCGTTTTCGAATGGAAAAACAGCTTGCAAGTTTTAGCACAATGTTGATAATTTCAGTAAATCAGTTCTGTGCAGTGGGCTGCGTCCTTCATGGGCTGGGGTTGGTTTGTGCAGCTGGGCTTGCGCTGGAACGGCTGAAGGAAAAAGCAAAAGGAGAAAAAGTAGAAGAAAAAGACAAGAAAGAAAAAGAAGGAAAAGTCAAAGAGATGTTGCTGTGGGGCCATGAACAAAAGGAAAAATAAAGAGAAAGAAAGAAGCAGTGGGCTTGGGCGTTGGAGATGCGACTGAATGAAGGAATAAAAAGAAACCAAAGCGGGGCCCAGGCGCTGGCGTGAGGCTGGGAAAAGAGGGCAGCAGGTTTTGGGCATTTAAAAGGAGTTCGTTCGGCGCAACAGAAAGGGGGTTTGCGGCGCTGATGCAATGCACAGAGAGAGAAGATGCTTGTGGCGTGCAGGGAAACAGTGGCGCATAAGAGTTAGAAATTAAATTATTAGTTTTATTTTCTTATTTAATGATGTCCGGCTTAGATTTTCAATTCAGTTCAAGAAAATTTCGAACCTTCATTACAGTTTGATAGTTGAATTAATTTAGTAACGTTATTTCTCCATTTTCTTATGAATCTGTTCATGATAATCTATTTTAATTGTTATATTGATATTTGATTTGATTGATTTAATTTAGGCCTGTTAAATTGATCAAATTATTATCAATTGCTAAATTTAGGAAGTATATTACGTAATTGATATGATTCTTAATCAATTGTGGCAAATAGTGATAAATTATTGTGGACAAGCTTTTGTTTATTGCTATGATTATCGTGACCTAAATTAAACAATCCGAGCTTGTGTGATTGTTGGTTAGAATAATCTAATTTCCTAGATATTAATGTTGCCATTATATTAAATTTAAAGAGATTGTTCTAAATTGTGTAATGATTAGAATCTAATGGAGAACTTGTTTCATTAGTGAGGAATTAAGAAAAAATTTTGGGTACCAGAGCTTGTTGTTACCTAGGATTATTAGATTCATTGAAGGGGAGGATAACGTTATAATTGATTGATTGTTCCATTAACTGCGAGGATAAAATTGAACCGAAAAACTGAAGTTTTAATCCATTGATTTCTGTTATTAATTTACTTTTCAATCGTAATTAGTTTGATCAAAATTCCAACCCCCCATTTATTGTTTTGTTATTAATTGAATTTTAGTTTAGAATTGGTCAGAATAAGTAGAAAATAAATTGTGAACACTCTCTGTGGGTTCGACCCTTACTTAGCTAACTACTGTGTTTGTTTTATTTCATTGTGTTAAGAAGTAAGATTAATTTATTTTTGGAGTGTTAATGACACGCTTCCAAAATTTGTCGCCGTTGCCGGGGAGTGTTTTCAGTCATTTTTTTTATTTTATTCTGGCTGATTATTTTATTTTATTTTTTTATTATTTTTTTAATTCGTTGCTTTTAGGTTAATTTGTGTTTTAATTTCTGTTATCAAATTCTGATTTTTATTTTATTTTTTTATAGGTTCGGTGGAGTTTTCTAGGTGGCAATATTCATTTAGAAATTTGCAATTTATTGTTTGGTTATTTATTTATTTATTTTTTTGATTTATTTTTGCTTATTTTTATTTTTATTTATTTTCTATTTCTTTTTGGTTTATGACTCGATCTTCTCAATCTGATGAATTAAGATTTGATCCAAAATTTGAGAAAACTGCACGAAGGTTGAGAAAAGAGACTCGACAAGCTCGAATTGCAACTACAAATTCTGAAAAAGCTATTGCTGCATCACCTGGCTTGAACATAGCACTTGAGTTATTTTTTAACAGTTCATACAGTGATTCAGAAGAGGAAGATATGGCTGCTCCTAATAACAATAGGGCTGCTAGGACTTTGAGGGAGTTGGCTACTCCTAATCTAAATCAACAACCATTGTGTATTGAATATCCTGATTTAGACGCTGCTTTTGAATTAAAATCAGGACTAATACATCTTTTGCCTACTTTTCATTTTCGTAGTCTTACAGATGAAGATCCATACAAGCATCTGAAGGAATTTCTTATGGTGTGTTCTAGCATGAAGCCTCAAGGAATAGTAGAGGAACAGATAAAGCTTAGAGCTTTTCCGTTCTCATTAGCAGACTTGGCAAAGGATTGGTTATATTACCTTCCTTCCGGATCGATTCAAACATGGAATGAGATGAAGAGGCTATTTTTGGAGAAATATTTTCCTGCTTCTAGGGCTGCTAATATAAGGAAATAGATATGTAGCATCAGACAATATAATGGAGAATATCTTTACGAGTATTGGGAGAGGTACAAGAAGTTAAGTTTGAGTTATCCACCACACCAAATTGATGATTAACACTTAATTCAATTTTTTTATGAGGGGCTATTGCCAATGGATAAAAGTATGATAGATGCTGCTAGTGGAGGAGCACTGATTGATAAGACCCCAGATGATGCTAGGAATTTGATCTCAAACATGGCAGCCAACTCACAGCAGTATGGAACCAAAATGGAGCACACCCCTAAAAAGGTGAATGAGGTAAGTACTTCTAACATTGAAAGTCAAATTTCTGATTTAACTGCTTTGGTTGTCAAATGGCTGTAGGAAACATGCAAGTAGCAAAAGTGTGTGGAATTTGTTCGTTGTCAGGACATAATACAGATTTGTGTCCAACATTGCAAAAAGATGAAACTGTTCAGCAAGCTAATGCAATGGGGAATTTCCCAAGACAACCTCAGCGCCGATATGATCCCTACTCTAATTCTTACAATCCAGGATGGAGAGATTATCCCAATTTGAGCTATGGAGGAAATAGGCAGCCAATACAGAATGCTTATCCAAATAAGAAGCCCGGTTTTCAACAGGTTCAACAACAGTATCCACCCCAACAAGCAGCTCCTTCCAGTTCTAGAACATTTCTTGAGGATATGTTGAAAGCTTTCATGACCAATACGCAGCAATTCCAACAAGAGACAAGGACTTCCATATAAAATCTGGAGAATCAACTAAGTCAGCTTGCTACCACAGTTGGTCGATTGGATTCTCAAGGCTCAGGTAAGCTACCTTTTCAAACTATTATTAATCCAAGAGAGAATGCAAATGCTATAACATTGAGGAGTGGAAAACAATTGGAAGTACCAAAATCCACTACTGTAGTTGTTAAGGAGGAGAAGAATGAGGCAGAAATATCTAAGGTAATTCCTAATCCTTCTATTCAAGTTAAGACTAACCCCCTACCTTTTTCATACAAAAGTGCAAGGTCTAAGAAGGAGGAGCAAGAGAAAGAAATTTTAGAAACATTCCGCAAGGTAAAGGTAAATATTCCTTTACTAGATGCAATTAAGCAAGTGCCAAGGTATGCAAAGTTTTTGAAAGAATTATGCATTAACAAGCGAAAATTAAGAGATGATGAGAAGGTAACTGTGGGGGAGAATGTGTCAGCAGTTCTTCAAAGAAAGTGTCCCCCTAAGTGTAAAGATCCAAGTATGTTCACCATTCCATGTAGAATAGGTAATACTAGATTTGAAAGAGCCATATTAGATTTAGGAGCTTCTATTAATGTCATGCCACGATCTATTTATGCTTCTTTGAATCTAGGTTCTTTGGAAAAAAAACTTGTGTTATTATACAGTTGGCTGATCATACAAATGCTTACCCTGAAGGGGTGATTGAGGATGTGTTAATGCAGGTGAATGAGCTAATATTTCCTACGAATTTTTACATTATGGATATAGATGATGATACATCTCCTAATCCTGCACATATTTTATTGGGGAGACCATTCTTGAAAACAGCTAGAACAATAATTGATGTGCATAATGGTACCTTGACCATGAAATTTGATGGTGAAAAGATTCAATTCAATATTTATGAGGCCATGAGGTACCCTAGTGATATTAATCATGTTTCTACTGTTGATGTTATTAACCCTTTAGTGCAGGAAGTTTTTGACCCAACAAGTAAGGAGAAAAGAAGGAAGGCGGCTGTGCGACGAAAATTGGAGGAGAGCTGTGCGGTAGAACGGAAAACAGGGACAGTAATTTATTAGTTTTTTTTTCAAGTATGTTAGGCTAGATTTTTAATTCAGTTCAAGGGGATTTCGAACCCTCATTACAGTTTAATGGTTGAATCAATTCAGTAACGTTATTTCTCCCTTTTCTTATGAATCTATTCATGATAATCTATTTTAATTGTTTTATTGATATTTGATTTGATTAATTTAATCAAGGCTTGTTAAATTGATTAGATTATTATCAATTGCTAGATTCAGGAAGTATATTACGTAATTGATATGGTTCCTAATCAATTGTGGCAAATAGTGATAGATTATTGTGGACAAGCTTTTGTTTATTGCTATGATTATCATGACCTAAGTTAAACAGTCCGAACTTGTGGATTGTTGGTTAAAATAATCTAATTTCCTAGATATTAATGTTGCCATTATATTAAATTTAGAGAGCTTGTTCTAAATTGTGTAGTGGAGAGTTTGTTTCATTAGTGAAGAATTAAGAAAAATTTCGGGTACCAGAGCTTGTTGTTATCTAGGATTATTAGATTTATTGAAGGGGAGGATAATGTTATAATTGATTGATTGTTCCATTACCTGCGAGAGTAAGATTGAACCGAAGAACTGAAGTTTTAATCCATTGATTTCTGTTATTAATTTACTTTTCAATCGTAATTAGTTTGATCAAAATTCTAACCCCCCATTTATTGTTTTGTTATTAATTGAATTTTAGTTTAGAATTGGTCAGAATAAGTAAAAAATAAATTGTGGACACTCTTTGTGGGTTCGACCCTTACTTAGCTAGCTACTGTGTTTGTTTTCTTTCATTGTGTTAAGAAGTAAGGTTAATTTATTTTTGGAGTGTTAACGACGTGCTTCCAAGAATATATTGAATTTTTGTATGTTTCGAAAAAAATTATTTATTTCAAAATATTTAGTTTTATGACACTTTTAATACAATTTTATTGTACGCTTTATGGTTGTGGATTGTTACAAATTAGAGCCTTTATAATCATAAAGTTATAACATCTTTATTCTTAGTCTATAAGAAGCCAAGAGAGCAAAGGCTTCAAAGCATCTCTTTCATAGCTTTCTTATGTGATTTTCAATGCAATTCTTCTTTCATCTTCTCTGTTGTATTATTTTCATAGTCGACAATATTTAGTTTTGGATAATCTAAGAAAGACAGTTCACCTATTCTCCTAGCGCACTTTAGTCCTCACGAGATTTGTTTGGAGCCATTCGGGCTATATCTTGGACTACTTGTAGCTGCTTTTACCTTTTACGTAGGGAGACGCAGTTATTTTAGGATAGTGTTACCACGCCTTACTGGCCAACTCTCTCCAACTCTTAATTTCTACTATTTATATAATTTTAATAAATCTATAATGTGTGTGTGTGTGTGTATAGGCAGATCATAGTAGGGTAGGATCATTTCATTTACTAGACATAAAAATATCTAAATTCTCTAGTTATTTAATGATTAAACACTAAATTATGATAAATATTACTACATTTAGCTAGTTATTTAGAGAATTTTTTTACATTATTTCTTTAAAATATTAATTTGTGTTATTTTAAAATTATAAAACTTATATTTTATAAACAAATACATACACTTTTATATAGTATTATGGTTTCACAATATTTTACAATATTTATTTATTTCAAATTTATTTACTATCAATTGTTAACAATATTTTGTTTTTACATTTATACTTCAACCATTTTTATAAAAAAAATTATAAAATTTTACCATCTTTAATCCGATTGTACAAACTCCAAAAAGAATTCAACGTAGTATAACGATTTTAACAACCTTGTAAATTTCTTTTATACTTGCACTTAACCGAATTTATATGTACTATTCTTGAATCACATACTAAACTTACTCTTGCGTCGTCTTTTTTCTTTCTATTTTTTTCTTAAAGTACAGGAGCCGGAATCTATTAAATTTAGTATTGAATTGAGCCAACTGCCAAAGAACCGACATTCTCGTAATAGTGGTGTTTTATGAATCATGAATATATATTTATTTATATTTTTATTCGAATAAAAAATAATATTAATTATTATTATATTAATTATTTTTTAAAAAATTATTTCATCAATTATATAATTCAAGCATTTTTTTTAAATAAAAATGCAACAACTACGTCACATTATCCTTCTCATAACCACATGTTCTCTTCTGTTCACACTCACCACTTCTCTATATAAACAGCACATCTGAGAAGCTTTTCTACACACACACGCACGCTTATAGCCCGAGTGTTAGCTATCTACCCTGACTTCTCTCTTAATTCTTTGCTTTGAAAGATTATTGTTTCTACGTTTTCCCAAGTAGTCATATATACCAATGGCTAGCTCAGGATTGCTTAAGGTGGCTTGTGTGGTATTCATGTGCATGCTGGTGACTGCACCCCATGCCCAAGCGGCCATAACATGCGGTACGGTGGCAACCAGTCTGGCACCGTGCCTCGGCTACCTGAAGAATGGAGGTGCGGTGCCGGTCAACTGCTGCAACGGGGTTAGGGGCCTCAACAACGCAGCCAAGACCGCAGCAGACCGCCAGACTGCTTGCAATTGCCTGAAATCAGCTGCTGGCTCCATCTCCGGCGTCAACCTGGCCAATGCTGCCAACCTGCCCGGCAAATGTGGAGTCAATATTCCCTACAAGATCAGCCCTAGCACCGACTGCTCCAAGTAACTCTCTCTCTCTCTCTCTCTCTCATAGAATATACAAACGTGAATGTCTGCATGTTTTAATAACTGAGCAAGCTGTATGTTGGTTTGCGTGACCATCTTTCAACTTTGATCAAGTCATCCTACCTCTCACTAATTAATCTCCAAATCGTGATGAGTTTCTTAGGTTTTCCAAACTGTCCCTTTGCTGCATGACCCTAAGGTCTAAGCAATGGAAGGAATCTACACAATTTTAATTTCTTTATTTTAAAGAATTAAATATTAACGCAAAATATTGTATTGCTTGTGCGTGTGTTAGCAGTGTATGAAGCTTTACTAACCGTATGTATATATTGGTTTGCTTGACATTATGTTGCAGGGTGCACTGAGTTTCTGCTTCAGGATCTAATATAGTATATCGTATGAATAAAGATGGAGACAGCATGATGCTCCACTTGAGCGAGCCTCCATACTAGAGTTCTAGTTAATTTTCTAGCATATATGCAGAAATCATGATGGTTGTATGTAACAACTCCTTGATGTTTATATCATATATGCAGAAAGCTTGATGGTTGTATGAAACAACTCCTTGATGGTTATATATATATATATATGCAGCAACTATTATGTATCTAAGCTACTCTCTCACACACACACCCGCCCAGACAAGTAAAAAAGGTTTTGTAATAAGAATGATAAGGATGTATAAAATTTTTGCACGAAATTAAATAATGTTATAATAATTTTTTATTTTAAAATTAAGTCGCATTTTAAAAATTACTAAAATGCAATGAACGGTTAATATTCCCATGCCGACAGTTTGGTGGATGTACGGAATAATCGCAGCCGTCCACTCCTCTTGGGAACTGTCGAATGGCTCTGATCTCCAACTGATTTTGCATAGGCCCCACTTTTCATTTATGGACGTCTTAATGAAAACCAACAGCTACCTTGTAAGGACGCTGTCAACCTTGCTGTCTACTTGGCTATTTTCAAAGAGCTGATTTTCGGGGATTCTTTTGACCATGTTTTCAAAAGTTAGATTACATGTCAGATGTCACATGTTCACACAAGCAGGAGTTTATTGTAATTTTATATACGACATATTATACAATAATTCAAATGTAACCAAGAACTTTTCATTTTCGAGAGGCCTACAGGTCAACATTCAACACGAAGTTTTCCATGGATGACATATAAAAATAATTAATTTCTGTTGAAATTTTTAAATTTATACAAATTTTTTTTTACATTTTTAACAAATTAGACTGATTTTTTTTCAGTATAATTTTTTTTTAAATGTTAAAATTGTTTCTTTTATTTTTTTATTTTATTTTTTGTATTTTTAAAATTTTGATTATTTTTTTAAACTTTTTTAAAAGAGTTTTTTTGATATAAAATTTATATTTAAATAAATAATTTATATTTTTAAATCAAAGAAGGTTTTAATTAATATTTATTTATAAATAAAAGTAATAATTAAAAAAATTGGTCAAAATTAAAAAAATACAAAAAAATAATATTCTTATTTAAATTTTTTTTTAAAAAAAATTGATATAATTTTAAAATATTTTTAAAAAATTAGTATAATTGTCAAACTTCTTTATTGCTTATTTCATATAGCATCGTTGCAGGGGCGAAGCTTGTCTCTAGGGCAAAAAACGTTGGAAGAAACAGGAAGCCACGGTAATGTGGTGTGACTTCTTATAATAAATTTTATACCTTTTTTTGGAATCATATGAATATTTTTTATTATAATTATTAAAATAATAATAGTAGGTTTACTTAAAAATTCTATCAAAAGTGTTTATTTTCATGAGTTGTCAGTCTTGTATTGATTGAATATCATATTACAATACTCTCAACTCATGAAAATAAATAATTTTGATAAAATATAAAAATAAAACTAGTATTACTCTTATTAAAAACATAATAAATCTTATGAGATACGGTTACGTCACATTAGATACTGGACAGTGATTTGCAAACTGAATTTCCCAACGTAATTAACGGACGTAAGTGGTTCTGTTTTTCAGTAATTGACATCCCAGAATGGTGTGAGCCAGGTTTTTTAATAGTTGGCCCTAGGCCTATTTGGAAAAGGTAGATACATCTCTGTGATGTACATATACACATGCAATCCTCTTATAATTATTATATATGAAAAAATAAAAAATTATTAGTTATTTAATTTTCTCACACATTCATTAATTAATAAATAAAATTTTTCTCATATGTAACTATTTTATTACTCTAATAATTAATATTACAAATATTTTTTCTAAAAAAGTATAAATTATTAAATAATAGAATTATTAATTATTTACTTATGAAACCAATTTCATTCTTTAAAAATTTATTAATTATTAAAAAATTTAACTTATTGAATATTAATTATAAGATGATCAATTATAGACTAATTTTGAATTTTTTATTATTTGATAAATTGTAATTATATTTGAATAGTATAGTGGTTCACAATTCCTTTATATAAGAACAAAAACTTAGAATTTGAACAATGACAAGAGGAGAGTGAATGATTCTAAACTAATTCAATTTGAAAATTTTTCAAACAGCCTCCAAAGTTTTCTCTCAAAGTTCATATAGTGGTGTAAAAAAATGCAAGGATTTTGTATAAAGAAAAACTCAATAATGGCCATGAAAAACAAAAACAACACTTTCTTGTAGAAGATTGTATTGCAATTACAATATTGATACATACATCAAGAACTAGCATGCCGATGATGTAGTAATCATTTGATGCTCCAATATTCAAGCTTGGCAGCCAGTTCTCATGTGTATATACAGATACTGTACGACTGACTAAGAAATCCACTTCTTTCATTTTACTCCAGAAAACCTTTTTGTTGTTCCTTTCAGCGGCTAACAGGGATACATCATTTGTAATGATTGCTTCTTCTCACAGAATAATCTAACCCAGTTTGCAATAGTCCTTTGAAGAAGGCAGCAAAGACTGATTTTTCTCCAAACCTTTGCAGTGAATAAAGAAATCAAAAAATAGATGCTCTATTGTCTCACTATTTGTTGCACAAAATACCCATTTGTCCACTCTATTCAATCCCCAATCTTTTAATCTACTTCTGGTAGTCGAGCCCTTTTCTGCAGACAAGCCAGAATATGAAAGCCTGCCTTGGTTGAGCCTTCTTGAACCATACCACTTTGCTCCATGTCGAGGCCTAAAGTTTTTTTTTTTTTTTTTTTTTTTCAGGTGAACTGAAATAGAAGACATAACCAAAAATTAATAAGGAAGCTGATTATTATAATCTCTATTGATAGCTTCTAAGCTGCAAATATGTGGTCACCGTTGAATCGTCCATGTGAGGGCCAGTCTAGTTCCATTTCAAATCATAGGTGTCTGGGACTAAGAGGCCATTTGACCATACATCCAAACCCCCGAATCGCAGCCCCGTGCCACTCATTTTCCCCATCCCTTTTTGCTCCATTCCCAAATCGCAGGGACAGACCGCTATATCTCCCCTCCCCCACCACGCGAAACAAGCACTAAGCATCATGGCCCCCCCAACTTCATGACACGCTGCAACTAGCATTGACACCTAGCCTCTGCTTTCCAATATGAGGGTTCCAAATAATATTTTTTTATATGTAACAAGACTTTAGCATCTCTTGGGGCAGCTGAAACACATATACCTCACTCATCATGGTTGTCTGCCAAAACTCCTAACAGATGCAAATTTTTAAACCATAGTTTTATTTTACATGATTTTAAGAAACAAAAGAAATTTTGAGAATGTCTTACCTTTGGCAGTATTCATCCAGTGATAATTTAAAATCAAGGTCCATGACAGGAGCCTGGGCAGAAGAAAGGAAGAACAATGAAACCAGAGAAACTTTGAGAACGTCCTATATTTGGCATTATTCATCCAGTGATAAGTCATAATTTACAATAAAGGTCCACAACATGAGCCTGGGCCGAAGAAAGAAACCCGAGATAGAATTACAAAGAAAGATAGAATAATAACAGACTAGACAAAGGGTTCCTTTCGGTAATGCAGTTAAAAAGGTTCAAATAGCACTGAAGTCTCTAGTTATTCATCTGCCTGCAATATACAGTTTCTTCAGTTTTTTGGACGCCAAAAAAACACACTTGTGATTACCTGCCTTCAACTTGCAATACTTAAATAATTTTATCTACACACATCTTTCTAATTGTACTCACTCAGGTTAATCATAGTGGAGATTCAATTTCAGCTTCAGTATGTGGTGGCAAAGTCAGTTCACTATCACATGCATGAAGGGGGTGCAGAGCCACAACCCAGAAACATGATAATTACATATGGTTGGTATCTACAAGTTCATCATTCATGGTTGACCACAATATCTTCTGCAAGAAAACATATGTTAAAAACATTATCACCATTATAAACCATGCTGTTCTATGAAGCATTTAAAAAATGTAAAAGAAAAAGGAAAAAAGAGAGAGATATTGGAGGGTGCATTCAATAGATGGTAATTTTGTTCCATTTACCATTTTCTATCCATGGTGAGCTCTGTTCTTCTATGACATATACATTCTCATCAAATACTAGTCTTTCCAATCGAGCCACAAGACCAATTGAGGACAAGCTTAAAAGTTGGTTTTCTCTTCTCAAGCTTTCCACTTCCTTTTTCAATTCTACATGCTCTTCTAACATTGGACTTGACGTGAACCAGTTTTTCAGAAGTTCGTTTTCTTTCTTGAGGTCATTAAGCTTTTTCTGCAATTCCATATTCTGCTCTTCTAAAATCTGATTTCTTCTTTGGTAGTCATCGTCATCATCCTCCTAATAAATAAATTCAGCTTTCTTCCCTTTTGAAGTAGGAATAGATAAAAAAACAAAGAGAAAACAAGAAACAAGTAAACATAAACTCACATCACTGATGATAAGAACTGTGGAATCATCTTGTGATATCCATCTTTGGTCTATATTCTCTGTTTGTACCCCCGATTCATAATCAAATGTAGACAGAAAATCAGTATTGCGCGTTGACACAACTGATACATTTCGGGAAGTCCTTGAGTGCTCGGAACAATCTTCTTGTGCACCATGTAATTCTCTGACTATATCCATTTCTGATTCATTTTCCAGATCAATGACCAATTGCTCAATCATTTGAGGTCTGATTCTCACATTATTCCCCTGTTGAACAAAAGAAATAACTTCTCAATGCATTATAAAAAATATATGGGAAAGTGTGCACATTAACAACTGAATCATTAGTTGCAGAATATTATAATATGAGAAACTTCTTTCTTTCATGCAAGTGATAAGAACTTACATGATCAACTGAAACATTCATTGAAGAGTCCTGTGACATGTAAAGCTCTATGTTGTCACTTTGTGCCTCTAATAACTCCTTAATTATAGCAATTTCTGACTCATCAGAAGACAATTGAAGCTTCCAAAGTATCTAAAAATGGATTAAATTGTAGACATGTAACTGGTCAAATGAAAATTAATAGTGGCATAAATTGAAACATGACACATTAACGTAGATGATATAACAGGCTCAGACACCATGGGTAAATCAATTAGCAGCTATTGACAAAGTATAACACTAGCCCTACATGCTTTGTTGCTCCAAGCCTCCAACCAACCCAAATTCGTACAGTGGAGACTGAAGGACCAAAGATATCACTTCTCAAGATACAGAAAAAACAAATGAATTGCAATGAGAATTAACATATATATGTTATCTCACTTATACCTGATTCTTTTGCAGTTCCTTAAACTTGGAAGTGAACCATTGTCTATGATGAGACCTACTATTTCCCCATCGGCATACACGAGGGAATGTCAAGGGGCACTCTAGCATACTAGGGCGAGCAATATCAATGTGTTCATAACACCATATCTGTTCACATTAAGATAAAATGGACTAAGACAACAGAAAAAAAAAAGTAAACACTTGAACACCTTTTACATTAGCACAAATATTAGGAGAACATTAATTAGCTAGCTATTGTATTACAATTTACACTATTACTTAAAACACCCTTTTGCAAAACCCAGGAGAGGGACGTGCAGACCAAAAATAGAAGTTTACATAATGCATTATTCGGCATTGCAGAGAATGCAGTTCTTTCATTCAAACCCAAGGAAAAAGGCACTAATTTAAGACAAATTATTGTGGTGTCATTATTATCTTGAAAACCTTAGCAGAGGTCCAACTATCATGAACCAACTATCATGAAAAACTAAACAATTGTGTTACTTGTATGAGTAATAGCACCTTAAAACTTAGAGGCACTAACATTAAAACTTCACTACATTTAGAAACTTACTTGCAGAAAAATAAGACAACCACCTACATACTGCACATTTATCTCTTTCCTTCTGCACAACCAGTTAAATATATCCTCAAGAACAGCTTCACCCCAGGCAAAATGACACACCTTATCCAAGTCTTGGAGAAGAGAGAGATAACGAGAATCTACTTTCCCATTTGCATTTGGAAAAAGCAATGTACCAAATATAAACAATAAAAATGACCTAATAAAATCTTCATTAACTATCCCACCAAGAGAGTCGAGCCTCTCCTCAATTGATGTAATTGTAATTTTCCTATTCCAGAGAGCAGCACCATATTCTCTTTCTAACTCTGAAAAAGGTTCATCTTCTTTTAAGATTACAGGATCACCTGTCGCTCGTATTCCTAAAATCAAAGCAACATCAATAGGCATTATTGTTATCATGCCTGGGAGAAGAATAAATGCACGCTTCTCAGAACTCCATCTTTCCATCAATTCAACTAGAAGGTTTTTGCATATCATTTGATTCTGCATTTGAAGTAAATTTCCAAATCCCATGCTCTCTATGGCTCTTCTTTGGCTGTCTGAAAGTGTTCCAACTCGTTTGACAAATGATCGCAAGGAAAATCTAGAACTGAAGTTCTTAACCTGCACACAAAAATAAATAATAATAGATAGATAAATAATCATGATACTTGATAGAGTGCATTTCTAAGTTAATTTATGTGCATCTATATGGCATGTAAAAGTAGCATCCAAAATGAATAATAATAAATAGATAAATAATCATGATACTTGATAGAGTGCATTTCTAAGTTAATTTATGTGCATCTATATGGCATGTAAAAGTAGCATCCTAAATGAATAAAACAGGATTACATTGGGGTTTCTGTCACTTTTGCTTTGAATTATAGCACATTCTATTTACCCATTCCCCTCCCCAAAGGTATATGGTTTTTTATCCATTTAACTTTAACATCATCAGATTCTCTATGCAGGTCATCCACAGATCTGAAATTCTGAAAATTCATTATTTCAAAATCCAGATCTCTTATTTAAGAAATGGAAAAAGGAGATGTATCACTATATATAGTCATTTTTGGCACCTAAAGTAATGGTGATCTAGGATTACAATGAACAATTTAGAAATTAAGGAGGAACAGCATATACAAAAGGTCAATGACAACTTTCCACAGCATACAGGTAACAGTTTTCCTTTTCTTTAACTTTCAGAATAACAGGACTCCTTTTCCTTAAGCTTTCAGAGTTACACATATTCCTTAAACTCTGTTCATCATGAGTACTGAAGAGGGTGACCTTACCCTACCTGGTTGACCCAAGTGTGAACAGAGGACTTAACTGAGATTTTTTTCTACTCAGTTACCCCAGTAAGGATAAATTTTATTAATCAAAAGAAATTTTTATACAGATTCCACCAACCAAATGCCCTCTATTCTACCCCTTATATCGACAAACTACAACAACTTCACAAACATACAACAGCTATACATAAAATGAAGTAAAGTAACACAATGGCTGCCAATAAATGAGAATTTATTGAATGTCCGGGACCAATGGTCCAGCCAATCACAGATTGACATGTGTATAACATATGGGTGTTGGGTTCGTAACTACAGCGGAAGCGATTTCAAAAATCTATTTAGATATTTTTCTTTACATGAATCATACAATCTTAAAAAAAGAGTTAAAATTACCTTATTCTTGATAATCTTGATTGTCGAAAAAGCCTTTTTGAAAAGATTGATGCAATCTTCATTCTCTTACTCCTATAAGTCTTCTCCTCTTTTCCCTCTATCCAAACCGTATACAAGAGAGGAGAGTGAACTCCTCTTTTTCTCTCTCGCAAGAAAAATAATTTTTTATTGTTATACGACTATCCCTTTTAAATCACATATTTATAAGGGTTTTCAAAATTAGGGCAAAAAGAGGAATCTAGGATATCACCAAATCAGCTCCAATTAGTCAATTAATTTCTAATTAACTCTTAATTAATTAATGGCCAATTAATTCCACTAAATAATTAGAATTGCACTCTAATTTGATGAAATAGAGAAAAACCCATAATCACTAAACATATACAGTAGGCCCTTCTATGTGGATATCAATAATTAAGATTTGGGTTTATACACAGTCAAACCAATTCCTAATTATTTTTATAACTTAATTCACCAATTATTAATCACTATAAAACGGTCAACATCTCAATAAACAATTTATTGAAAAGACCGGATCCAAATTTTAGTAATTAATCAATTGAATTAATATAATTTTCTAACATACCAAGGTGTTGATCTAAAAGACCTCACTCGTTGAAAACTCAAAGTTACTACCATTAAGAACTTGAGTCCACTATTCTCTCAAGATTAAAAGCTTCTTGTGAATAGTGAATATAAGAACACGTCAAAGATGACAGCTTTATATGACGTGTTTCTTATAGTGATCCAGTTCAGTGTATTCCAAATACACCAATACAATAACTCATAGTCTACTACTCTAGTGGTTGAGATAAACCATCCTATCATGTAGAGGTCAAGTATATTACAGTCTTACAGACAAAAAGTTCAGTCTCATCAATGACTGCGAACAATTCTAGAATTTCTTGATCATAAGTTCATATCTCCTATACATAAATCTCATTTATGTACATGAACTATTTTCAATAACAATTCAAGAACTAACCATCTTATGATATAAAATAACAACATCCACATGCATGATAATTTGAAACTTAATAATAATAAATCAAATTTATTAAATAATAACAAAATATTTTGAATGTGAAAGCATGCATTGTAACAATGAGTTTGTAGGAGACGGTAAAAATAACTTTTGTTGACATATGTGATTGCTTAGGACCATCGACTTAGTCAATGATCCAGGACCATATAATTTCTCGCCAGTAAACAGATATGCCACAATTTTTTTACAATTTTTTTTTCTTGGTAAACTTGAATCCTTAAGCTTACGAATGTCACCAGCCTGCCCCTTACATCGTTTGCAATATCCAACAATAGAACATTTATCATGGTAATTATTCAAAAATAAAAATAAAAAAAAAAAAAAAAAAAATCCTCTTGTTTCGCTGAATAGATATATGGTATAGAGAAATGACCGATGGATGATGACAAGAACCTAAAACCAAAAGAAAAAAACAAAAACAAATGGTATAGTTCTAGCCAACGATGAACTCACCATTGCAGGCCCAATTGATTTTCATTTTTTTATTCTTTTAAAAAATGGCTCACCTGCGAATCAGATGAAGGCGAAATGGCCCAAAAATGAAAAATAGAACCAAGCCACAAAGTAAACAATTTTTAACTAGGAGGACCTTATGCTCTTCAAAATTGGCTATTGAGTTAGTATTGCGAAGGGAAGAAAGAAAAAATGACTTACAATGCACACAAGTAAAACAATCCACCAAAATTACATGTTATCCGATTATTTGTTATGCTAACAATCACTAAGTTACTCGTACAAAAGGAAAAGTAAATCTGCATATAATCTATATCAGAGAATAAAATGGATAGGAAAAAGGTACCGAATTGCTTCCAATGTTTGGTCCAACGGAAGATCTCCTAGTGGCTTTCTTCATCCTCAATAGCGATTAGACCCAGGGCACCATGAGGGGAAAAAATGCGATTGTTTTAGAAAGCCCTGGAGATAATTTTGAGGAAGGAAACCAAAAAACAGAAGAAATCTGAAAGCGGATATAACAGCTATAGCGAGACCTCAAAGGTGGGCGTCTCCTTCAGAGCATAGTTCAAATTACGGCCTTATCTCAAACGGCAGTTACCATATCAGAATAATGCTGCCTGTGTGAAGCTTGCGAGAGAAGCTCCATTCAAATTGAAGAAAAAATAAAAAGAAGCGCCAAAGTCGAAGCCCTGTTGATGCGACACTCTGCCTCTGCGTCAGCTTCTTTAATATTTTAAGATAATTATATTTGTTTTCTTAAAATTTTTGACAATTAAAAAAATTTTTTTTATAATTCAAAAATAACATTGTAATAACATTGTCCCTGCCCTTGTCAGAAATTGTCCCCAAACTTCATTAACGAAATTAGTTCATTTATTAAATTACTCTTATATTTTAATAATTTTTTTTTTTTTATTTTTTCTTCTTTTATTTTTTATTCTCTCAACTCTCTCTCTCCCCACTCCCACTCCATCTCACCTCCCTCTCTCTCTTATTTTCTTTACCCAGAACAACACCAGCCAGCCACCCATGGCCGCTCCACCACCATCGTTGATCTGGGCCACTTGGTGGTGGTTTGTAAGAAAGAGAGAGGGATTGCAGATTAAGAGGGATTTTGTTTGTGATTGTGTGTGTGTATATTCAAAAGAGGGTTTTAGATTACAAAACCCTCTTTTACAGAGAGAGAAGATAGGAAAATCAGTTAGATGCTTGGATATGGTTGGCGGCCGAAGAACAGAATGGGTGGTGAAGATCATGTAGGAGGGCCATAGCCTGTTAGATCAGGCCATTGATTTGGGTTCAGAAAAGTCCCAATGGTATGAGTGGAGCTGCTGTTCCAAAGACTGGGATTTGAGATAGTAGGATTTGCAGTGTTACTGATCAGGAGGCTTCGATTCCAAGAACCAGTAGACCTGTTTGGTTGAATCAAGCTTTGATCAGATGGGTACAATTTTGATAGTTCGGTTCGCAACCCTGTGGTGGAAGGAAAACAGGCGACCATGGTGACTTGTGACACGGTGGCTTTGAATTTCTGTTATTCAAGCTCCTGCTGGTGTTCATGGTTTGCTGCTATGGTTTTGGCATTTTAGGTTCTTTTTTATGATTTGTTTAAATTGGGGAAAAAGAGAGTGATGCTGCAACAGGTATATATGTATATATGTGTGTGTGTGTGTGTAGCGTGGCAGCAGAGGAAGTTCTGTCTGCTCTCCCTGTGATTGAGGGGTTTTTTCTTATATAAATTTCCTTGTTGCTACTTCATGTTAATTGCACTGCTGTTACTGTTTTAAACCTGCAATAAACACCATTGTTTTTGGTGTGGGCATCAAAGAAAGAGTATTTATAGTTTTATAGAAAAATAAATTTGGTTTGCACATCACATGTGCAAACCTTTTCACTACAACCTGATTGCCACTAGGCATGACCCCCTTGTAAACAATGCCTGCACCGCCTTTCCCAATAATGTTGTCCTCCTTCAAAGAATCCAGGACATCATCACAAGTGAAATCCAATCGTTGGAAAGCAGTGGTGCTGTCGATGGTGGTGGACGTCGGTGGAGGTGGCGGGTGGAAGGAAGGGGAGGGAGAGAGAATAGCGATGGTGGTGTTTGACAGAGAGAGGGATTTTTTAGGCATCGAGGATCAACTCAAAATTTACAGTGATTTGGATTTATTTAATTAGTTTTTTATTTTTCTAAAAAGAATATTTTTACAGTGATTTGGATTTATATAATTAATTTTTGATTTTTTTGAAAAAAAAATTTACAGTGATTTGGATTTATTTAATTAATTTTGAATTTTTTTGAAAAAAAAAATTGACTGTGATTTGGATTTATTTAATTAATTTTTTATTTTTTTGAAAATAAAAATTTACAGTGATTTGAATTTATTTAATTGGATTTTTACTTTTTTGAAAAAAAAATTTACAGTGATTTGGATTTATTTAATTGGTTTTTTATTTTTTTGAAAAAAAAAATTTACAGTGATTATGATGACCTAATTTTTCATGTGATTATTTATATATATGTGGGGGGGGGGGGGTTTAGAGAGAGAAGAGAGAAAACCTTAAGGGCAAAGTTGTCATTTGAATAAAATTTGAAGCTGACATCATCGAATTCCGTTAGTCAACTAACAAGACGGTAGAGGAGAATCTGTTACAAATCAGTAAACCAGAAAGGGGACAGTGTTATTTCAGAAACTATAAAGGATATTTCTGTAATTGTTAGAAACTTCAGGGGAAGTAAGTGTAATTTGCCCTAATATTTTTTATAATGGCAAGAAAGATTAAATGCACTAAACTTGTTTTGTTGCGAGATAATGACTGTTTGGTTAAACTTATAGTCAGTATTTGATGTGTTTTTTAAATTTAAAATAATTTTTTTTAATTTGTTAGATATTTAATTTAATTTATTGACGGATCCTTATTAAAAATTGATCCAAATAGTACGATATTTAAGTACTCATTAAATGTATTTATTTAAATACTAAATAACTTAATTCAAACGATATTTTTTCGTAATTATTTATTCAAATTTTATTTTTTTTCAACTCATCCAAAAGAACACAATGTTATCGCTCAGAGTTAATTATTTAAAAATTTCAATAATTTAACTTCAAAAATTTTTGAGTATTACACATATCAGTGGCTAAATCCATGTGTGAATTAGTTATATTTTTATAAGATATTTTTGACCTTAGAGTAAATATTCATGTGATGGTAGCAGTTCAATTGTAAGAATTAACATTCATTTGAACAAAGTTTTGGTATTTTAAAACTCAATAACTTGTAATATATAAAGTGGTTTTTAATAAAAATTTATATATTTGACTCTAAAAATATAAATCCGTCAAATAATATTTATATTACATGTGAAATTTCATTTAAAAAAATCATAATTTTAGTCCGTGAAATTTCAATCTTAATTCATGGAGAACAGATTTCTACCTTCACTACCAACACTTAAAACCTTCATTAGCAAATTAAATGGCTGAGAACATGGTCCTACATTCATTAACAATTGAATTTTTTGCCTCAAGGTTTATGAATGCATATTCTACAAAAAATATTACAGTATCTTGCACGATCAGTTTTTGTGCTTGTTGATGCAATAATAACAAAGTTAGTACATGGTTGGACTTGTGTACAGGATTTGTTAGTCTTAAAAGTTTTCAACTAAGGGCATTTCAGTAATTTTGATAATCACAAAACATTATCCAATGGACTAATGTTGGACTAATGTTTTGTCCAAGTGTCAATGCAAATAAGTCATCTAGATTAAATAAGATTGTTGACCAAGAAATGATAAAGTCCATCAAGTTAAAGGATTCTACTCAAGAATATGCTCCAAAACAAATATCAAATCGAGTGGAATGCTCTCGTGATGATTCGAGCAAATGAACACACTCAAGCCCAAGGATTCTAGACAAGTCAAATGAAGACTTTCATTTCTCTTATTTTAGGTTTTGGACGACGTAGGATTAGATTGATCATTGATCGTAAGCTCTTACTATTTAAAATGATTATTTAAGAACTAACCTCAATTGATTTTTCAGAACAAAACATTGTCATATCTTAAGTTTTAAAAGATCAAAAGGTTTTGATAAAAGTACACTGAGAAAAATAAGCTAAGAAGACACTCACTGTCCAAACCAGTCAACTAATTCATGAAACCAGTCAACTAATTCTTAAAGGATTATTTTTACACTAATCAAACCACTCGACCAGTTCTAAGAACTAGTCAACTGGGTGATATTTTTCAAAACAACTTGAAGACTCATTGCTCAATTCAGTCGATCTCTAAGGAGAATCAGTCGACCACTTCTCAAAGGCAAAAATAGTGTACAAATAAAACCAAATGATTAATCCAAAGAACTAGTGGACTAATTGTTCATGACCAAATAAACCTCAAGCCCTCTAGACAAATCAGTTGACCTAATCAGTCGACCAGTCCTCATTGTAGTTGACTGATTCTGTTATTCTAGCACTTCGAAATTCAAATTTTGAACAAACAAAAAATAGGGGCAACAACTCTTTTTGAAAAGCAACAAACATATTCTTTTAAGGGCTATAAATAGAGGATCTCTAAGGCATTCTATGTCATCTCTTACATGTTTACACTTCTACATCTTTGCTATTGACTTTAGATCTAACCATTGTATACCTAAATCTGAAAGTTTTACTCATCTTAAATATCCTAAGCTTACACATGATCTATCTATAGAGAGTCAGCATCTTATTACACCAAAACTACTCTAGAAGAGAGTTCTATTTGGTAAACATCTTTGTATCATCTCATTGTGGTGAGAGCTGTGTGTAGGTGTTACCCGGTAAGGCGAACATTTTGCTAAGATAAAAAGGTTATTGTCTTCGCATTGTAAATGTTTGATATCCATCTGCAAGGAGGTCACAATAGTGAAAAAACTCAAGTGGGGATGCTTGAGTTGAGTACGTAGGAAGTTTTCTGAACCTCGTAAATCGTTGTGTTTGCACTCTTTCTCTCTCTCTCTCTCTCTACTCTTTATTTACTTGAGTATTTACAACATTTATTTTTAAAGTTCGAATAGAAACCAATATTTGCAATAGACCCAATTCACCCCCCTCTAAGGTAAATATCTGGGCAACAAGTGGTATCAGAACTCGTCTCTTGTAAAATAGAGTTAACACTCTAAGAGAAAAGATATGAAAAAAGTTGTAAGAAGCATCTTTACCGAAGAGCAATCGACAAACATACCTCCTTTATTTAATGGCCAAAATAATACTTATTGGAAGGCTAAAATGAAGATTTATCTTCAAGCTTTAGACTATGAAAGATAGAAGGTCATAAAAAATGGGCCTCATATTCCTATGAAGTTTGAAAGTTCTACTAGCACCACCAAAGTTGCTAAAGAAGAACAAGAATGGGATGAAAAGGATCTCAAACTCATTTAAATAAATGCTAAAGTAATGAGTAATTTATATTGTACCTTAGATGCAAATGAGTTTAATAGAATGTCCAGTTGCTAATCCGTAAAAGAGTATGAGATAACTTGAAGTTACATACGAAGGTACAAATTAAGTCAAAGAATCTAAAATTAGTATAATAACTCATATGTACGAACAATTTAAGGTATATGATAGTGAGTCCATACCCGAAATGTTTACTCGCTTTACTAATATTATTAACTCTTTGATAACTCTTGGCAAGAGTTATACTAATATAGAAATGGTGAGAAAAATCCTTAGATATTTTCCAAGGATATGGAAAGCCAAAGTGACGGCCATTCAAGAAACAAAGGATCTCCACAAGCTAAGTCTTATAAGTTAGATCTCTTATAACTAATGAACTTACCATAAAAAGCCATGAAGAGGAGAACAAACCAAAAAAGAACCTTGCTCTTAAATATTCATCACATAGAAATGAAAAAGAAGAAGAGTACCAAGGAAGTGATGAGGATGTTGCCTTGATCACAAGAAAATTCAAAAGCTAGCTAAGAAGGAAGCAACAAAATAAAAAACAACAAAAAGGGTAATTGAGCAAGAAGGAACCTCAACTTGCTATGAATGTTGATGGGTACCATGGCGGATCGAGTCTTAAAGATTCGAGGTCGAATCCTTTTGAAGAGAGGGGGAATGATGGGCACCATGGTGGACCGAGTTTTAAAGATTCTTTACAAGTTCTAGATAGGCCAATCACAAGGTCGAGAGTTAAGAAGTTAAGTACACAAAAACGCTAATTGGGTGATTTTCGTACAGTTTCGATGTTGCTTCATAATCTGGGTATAACTCTCTCATTCGAGCTTCGATTGAGATGATTCAAGATGCTATGGAAAGAAAACAAATAGTTCTACAACTTTTATGTTTTGAGTTTTTCGAGATTCGGGCTGCATCAAGGTCTAAATCGAGTTTGAAGTTTTTGTACCTTCATTGATGATGTTTTTGACTGCGCAAACTTTTAACTTAATTAGTGGATTTCTTTTATTATTTTTTAGTCGGTAGTTTAGGATGTTTTGGGCCTAAAAATTTTTAGCCCATGTCTTTTATTTGATGTAGGCCTTATTCGGCCCTAGGATTTCATAGAATGTTTTAAAAAGAACTTATAGCCGCATTTGGCAGAAGATCAATTTTTCAGTAAAAATTGTGAGAGTAATTTTTCTCTACGGTTCTTTAAAGAACTATTTGAACTTATTGAGATTTTCTGTGGTGTTCACCAACAACTTATCAAATGGATTTCCACCACCGTTTGTGGCGTCTTCCTTATACCGAGGTTATTGTTTCGCACTAAACAACTGGTTGAGGTTATATATACCGAGGTTCTTGTTTGTCGTAAACAACGGGTCGAGGTCTACCATTCAGATCTGATTGTAGAACGATCTTGGATTCTTATCTCGTTGACGAGTCTCGTTAATTTGGTGGGGTTCGCATCATTTGGTATCAGAACTCAGACTACAAATCAGGTCTAATTTATCCTTTTTCATTCTTACATTAGAATTATTATCCTTGAAAAAAAAAAAAAAAGCACAACCCTTTTCTTCTTTCTCTTTCTTCTCTTTTCTCTGCCTACTGTTCTTTTTTTTTTTTTTCAGCCGCAGCCTTTGTCCAGCGAAATAGAGCAAAAAAAAAAAAGAAAAAAGAATTCTATTCTGCTTTTGTGCCAAGATCCAACCGCTGCTAGCCGCCGCAAGCTTTCTATTTTCTTTCTTTCAAATCTCAAGCCGCAGCCTTTCTTTTCTCTCCCTGTTTAGTTTTTTTTTTTTTTTATTATTCAGTCCAGATGTTGTCTTCTCTGCTTTTCTTTTCTTTTTTGTCTTTTCTCTTCAGCCTGCTTCTAATCCCAAGCTATAGCCTCTGTTCTCCTTTTTTTTCAAATCTCCCATTTCTTTTGCTACACGTTCCAGCTGCTTCTTGAAACACATTAGTTCTGTCTTTTGAAACACAAAAACATGCACTGGTGCGTCTTGTTGCGCCGTTTCTTCTAACAAAAAAAAAAAAAAAAAGAGTACACAAGACATAAATATATATATATATATATGTCTTTCTCCCTTTGATGCAGGTGACGATTCGTGGTCAAATCTTTTTAAGGAGTGGGGGAATGATCGGCACCATGACAGATTGAGTCTTAAAGATTCAAGGTCGAATCCTTGTGAAGAGAGGGGGAATGATGGGCACCATGGTGGACTGAGTCTTAAAGATCCTTTACAAGTTTCAGATGGACCAATCACAAGGTCGAGAGCTAAGAATTTAAGTGCACAAAAACGCTAATTGGGTGATTTTTGTATAGTTTTGATGTTGCTTTGTAATCTGGGTATAACTCTCTCATCCGAGCTCTGATTGAAATGATTCAAGATGCTATGGAAAGACAAGGAATATTTATACAACTTTCATGTTTTGAGTTGTTCGAGATTCAGGCTGCATCAAGGTCTAAAACTGGTTTAAAGTTGCTATACCTACACTGATGACGTTTTTGGCTACTCGAAATTTTAACTTTATTAGTGGATTTCTTTTATTATTTTTTAGTCGGTAGTTTAGGATGTTTTGGGCCTAAAAATGTTTATCCCATGTCTTTTATTTGATGTAGGCCTTATTCGGCCCTAGGATTTCATAGAATGTTTTAAAAAGAACTTATAGCCGCTTTTGGCAGAAGATCAATTTTTCAGTAAAAATTGTGAGAGTAATTTTTCTCTACGGTTCTTTAAAGAACTATTTGAACTTATTGAGATTTTCTGTGGTGTTCACCAACAACTTATCAAATGGATTTCCACCACCGTTTGTGGCGTCTTCCTTATACCGAGGTTATTGTTTCGCACTAAACAACTGGTTGAGGTTATATATACCGAGGTTCTTGTTTGTCGTAAACAACGGGTCGAGGTCTACCATTCAGATCTGATTGTAGAACGATCTTGGATTCTTATCTCGTTGACGAGTCTCGTTAATTTGGTGGGGTTCGCATCATTTGGTATCAGAACTCAGACTACAAATCAGGTCTAATTTATCCTTTTTCATTCTTACATTAGAATTATTATCCTTGAAAAAAAAAAAAAAAAAGCACAACCCTTTTCTTCTTTCTCTTTCTTCTCTTTTCTCTGCCTACTGTTCTTTTTTTTTTAGCCGCAGCCTTTGTCCAGCGAAACAGAGCAAAAAAAAAAAAAGAAAAAAGAATTCTATTCTGCTTTTGTGCCAAGATCCAACCGCTGCTAGCCACCGCAAGCTTTCTATTTTCTTTCTTTCAAATCTCAAGCCGCAGCCTTTCTTTTCTCTCCCTGTTTAGTTTTCTTTTTTCTTTTTTTTTTTATTATTCAGTCCAGATGTTGTCTTCTCTGCTTTTCTTTTCTTTTTTGTCTTTTCTCTTCAGCCTGCTTCTAATCCCAAGCTATAGCCTCTGTTCTCCTTTTTTTTCAAATCTCCCATTTCTTTTGCTACACGTTCCAGCTGCTTCTTGAAACACATTAGTTCTGTCTTTTGAAACACAAAAACATGCACTGGTGCGTCTTGTTGCGCCGTTTCTTCTAACAAAAAAAAAAAAAAAAAAGAGTACACAAAACATAAATATATATATATATATATGTCTTTCTCCCTTTGATGCAGGTGACGATTCGTGGTCAAATCTTTTTAAGGAGTGGGGGAATGATCGGCACCATGACAGATTGAGTCTTAAAGATTCAAGGTCGAATCCTTGTGAAGAGAGGGGGAATGATGGGCACCATGGTGGACTGAGTCTTAAAGATCCTTTACAAGTTTCAGATGGACCAATCACAAGGTCGAGAGCTAAGAATTTAAGTGCACAAAAACGCTAATTGGGTGATTTTTGTATAGTTTTGATGTTGCTTTGTAATCTGGGTATAACTCTCTCATCCGAGCTCTGATTGAAATGATTTAAGATGCTATGGAAAGACAAGGAATATTTATACAACTTTCATGTTTTGAGTTGTTCGAGATTCAGGCTGCATCAAGGTCTAAAACTGGTTTAAAGTTGCTATACCTACACTGATGACGTTTTTGGCTACTCGAAATTTTAACTTTATTAGTGGATTTCTTTTATTATTTTTTAGTCGGTAGTTTAGGATGTTTTGGGCCTAAAAATGTTTATCCCATGTCTTTTATTTGATGTAGGCCTTATTCGGCCCTAGGATTTCATAGAATGTTTTAAAAAGAACTTGTAGCCGCATTTGGCAGAAGATTAGTTTTTCAGTAAAAATTGTGAGAGTAATTTTTCTATGCGGTTCTTTGAAGAAATATCTAAACTTATCGGGATTTTCCGTGGCGTTCACCAACGACTTATCAAACGGATTTCCACCACCGTTTGTGGCGTCTTCCTTATACCGAGGTTCTTGTTTCGCACTAAACAACGGGTTGATGTTTATATATACTGAGGTTCTTGTTTGTCATAAACAACGCGACGAGGTCTACCATTCAGATCTGATTGTAAAACGATCTTGGATTCTTATCTCATTGACGGGTCTCGTTAATTTGGCAGAGTTCACATCAAATGTCATAAACTAGGACACATAAAATTGAAGTTTCCTCAACTTAAAAGAGAATGAAGAAAATACAAAAAGAAGGCTATAAGAGTTACTTAGGATGAATCGGATGAGGAATCAAGTGACCAAGAAGTAGCCAACTTTTGCCTCATGGCTCATGAAGATGAGATCAACTTAAACATTGACTTGTCTCTTTCCTATGAAGAATTAGAAAATACCTTTGAGGAATTGCATGATGAATTTGAGAAAATCTTTTTAAAAACAAGAATTTTAAAAATAAAATCTCCTCTCTTTCAAATGATCTTCAAATTTCAAATGATCAAAATGAAATTTTAAATAAAGAAAAGGATTCCTTGATTGTAAAAAATAAGGATCTTGAGGAAGAAAACACTTCGCTCAAGAAGAAGACGGATGATCTAAATTTCGCCATCAAAAAGTTTAGAATGGGAAGTGAAATTCTAGATAAAATCATCTCACAATAAAAATATGTTTTTGATAAAACGGGTTTGGGATATAATTTCCATATAAAACAAAAGTCTTATCAAATCTTCTTTGTAAGGGCCTCTAATTCAAATGCAACCATTCATACACAATCTTTAAGAAAATATACAAAAAGGCATGAAGGATAAAGGCAAAGTGATTTGGGTTCCAAAAGGAACTTGGTTACCTAAGACTAACCCTCAAGGACCCCAAAAAAGTTTAGGTACCAAAAGTAGTTACTTGAGTTGATTTTGTAGGTGTGCTTAAAGTCCTCCTCAAGCAAGGACAAATGGTTTACTAATAATGGATGCTCATGGCACATGAATGGAGATAAAGCCAAGTTCATATCCCTCACTTCAAAAGATGGTGGATATTTGAATTTTGGGGACAACTCCAAAAGAGGTGAAATTATTTGCATTGGAAGCATGCACTACAACAAAACAGGGCTTTAGCGACGAAAATTTTGCGGCAATGTTAAAACATTGTCATAAATTAGTGGCATTTCACATAAAATGCCACACATTTAAGACGTTTTCTTAAAAACGCCACTAAATAAATGGCGGTTCCTTTAAACTCCATTTAATTTATAAAAATGATGTCGTTTTAATTAATAAAAAATAACACTTTTAATTAATCACCAATAATTAGTGGCGGTATTTTTAAATGCCGTTAATTAACGACGGTTGTTCTGAAATGCCACTAATTAGCTGCAGTTTTTATTAGAATGCTTGCAATAAATGGTAGTTTTATAAATGCCGCACTTTTTTATTTCTTACAAAGTTGCCGATTTTATATTTGGTAAAATAAAACTTCCCTCCCACATTAGGCATATTTGTATTTGCAAAAGACTCTTGTATTCATCTCTTTGAGAAAGTAAACATGTATAGATATAATTACAACACTCTCTAAAATAATGGAAACAAAATCTGCAATATCTCCTTATTGAAACCCTAGAGTCTCTCTAAACTTCAGCACCTGCTATACTATGAAGGCCTCTATATTTTTGTGGCTGATAGAACTGAGATTAAGTTCCATTGTTCAAGTGTATTTCGGTGAGTGTTGACTAAATTTCTCAATAAATTCGATTGGGTGATCCCCTCATTCTCACAAAATCAATGTTCTCTCTCATTTTTGCATTTACATATAGGTTGTAGATTTGGGGTCCGTAGATAAAGCGAATAGCAGGCAAGTCATATTCTCCAAAAGACGTTCTGGGTTGCTCAAGAAGGCTCATGAACTTGCGGTTCTCTGCAATGCTGAGGTTGCGGTCATTATTTTCTCAAACACCGGGAAGTTATTTGAGTTCTCCAGTTCTGGGTATGTTTGGATGATTTTCTTTTAATATACATTCACATACTTGCATGTGTTATTTGTTATTGTCAATGGAGTTTTATGTCATATATATATATTTATATATATATATAGATCTATATATATAAACTTTAATTTTAATCAGATTGCATTTGATTTTACTGGAATTTATGGAATTGATGTAAATTCTTATTGATCTTTTGCATGTATGATGTATTTGTTGGTTGTTCCTTTCAGCCTTACTCAAGGGTTTCATGGTTCAATTGTTTTTTTTTTTGAACTCATGTAAAAAGTATTCAAAAAGAAAACCGTTCTTAATCTCATTTCAACCAGATTCTGTTGAACTTTACTAGAATTAACCAAAAAGGTAATAATGAAAAGGTGTGTGCTTTGATGCATTTATCAATTCATGATTTTTATTAAAAAGAAGAACTTTTTGATTAATCAGTAAATTACATTATTTCATAAAAAACTTCATTGAAAAGATATCCATAGATATCTTTCTTTGTATCATTAATATTCCTAGACTCAATATACAACTTTTTCTTGAGTCAATAAACAAAACTATGCTCTGTTTAATGAGGGTTTAGTGTGTCGAGATTATCTTAATGAGATTCACTTGAACTGAACTTGAATTCATCTGAAGGATCTGAAAGCAATATTACATGTTTTTTATATTTATTTTATTTTTCCTTGTTGAATATGTAGAGTCCTAACTATTTATTTTGGTTGTGTTATCTATTTTTTTTTTAATTTTTTTGCTATTATTCTTACGACTGGTGTAAAAATTGGCTTAGTTTTGAATTGCATACTTAAAAATTTGTTTCTTTTATTGTTTATTTGTCTCATTTCATATGTTTACTTATTTATATATTGAGTGGAAGAGAAGAGTATAATCTGTAGGTACAAAAGTTGCTTTGTATTCAATTTTAGTAGACTAGCCCATGCTTTGAATTGTCTTCACACTACAGGAAAAGACACTATTAGCGACGTTCAAAGGCATCGCTAATTCTCTTTGGCGACGCACATTTGAGTGTCGCTCCATGCATCGCAACTAATCGTGTCGCAAATACTATTAGTGACGCTTAGATGCATGTACATCGCTAAAGGTAACTATTAGCGACGTGCAGCTGATGTCGTTAATAATCAGATATGGGCGTTGCGAATACTATAAATGGACGCAATGGGCGTCGCTAAAAAGACCCTTTAGTGACGCTTATGGTGCGTCGCTAATGGTTACTATTAGCGACGCACCCGACGCATCGCAAATAGTGTATTGTTTCAACCTTTAGCGACGCTCTATGTGCGTTGCTAATGTCATTCTTTTGCGACGAATATGAAGCGTCGCTAAAAATTAATTCCTTTGCTATTAGCTACGCCTCTTTGTGCATTGCTAAAAGTTTTTTTTTGCTCCCTGCACCTGATTTTGACCTGTATTATTTATTTTTATTTTTGTTTTATTCCTGTTCAAAACTTGCATCAAACATCCTAATATACAATAAAATCCAAATATTCTAAAATGAATATATTAAAAGAAAAATGCATATATATATATATTATACTAATTACTTACAATTGTATAAGTAAATTTTTTCAATAAATACAAAAATAAAAAATAGTATCAGAAAATGTAACTACAACTGTTCATTAAAAGAAAAAAAACAAATGAAAATAGTAAGTCCAGATGCAGAACAGAAAGACAGCGGCGCAATAATCTCGATCAATCTAAAATAAAGATCAAATGATATATATTAGAACCCTTATTAAATATATATATATATACACACATATATGAACATAGAATGTGAATATATATTTTTTTATATGTATAAATAGTAAGAACGGCATAAAGTAGCATAAGTTTCAAACCGGAATTCTGAACCGACTGCCGTAAGTTTGTGCAAGTCTATTTTATCATTTGTGAAGTGTGTGATGGGGTTTTAGGGTAGTTTGGCCGATATCCGGCATTTTGGTCTGTCAAAACCCCAAATTAGGCATTTTAGGAGCGAAAAGTTGCATAAGTTTGAAACGGGTGATCTGAACGGAGTACCGTAAGTTTGTGCAAGTCTATTGTATAATTTTTGAGGTGTGTGATGGGGTTTTGGGATAGTTAGGCCAATAGCCGGTGTTTTGGTCGGTCAAAACCCCAAAATGGGCATTTTTAGAGCAGAAACTTACAAAAGTTTCAAACCGAGCATCCGAACTGAGTGCCGTAAGTTTATATAAGTCTATTGTATAATTTCTAAGGTGTGTGATGGGGTTTTGGGGTAGTTAGGCCAATAGCCGATATTTTGATCTGTCAAAACTCCAAAATGGGCATTTTTAGAGCAAAAACTTGTAAAAGTTTCAAATCGGGCATCCGAAATGAGTGTCGTAAGTTCGTGCAAGTCTATTTTATCATTTTTGAGGTGTGTGATGGAGTGTCAAGGTTGGTAGGCCGATATCCGCCATTTTGATCCGTTAAAACCCCAAAAAGAGACATTTTAAAGCGAAAAGTTACACAAGTTTGAAACCGGTGATCCGAACCGAGTGCCGTAAGTTTGTGCAAGTTTATTTTATCATTTTCGAGGTGGGTAATGGGGTTTCAGGGGTCGGTAGGCCGATATCCAGCATTTTGGTCCATCAAAATTCCAAAATAGGCCTTTTTGGAGCTGAAACTCGTAAAAGTTTCAAACTGGGCATCCAAACCGAGTGCCATAAGTTCATGTAAGTCTATTTTATCATTTTTGGGGTGTGTGATGGGGTGTCGGGGTCGATAGGCAGATATCCGGCATTTTGGTCTGTCAAAACCCCAAAAAGAAGTTTTTTGGAGCTAAAACTAACAAAAGTTTGAAACCGGGCATCCGAACTGAGTGCCTTAAGTTTGTGCAAGTTTATTTTATCATTTTTGAGGTGTATGATGGGGTGTTAGGGTTGGCAGGCTAATATCCAGTATTTTGGTCGTCAAAACCCCAACAAAAGGCTTTTTAGAGTGAAAAGTTACACAAGTTTGAAACCGGTGATTTGAACGGAGTGTCTTAAGTCTGTGCAAGTCTATTTTATCATTTTTGAGGTGGGTGATGGGGTTTCAGGGGTCGGTAGGCCGATATCCAGTATTTTGGTCCGTTAAAACTCTAAAATGGGCCTTTTTGGAGCTGAAACTCGTAAAAGTTTCAAACTGGGCATCCAAACCGAGTGCCATAAGTTCATGCAAGTCTATTTTATCATTTTTGAGGTGCGTGATGGGGTGTCAGGGTCGGTAGGCCGATATCTAGCATTTTGGTCAGTCACAACCCCAAAAAGAAGTTTTTGGGAGCTAAAACTTGCAAAAGTTTGAAACCGGGCATTCGAACCTAGTGCCTTAAGTTTGTGCAAGTTTATTTTATCATTTTTGAGGTGTATGATGGGGTGTTAGGGTTGGTAGGTCGATATCCAACATTTTGGTCGTCAAAACCCTAAAAAAGGCTTTTTAGAGCGAAAAGTTACACAAGTTTGAAATTGGTGCTTCAAACGGAGTGCCTTAAGTTTGTGCAAGTCTATTTTATCATTTTTGAGGTGGGTGATGAGTTTTCAGGGGTCGGTAGGCCGATATCTAGTATTTTGATCCGTCAAAACTCCAAAATAGGCCTTTTTAGAGCTGAAACTCGTAAAAGTTTCAAACCGGGCATCCAAACCGAGTGCCATAAGTTCATGTAAGTCTATTTTATCATTTTTGAGGTGTGTGATGGGGTGTCAGGGTCGGTAGGCAGATATCCGGCATTTTGGTCCGTCAAAACCCCAAAAAGAGACATTTTAAAGCGAAAGTCACACAAGTTTGAAACCGGTGATCCAAACTGAGTGATGTAAGTTTGTGCAAGTCTATTTTATCATTTATGAGGTGGTTGATGGGGTTTTAGGGTCAGTAGTCTGATATCCAAAATTTTGGTCCGTCAAAACCCCAAAATAGACCTGTTTGGAGCTGAAACTCGCAATAGTTTCAAATTGGGCATCCGAACCGAGTGTCATAAGTTTGTGCAAGTCTATTTTATCATTTGTGAGGTGGGTGATGGGGTTTTAGAGTTGGTAGGCCGATATCCGACATTTTGGTACGTCAAAACCCCAAAATGGGCCTTTTTGGAGCTAAAACTCTTAAAAGTTTCAAATTGGGCATCCAAACCGAGTGTCGTAAGTTCGTGCAAGTCTATTTTATCATTTTTGAGGTGTGTGATGGGGTTTTAGGGTCGGTAGGCCGATATCCAACATTTTGGTCCGTCAAAACCCCAAAAAAAGGCTTTTTAGAACGAAAAGTTACACAAGTTTGAAACCGGTGATCCAAATGGAGTGCCTTAAGTTTGTGAAAGTATATTTTATCATTTTTGAGGTGGGTGATGGGTTTTTAGGGTTGGTAGGCCGATATCCACCATTTTGGTCGGTCAAAACCCCTAAATGACCCTTTTGGAGTTGAAACTTGCAAAAGTTTCAAACCGGGCATCCGAACTGAGTGTCATAAGTTCATGCAAGTTTATTTTATCATTTTTTAGGTGTGTGATGGGGTGTCAGGGTTGGTAGGCTGATATCTGGCATTTTGGTTTGTCAAAACCCCAAAAAGAGGCATTTTAAAGCGAAAAGTTACACAAGTTTGAAACTGGTAATCTGAACTGAGTGCCATAAGTTTTCTCCAGTTTATTTTATCATTTGTGAGGTGTGTGATGGGGTTTTAGGGTCGGTAGGATGATATCCACCATTTTGGCTCGTCAAAACCCTAAAATGGGCCATTTTAGAGCTGAAACTCACAAAAGTTTCAAACCGGGCATCCGAACTGAGTGTTGTATGTTTGTGCAAGTCTATTTTATCATTTTTAAGGTGTGTGATGGGGTTTTGGGATCGGTAGGCTGATATTCATCATTTTGGTCTGTTAAAACCCCAAAAAGATGCATTTTAGAGTGAAAAGTTACACAAGTTTGAAACTGGTGATCCGAACTGACTGCCGTAAGTTTTCTCCAGTATATTTTATCATTTGTGAGGTGTGTGATGGGGTTTCAGGGCTGGTAGGATGATATCCACCATTTTGGTTCGTCAAACCCCAAAATGGGCCTTTTTGGAGCTGAAACTTGCAAAAGTTTCATACCGGGCATCCGAACCGAGGGTTGTAAGTTCGTGCAAGTCTATTTTATCATTTTTGAGGTGGGTGATGGGGTTTCGGGGTTGGTAGGCTGATATCCTCCATTTTGGTCAGTCAAAACCCCCAAATGGCCCTTTTTGGAGCTGAAACTCGCAAAAGTTTCAAACCGGGCATCTGAGCCGAGTGTCGTAAGTTTGTGCAAGTTTATTTTATCATTTTTGAGGTGTGTGATGGTCTTTTCAGGTCGGTAGGCTGATATCCGCCATTTTGGTCGGTCAAAACCCCCAAATCAATCTTTTTGGAGCTGAAACTTGCAAAATTTTCAAATCAGGCATCTGAATCGAGTGCCGTAAGTTCATGCAAGTTTATTTTATCATTTGTGAGGTGTGTGATAGGGTTTTGGGGTTGGTAGGCTGATATCCAGCATTTTGGTCTATCAAAATCCCAAACCAGGCATTACAATTGATGAAATTAAGTCTGTACAAGTCTATTTTCATATGTGAAGTGTATCATGTGGTTTCTAGGCCGTTAGGCCGAAATCCTTTATTTTTTTACGTAAAATTTTCTATATATAATAAATACCCCAAAGTAATTAATTTTAAAAACTTACCACGGCTGAACAGAGCCTCCCTACTAGTTGAGGACCGACTGTATAAGAGCCTCTAGGTGGGTCTGGCGAGCCTGGAGCTCTATCATCCTTTGCTCCAGCTCTGTATTCTGTCTCTCAGCTGCCTCAGCTCTTTGGGTGGCCTCGTGAAACCTGACATCGCTCTCAATGGTAGAGGACGATGATGTTGGCGCCATCCCACTCCCTAAGCCATGCACATAGCCACGCCTCTTGCCTAGAACAATCTCCTATATCTGGTCATCGGTCGGAGGATCCTGACCCTCAGTTGTCGGCTAAGCACGCAGCTGGACCATTTCCTCCTATAAAAACATAAATATATGTTACTACTTTTATAACTTTAGATTAATATTAAATTAGTAATACTGTGGCAAGTTACATAAAAAACTTACATAAAGCCGCTATGCTTTAGGCCCAGTCCAACCTTTCTCGGGGTTGTAATGCGTCCTGTGCCACAAATCAATGGGGTTGGGTGGTGCACAGCCTCTTGGTCTCGCTAGAGCAAATAAATAGTAGCTTGTGAAGATTGATTTCATGAATAGATTATACAATAAGAACTTGATACATTTATTAACTTACCATATCATGCCTATACCTAACAAAAGAACGTGATCCACCATAATGGGTCACCTTTTGCTTGCTTCTGCTCTCGCTATTTTTCCTACTAAGTTCTTACACTTGGCCAAAACAAAGAAGGTTAGTATAAATGATAATGATTTATCAGAGAACAAAAGTAATTTTGACAATTTTTACCTAGAATGCATCACTAGCGAACTGGTCGCACAGTAACATCCAATCCCCCCACCGTCACCCCCCTATAGGGTCTATCGCGGGGCTCTCTACCAGCTGCCACCTCTGCCTCGTAATACATGTGGAGCTCGTGTCGATAGTCTTTGAAACAGACTCCCAAGTAACGGTCCATTGCCTTCACGACGTGAGGCAGGTGGAGATCGATGTCAAACTTCTCCTATAACGCATGTCATTGTCAAAACATTACGGTATTAGATATGTTAAAATTTAGTTCAGCACAATAACAACAGACATACCAGGATATGCGCATGAATATCCTGTCGCTTCTCCTTAGTGACGAGACTCTAGTCACTAATATGGAGTGGGGCGCGTAGTCGGCAAATGATGCCGACCTCTGTGGTGAAATGCTGTGCCCACCCACCAACGGGCTTCAGCAAGCCCTCAGGTAGCTCAATCTGAAGTTGTGAGCCCCCTGCTGCCTCTATCTGAGCCTGCAAATTCTGATTTTTCAACATACCGCGCCCTCGTCTAGAGGTGGTGGCCGAAGCTTTAGAAAAAATAAAATAGAAACAATTAGTACCATATTTATATAATCATTAATACAAAGTGGAACTATGCATACCAGCAATACCATCAATGGTAGGATCGGTCAACCCTGTAGATGAAGGGGAAGGGGTCGATGGGTCCGCCGGGGCTGTACGTCTGCGTGAGCCTGGTCCAACCATATCTAAAAGAAAGTGTAAAAGTAAATTCCATTACATCATAAAAATTATAATCCATTACATTATAAAATTGAATATCCATTACATCATAAAATTGACAATCTATTATATCATAAAATTAAAAATCCATTACACTTGATCCTAACACATGTAACACCTATTAAAATTATTCATCTGAGTTTGTATCATCATCTGTTCTTAAAATTTCTTCATTCTCAGTACAATACTCTAACAATGTATCATCATCAAAATCACTTTCCTTGTCATCAGCGGACTATGAAGGACATTTGGCCCTTAGGGCATATTTTTGTATGTATGAGGGCATAAGCCCTAAGACATGTGTATTTACTTGTAGAAATCTTGTATATTATGAAAATAATGGGCAAGACCTTAAAATTGTAATGAGCATGAGGTTGTGATGTTTTAAATTTCAAGTATATGTGTATGTATGGAGGATTGTATGTTTAAAATGATGTATGAATGCTTTATGGAGTAAAGGGAGGTATTCTTGTAGTTAACTTCATTGTGGTGGATTGTGTTGTGGAATATTAGGTGAAAAAAGCTTAGAAAACAAAGGAAACTATGGTGAAATTTTTTCAATATATAGCAACTAGATTGAGTGGAGCGGGAGAGCATGCCTATATTTTCTAAGTAGGAAAATAAATGACTTAAGAAGAAAAAGAAAGGTAAGGAAATGGAAATGGGGGCCAATTAGTCCAAAAAATTACTTAAGGTCAAAAAATAAGGGAAAAGGGGTAAAATTATCATTTTACATGTTATAGGGCCCCACACCAAGTTTGGTGATGAAATAAATTGAAATGGGTATAAAAATATCAAAATCAAGATTTTTGGCCAAGGTTAGAAAAATTGGTACTGTAGCATTTTAGCTACTGGTTTACTGTAGCAATGAATAGTAGCTATAGTGACACTACCCTAAAACTAGCCTAGCTCAGCCGCACACCGCGCACGCTGTGCGCCCCGCGTGCCTGCCCCGTATGCTGCGCGAGTGTCGCACGCCCTACTGGCTACTTACGCGCGCGCCCTGCCTTGCCCCCATGCGCGCCCAGCCTGACACCCCCTGACACTTGCCCTTGGCCATCCTTTTGGGCCATGTTTGGCCACCCTTTTGGGCCATATTTGGCCACCCTTTGGACCATTTTTTGTCACTCTTTTGGGCCATGTTTGGCCACCATATTGGGCCATGTTTGGCCACTTCCTTAAACTACCTTAAGTGAAAATTTTGACCTATTCTTGGCCTATGTTTTAGGGCACTTTGGAACCATTTGGGCCATTATTCCAAGGTATATTTATAGACATTTTGGAGGCATTTTTAAACATGACTTAGACTAATGTTGAATATAGATTGGGAGAGATATTTGATTGACGTTAGAAGACCATTTTGGTTAAGTCTAATAACAAGTTTTCATTTTCAAATTTTGGGAAAACATGAGAAAATAAACGCGTAATTAACTAAATCCATCTTAATGGCCTTTCATTTATTTTTCTTATTTCATTTCACTCACTCCCTGGGTTTATGAAAATTCGGGGCGTGACACCCTCAGAACGTAAGCATCTTAGACAAGGTTCTTGTCAAGTATCCTTTCACGTTTCTGAGATTGAAAAAGAAGGCCAGCAAGATGAGGATTGCTGGCTTTGAACTACTTTTTAAAGTGCTAACAACATTGAAGGCCTTAGAGATTTATGAAATGAGGTAGGAATGCTTGGAAGAGCTAAAAGATTCTATAGATGACTTAGAGAGTGATGAGTTCGAGGTTAAGTGGCTGAAGGATCATCTTAGCTCCTTGGATGAGGTCTCTCGCCATATAAGATAGATTGAAAAGTAGCAGGCACTGGTTGACGAACACAATGAGCTCGCAACACTATTTATCGAGATTAAGGCAAAGATAAATGTTCTTAAAGTAGTCTGTAAGGAAGATGGTGGGAAGCATGGTATGAATTAGGCACCACTGAGTCGTCTTTCTTTTCTAGACCTCCTGTAGTTTTTTTCTTGTCATGTATTTTCTTTTTCTTTTTTTCTTTTGTTTCATATCCCATTTAAGGGTTTTGTACTTTTTATTCTATTCGTTAAATGAAAGGAGTACATGGCCTAGTTTTACTTGCACTTTCATTTTTTATCTCCTTTTTCTTTGGTATTAATACTTGTCTTGTCATCTGAAGGTTTACACTTGCAATAATAATTAGAGAATTACATGAATTTCATATTATGGATCACACAATATTTTGTAAAAAGTGTTCACTTCTCTCAAGCTAGTATTCATGAAGAACTCTTAGCTAGTACAAAATGAGTCTTGGAGTGACAATATTACAAAAAAAGGGAGAAGTTCCATAGTGTTAGTCAAGGGAAGTCCAACAGTTTTTCCTAGATTTCACAGTCTTTGAAAGTGTTTGCGAGTCTTTGATAGAGTTTCGCGAACCTCAAAGTCGGGAGACTTTTGTGGGAATTTCGTGGAGCCCTTGAGGAGTTCTATGACCCGAGAGTGTTGCAAGGTCTTTGACAAAATCTTATGGTACTTGAAAAGGTTTCATAGTTTATGGAGAAGTTTTATGACACTCATCACAAGTTTCATGCCCTCAACTGCTAGGTATGATCAGACTTAACCCATTTCATGTTTAGTGAACCAGTGAATGCCCTAGTGTCTAGGTGCCTCATCTTACAATACCCACTTTCTTGAACTTGGATTACTTTAGAAGGTCCTTCCCATTTGGGCTGAATTTAGAGGTGGAAGCATTACACATTACTGAGTCAGACATCTTCAGTACTAGGTCCCCTCTTCTTAAGTTGCTTGGGCTAAACTTTAGTGTTGTATGTTTTTCCAATTTTGGCGTGATACATCTTGAGATTGGCTTGAGCCTTATCTCTGCACTCTTCTAGAAGTACCAAGACCTTAGCACGATTGTCATGAATGACTTCACTCCTCATGGAAACTCGTGCTAATGGGATTACAATTTCTGGTAGTAGAACGGTCTCAGCTCTATAAACAATGGAGAATAATGTAACCTAAGTGAGCGTTCTCTATGAAGTTTGGTATGCCTATAGGGCCTACTAAGAATATTTAGAATGTCTTGTTTGTTACTTCGGCCTGACCATTACCTTTTGGGTAGTATGGAGTTGATTTGTGATGATCAATTCCATATGTAGAAAGTAGCTCGCGTACATACCTATTGACAAATGGTGTTCCATTGAGAGTATGGTTTTAGGGATGTCAAATCTGCATATGATATTTTCCCTTATGAAATTTGCACGGCTACTCTAGTGTTTCTTTTTAGGGGAATGACTTCTACCTACTTTATATAGAGTTCTGTGTCCACTAGGATCTAGATATGTCCTTTGGCTGAAGGACTGATGGGCCCAATAAGGTCTAGACCCCATGTGTGGAACAACACAAGAGCCATGATCGAATGGAGATCAATTGCAGATGCGTGGATCTTGTCGCCATGGACTTGGCAAGTGACATTTTGAAGTAACTATTGGCAGAGTTTTGCACCTCCTTGGTGTTCTAGCTGATGAGTGGCTTTGAGTGTCACAAGGGTTTTGTCGTCAACTAGACACATCAGGGGCTTATCTTTATAACTCTTTTTATAGAACTACAGCTCATATAAGAAAAATTGGGATGACCTCTTTTTGATGAGTTTCACATCAACGTGGTCAATGGGTAGAGATCCCTTATTGAGGTAGTTAATATAGGGTTATCTCCAGTCGGTCACATGTTCTATGAAGTTGCATTCATCTTTGATTGGTATTTCTTAGCATCTGGGGCATTCGTGCTGGAGATCTAGAGCGTCTCTAGCCATTGCGGTCCTGTAGTACCCTTATCTTAGATGTCTTCGAAGCCACAAGTCTAGTCATGTACCTTTTTCAGTCTTCTTCGCGCCTCTATCTGTCCACTGCATCATGCCAATGTTTTCCCTATCGTTCTAAAATATAGTTCATCATAATATAGGGAGAATTGTTTTAATTGTGCGACTAGAAGGTCACCATGATGACTTTATAATTTTCCTCTGATGGGCGTGCACCAATGTAGAGGATTTTCCTCTTCTTCTGGGGGGATGTTTTTCATAGTTAATAGGAGACTTTTCTTGGCAATTTCCAACTTAGAACTCTCTCATTCAACTTCGACTTTTGAAGCTAAAGTTGTAAGCGCATCCGGATGTCTATTATATATGTGTAGCGTATGCTCCATGGTGATGGTATCAAATTTGGCCATCTATCTTTAGACCATGGCTCGGTATGTTGCCATGGGTGGCTCTTTGATCCCATATTCTCTCGTACTTTGCCTTATGATCAATTTGGATTCTCCTTTAATATATAGTGTAGAGATGCCCATGTTGTGTGCAACCATTAGGCCTAAGATGAGGGATTCATACTTTGCTTTGTTGTTGGTGAAATTGAAGTCCAGTTTATAGGAGAGGCTGACTTTCTCCCCATTTTCGGACATAAGCATGATTCTAGCTCCTCCATTAGAAGAAGTGGACAAATTGTTAAAGCTGAGAGTCCATTTTTCTTATAAGGCTTTTACAAGACATGCTTGGAAGTCGTCTCCTAGAAGCTCATTTGATAGTGGTTCAAACTCCCCACTTGGGAATTGGGTTAGCAAGTCAACCAGGGCTCCGACTTTTGATAGCCTTTGGTGTGACATATATGATTTCAAACTCAGTAAGAGAGAGTAGCCATTGTGCCACTTTTCTAAAGAGTGTTGGTCTTATGAGAAAGTATTTGATAGGGTCTCATTTAGTGATAAGGTAAAACGAGTATGTTAATAACTAGTGCATAAACTTCTGTGTTACAAATATCAACACGAGGTAGTATTGCTCGAGAACGGAGTCGTGTGCCTTTGGTCCGCAAATAATAGCCTAAATTTCTTGTTTTTTTGAATGAGGGTCATCCTGGAAACATTCAGGAGCCACTTCAGGCTCATTGATGGTCTATTGGAGGACTTCTGTCGTACAACATTTTTCTTCAAGATCGGTTGCGCTGCTATTGGCCAATCTCACGTACCGTCATAAGCGGTACACTATCCTTCTATTAAGTGTTTGAACCTTCACCACCTTTTGGATCTACCTCTTTTTCCCCTCTTCATCTTTCTTGGAGGTTCAAAGTGGCTTTTCTGTCTTCCTCCCATTTTGGTAATGGGGTAGCGACAATGGCATTGAAAGAAGAAACCTCATCGTCCGCATACTCTATGAAGAAGACGACATTTGAGTAATTCGCCTCACTTCTGTCAAATGGGAACGCACATCCCCTGATGGTAACAACCTTTTTGTTTAGTATTCTTTTCACACATTGATGATATGTAGAAGGAACCATGACAAATCTATGCATCCATATTCTTCCCAAGAGACTATGATAGATGGTGTTGGCACTAATCATGTGAATCTTAGCATGACAACAAATAGAACCGACCTCTAAGTTTAGGTTTACTAAGCCTAAACTCTTTTGTGTTTGGCTGCCAAAACTGATTATGGTGATGGGTTGCCCCAACACGTCATCCTTTGTGTATCCAGCCCTTTGCAAGACTTCAAAAGACATGATATTGATTAACATGCCACCATCTAAAAATCTGTGCGAGAACTCTAAGTCATTGATAACCACTAGGATGTATAAAGGTCTGTTGTGGTGATGTGGCAAGAGCCTATTTGATTTTGTGAATGAGATGTTTGTGGAGGGTCTTGAATTGTGTAGTGGAGTAAGCCATCGGTTCCTGCATAAGTTTTCCCATTGTAATGGCCTGATCCACATAGCATGATATTATTTGCTCTGGGCTGCCGAAGCCTAGCTGTCACGCCCCGAATTTCCAACCGAACCCGAGGACGCGACTAAAGCAAAATAAAGGAAGAAAATAAATAGACTAATAAACAAATAAAAGATAATTCCACTAATTTAGATATAAGCACACATGCATTCCTGTTTTATAAAATTTCGGTAGAACCTCCTTTGTTTTCTAAGCCTTTTCTCACCTAATAACATGCATTAATATACATACATAAGTAACTGTACATTTCATCCTCACTCGATGGCCACAATCTCATAAAATTTAAATATACATCACCTAATTATACAATCCATCATGCCTACGCCTACACTTAAACTTAAAAATCACAAATTTTACATTCATTACATATACAACATGTCTTTCGGACTTAAGCCCTTACATCACAAAATGTGCCCACACGGGCCAAATATCCTTCTAAGCTTACATCCCCTCCACTCTGCAAGACTTCCTCAAGTCTCAGGTGTTGGGAGCGTCATCTGTAATCTGTTATCCCACAAATGGGTCAACTCAACTGCTGGTATAACATAATGCTAATGCAAGGAACAAAATCAAGGCATGGCATGTGCAAGTGTACATTCATTTCTACATGCCTCCCTAATCATTTATACAATATGATGGCAATATACATGATGCATCCAAGTAAGGCGTGACATGTGCAAGTGTACATTTATATCTACATGCATCCTAGTCGTCCAAATAATGCAATGGCTATATACAAGATGTAAACTAGTAAATTCCATATCACATCCATGATTTCATCAATACAATGTAATGAAAATATCCGTGATACACTCATGCAGCTCTATGCCACACCCATGTCAACTCTATGTCACACCCTGATGTAATAGAAGTACGCGTGACTCACCCATGCAACTCAACGCCATTTCATGTCAACTCTCTGCCACACCCTGAAGTAATGAAAATACATGTGACTCACCCACGCAACTCAATATCACACCCATGTCTCAATCACGGAACACATCCGATGGACACTGGGTAACATCCGCCGTTTACGGAACACATCTGATGGAAACTGGGTACCAACCCCCGTTAAAGGAACACATTCGATGGAAACTGGGTACCAATGCTCATTCACGGAACACATCCAATTAATACATAGCACCACGTGCTCAACCCACAACATCTGAATAATGATAGCCACAACATCTGAATAATAATATCCACAACATCCGAATACTAAAAACTGCAGCATCTGAGTAATAAAATCCACAACATCGGTATAATACAGGCCACGTCATCTGAATAATAAAGCACTCTCACATGAACGGAATACAGTGCCAAATCAACCTAAATATATACCCAATCTACGGACTCACATCTTACAACTCTCAAAAAGATATACCGATTACATACTGCGCTAACATGCAGAGCAAGTCATATCTCTACAAAATAACAGGAAAACAAACATGTGCCAAATCAATTAACTTTAGGTTCTGTTCTAAAGCAAGTATTCCCTATGTGATTTTCTAGTATCAAATAAACACATGCTTCATTCAATCAATATAACAATCATTCCTAACTTAATCCTATTCCTTACTTAGCAAAATATCATACTTGACTAGGGTGTGTCTCAACCCTAGAAAGCTGTGTCCACCACTCAGTCAACCAGTCAGTGAACAACTCAACCCTCGTACTGTATCCGTCGAGGATATCAAATCGCCTTCTCCTTTCCCGTCAGTGTTCCCTGCTAGTTCTGTTGTCCGGATCCTATTTTGCCAATTATAACAGCAACCCGTTTAATAGATTTCCCATTGACAAATTGTTACTTGAAGGAGAATCAAGAACTGCCTTATATGCAGGATTCGACATGGCAGTTGCACCCAACACACTAACAGGTTCGCCAACAGCGAAGAAACTCTGGGGTTTAATTCTAGCCTTAACCCCATACTCAAATTGGATAATCGAATTACTACATACATTCCTCACCGTGCCATCAAAACAGGTTAAATGTATAACTCACAATTTGACAAAATAACGGTTGAGAGCAGAGAGAAAATCTACAGCTTCTCTACTACAACTGTCACCCCAATCCACCTAATCCAATCTAACCGACCTCGCCGCTGTTCTTTCATTTCAACATCATTACTATCAGAATACTCCAAGAGACCCAATACCCAAACTTGTAGCTACTGAAGTGCTGCTGTCACGACCTGAACCCACCCTATGCGGATTTCGTGTCGCGGGGCCGACCCTAAGGCCGTCCCTACTTTTTCCATTCTTGTATCATAGTACTAATATGCAAAGTACCAAATTCTTAAAACAATAACAACGGAAGTTTATCATTACAATAGTCAGCGGAAGTCTTAACATACATCATATGGTTTTACAGTACCAAGTCAAAACTAAACATAACCAGCACTTGTGGGTGGTGAATACATGGGAGAATTAACACATAGTCTGATACAATTCTTCAAAATATCCTCCTATGCTTCCAGACTCCTATTGGGGTTTTGCGGTGTCATTACCTGAAAAGGGGTAAGTAGGGTGGAATGAGCTACAAGAGCCCAGCAAGTAAATACAGATCTCCGACACTGGTATCGACGATCATAAAAGAATATGAATCCAAGAATAAGAATATGATAGCCAATTATAAAAATAAGATGCTATGATAGCCAATGGAAACAATTGTCATGATGGCAAATGAACAGTGGAATCACAATGTGTAATCAGTAGGAATGGCATAACAATGTCCTGGAATTCTCGACGATAATACAATAACAAGAAAGTACTGCCAATATAATTGATCACAATAAATCAATAAAGGAATATCTCGCAATACAAGATAATCACAAGAATAATGTAATTCAACAATTATAGTTGAGCAATCGTGTAAGAGATGCTTTTATTCTATGTCAGGGCTTAGCACGCCCTCGGTCCTTGGGGGCCCGGTTTACACCCTTCAGTGCATTCCAGTGTATGGCCATATGTCCGTTCACGGACTCGACCCGAAGGTCTTCAATGTATTTAAAAGCATCGGATGGATATTGTGACTGAGCACAAATCCTGTATACATAAACATTTCATGATCATAAATGATTCCATAGGAGTATATAAAAATGGAATATCATAAATTCAATGGAAACATAACAATAGGCATTTCAAAGCACGGTTCAACATGATGACAATGGTACACAATAAATCAATGTCCACTAGATAGAACAATATCACATTGTGGAGACAATAACATCAGATACGCTCAGGAGTACAAGTTTGGCAGTAAACGAATGAACTTGGCTTGATAACACCATATGGAAGAGAAAAGGTATTTACTTACCTCTAATGAAATCTTAGCTTAGAAATTCGTGAGTGGGCCTTTCCCCTTCAAGTTCCCTATATATCAATAAACGTGTTTCAGAATAAATGTTTATTCATCGATCTTACGTCTCATCATCTTAAGTATCTCTAATGCCAATTTAGACTTCACCATTGAGTCCATAGGGTTCGGAATAATAAAAATTTACTAGTTCTTTAATTCAATCGGAGTCCATTTGACTCACCTATGAAGCAGGGGTATTCTGGTCATTTTTACAAGTCGTAACTTTTCGGGACTCTGTCTCGTGAAACGGACCTCACCATTGGACTCAGAGCATCCGAGATAATAAAAATCGACTAATCATTTACCTTATTTGGACTTCGTTTGACTCGTAATTAAGGTAGGGTTATTCTTGTAAAATTAACATTTTCTTGTTGGGCCTTAGTGGAATTACCTATAACTTTCAGGGTCAAAGTGTAATTATGCAGAGTTGCGGTCTGAACCAGTTGGTTCATGACCAAAAACCCTAAACCGGTCTGCCTATTTCCTGAACCAACCGGTTCAGTTCAAATCAGAGAACCGGATTGAGATATTCTCTCATCTACCTTATCCACGTTTTAGATAACCCCAAAAACCCAATTTGATTTACTATGTCCGTGTCCAAACAAGCCCAATCCCTTTTAATTTTAAAACAAAACGACATAGTGTTGGTACCCGTATTACAGTTGGTCGGATCTCAACCCGACCCGACCCAGACCCGGTCTCATCCTGACCCGAAGAAGCCCCCGCTAATCCGGTCGTCTTCTCCGGTGCGTTTTTCGGCCATTATCGCCGGAATAGCTAAATTTTCCACGGATCTCACTGATTTCACGTCCGTTTCCTACTGTTTTCGTTCCAAATGAAATCTAGGATTTAAAGAAACGTTTGAGGACTAAATTTGGCTCTCCATGTGATCGGTTTTCCAACACCCATTCCCAGTTTCCGGCGTTGCACCGGTGAGGGAATAACTGGCCATAGAATGGCCATTTCTTGACCATTTAAACTGATTCAAAGTGTTTTGAGATCCTAGGGTAATTTCCTATTCATATTATGGTTCAATTTTCCATCTAGGTTCACCTATTTTAAATCACCATTTCTAACCGAAACCCAGTTCTTTTTTTCTCTCTTGTTTTTCCTTCTTTGTTTCAGGTTCTACTGTTCCAGTAATCAGTTCTATAATTATACAAAGTAAATTTAAAGAACAAAGGCGCAGTGGTTTACCTGTTCTTAGGCAACTGCTGTACCTCAAATTTCAGCTTTCTCTCTCTATCTTTACGTCTGGTTCTTTTCTCTTCTTCCAATTCTTGCGATTTTATTTTCTCTCTCTTCAAATTCCTTCTCTATTCCCTTAACCGACCCCCAGTCGGTGGCCCTTGCCACCTGTAGCTGCGGTGGCAGCATACCCATGCACACAAGACACCTCACACCTATTTCTCTCTCTCCTCTCCTCCTCACACGTTGCACCCTAGCCCTCTCTTGCTGTACAATGTTCACATGACACACACACCTTACATTTATGTTCACAATTCTTTTTTATATATAGATTTGCATATATTACTCAATCTACCATATATATGTTATATGGCTGTATACATATTTATATATATATATATAAGATCACTTTAATACATTATTATGCATATATATTCATATATACATATCCATTTAATTATGCAACATAAACTTAAAACAGTTCGGGTTTTATTATTGTATCGACTTACCTCGATATTTGTGCCGTATCCCGGGTCAGGGTATTACAGCTGCAACTACTTTCAAGAACCCATCTATTACAGAAATCTGTGACAAACTAAAATTCTCACAGAACACCCTCAACATCTCTCATCGTCACCAGCAGGGTCAGTGAGAATTCCTCTTACTTCTTCACAGCAATCACTTGAATCCTTCCATAATCTGCAATCAAGTCTACTGCAACTGAACTGTTCGCTTTCTAGACCTCTGAATCAATTCCAACAGCCATCTGCCAGTTCCTCCCTTCAATTGACCATCAGCAAAAGAGCCAATCCAACATCAACCAATTCCATTGGCAGTGTACGCTTGAAAAATTACACAACCCAGCCCCTTTTTGAGCATTCATCCATTTCCTTATCTTTAACAACCGAGACATCCTGAACCTAGGCGGGGACAAAGCAGTAACGAAGAGGACCTGTTCAGGTTCGAAGATGAGCCAACCAAACCTCGTTGAACCAAAATCTGAAATACTTATGACAGAAACAGAAGAACCCATAAAGTCGTAACATCCACACATACCCATAACACCAACACGTTGCTGCTATCAAACCCTCACGGTAGAATCCTCCCCTACCACACCGCTAAACAAACACAACCAAATATATATATATATATATCTACAAATTCCCCCTGCAATGCTAGACATGCACACACAAAATCCCGAACCACAACAAACACCGTTCACCAGCTACACAACACCAAATCACGCCTCAAACCAATCTAAGCCAATCCAACCGACATCCACACACACATAGATATACATATATCCCTCTGTACCGCCCTTTGTATAATACACACATAACCACATAATTTCACTGATCTGCCGTAACTTTCCCCGCCGACCTAGTCGCAGAAACCCCAGCCTTGATCCACTCGGGGACCAAACACCGCCATAAGAGACCTAACCAAACCCGTCGCTGCTCTATCGCCCCCTTGTCTTGATCCCTCGCCACCGACGCCGCCCCTTTGGTCTGCGGTTCACTCACTGTTTCGCCACCTCTACTTTTTTTTTTTGATCCCTTTCTTTTCTTTTCTCCATTTCTCTACTCCACCGCCCCACTGATTTCTTTCCTTTTTCATTTCCTCCCATTTTTTTTCCAGCAGCTTCCTTGGTTATAATATTCTATATATATATATATAATCTTATATATATATATATATATATACAAAATCCAATATATTTATATGTGTTTTATTTATTGCCGTTTTAATATTTTATTTCATAAAATATTAATCTATGAAGACTCAACATCATAATTATTTTCGCTGTATTGGTTTAATATTTTATTCTATAAAATATTAAATTACAATATGCTGATAAAGCTGGGAATTTATTCTGCCAACATTGGGTCCCTGTTAATGCCTTATTTATTTTCACATAATTCCCATAATCTAACTTGAATAAAACTAAAATAAACAAATAATTAAATAATTAAAATAAAATAAAATAAAAATTATCCCCTTTTTCAGGTCTCTACACTGGCCCGCACAGTTTTGTTTTTGGTGGGCTTGCCCCACCAAAAGGCCTCATACCATTGGAGAGTAGCACCGCACTTATGTGCACCTTCGCTTTCCCTTCCCCAAGTGATGTGGGATGGACTTAGTGCCTTTTCCCCCCCTTTGGACTTCTACTGTCCATAGCAGGGTTCTAGCTGGGCCTCACCACTACCACACTTCCGGTTGGGGTGCGATCTGATACCATTTGTAACAGCCCGATCCATATGGCATGATATTGTTCGCTTTGGGCTGCACACAGCTTGGCCTGCACGGTTTTGTTCTTGTTGGGCTTGCCCTACTAAAAGGCCTCATACCATTGGAAAGCAGCACCGCACTTATGTGTACCTTTGTTTTCCTTTCCCCAAGCGATGTGGGATGGACTTAGTGCTTCTTCCCCCCCCCTTTGGACTTCTACTGTCCGCAGCAGGGTTTTGGCTGGGCCTCGCCACCGCCACACTTCCGGTTGGGGCACTCTCTGATACCATCTGTAACGGCTCGATCCACATGGCATGATATTGTCCGCTTTGGGCTGCCGAACCCTGGCCCCACGGTTTTGTTCTTGGTGGGCTTGCCCCACCAAAAAGCCTTATTGGGTATCAAATTGCGCCCCAGCCTGAAGTGTGGCGATGGCGAGGCCCAGCCAGAACCTTGCTGCGAACAGCAGAAGTCCAAAGGCGGGGAGGAGGCACTAAGTCCATCCCACATCGCTTGGGAAAGGGAAAGCGGAGATGCACATAAGTGCGATGCTGCTCTCCAATAGTATGAGGCCTTTTGGTGGGGCAAGCCCACTAAGAACAAAACCATGCGGGCCAGGCCGTGTGCAGCCTAAAGCAGACAATATCATGCCATATGGATCGGACCATTACAGATGGTATCAGAGCGCGCCCCAGCCGGAAGTGTGAGGTGTTAAGCCAGAACCTCGCTACGGACATCGATCCAAAGGAGGGAAGGAGGTATCCCATATCGCTTGGGGAAGGGAAAGCGGTGGTATTCATAAGTATGGTGCCGCTCTCCAATGGTATGAGGCCTTTTGGTGGGGCAAGCCCACCAAGAACAAAACTGTGCGGGCCAGGCCGTGTGCAGCCTAAAGAGAAAATATCATCCCATATGGATCGGGCCATTACAGATGGTATCAGAGCGTGCCCCAACTGGAAGTGTGAGGTGTAAAGCCAGAACCTCGCTGCGGACAACGATCCAAAAGGGGGAAAGAGGTATCCCACATTGCTTGGGGAAGGGAAACCGGCAGTATTCATAAATATGGTGCCGCTCTTCAATAGTATGAGGCCTTCTCGTGGGAAACAAAACCTTAAGGTTGAATCTAGAGGTCGATGGGGCTGTGCGCTCCGGCCTGCGGGGACCAAAGAGGACAATATCATGTGGAAGAGGGGCCCAGGCTTCAGCTGGCACTCTGATACCCAATGAGGCCTTCTTGTGGGAAACAAAACCTTGAGGTCGAATCTAGAGGTCGATGGGGCTGTGCGCTTGGGCCTACTGGGACCGAAGAGGATAATATCATGTGGGAGAAGGGCCCAGGCTTCAGCTGGCACTCTGATACCAAATAAGGCCTTTTGGTGGGGCAAACCCACCAAGAACAAAATCGTACGGGCTAGGCCGTGTGCAGCCCAAAGCAGATAATATCATGCCATGTGGATCGGGCCGTTACATATGGTATCAGAGTACGCCTCAGCTGGAAGTGTGAGGTGTAAAGCCAAAACCTCGCTACGGACAACGATCCAAAGGGGGAAAAAAGGTATCACACATCGTCTGGGGAAGGGAAAACGACGATATTCATAAGTATGGTGCCGCTCTCCAATGGTATGAGGCCTTCTTGTGGGAAACAAAACCTTGAGGTCGAATCCAGAGGTTGATGGGGCTGTGCGCTCAGGCTTGCTGGGACCAAAGAGGACAATATCATGTGGGAGAAAGTCCTAGGCTTCGGTTGGCACTCTGATACCCAATGAGGCCTTCTTGTGGGAAATAAAACCTTAAGGTCGAATCCAGAGGTCAATGGGGCTGTGCGCTCAAGCCTGCTGGGACCAAAGAGGACAATATCATGTGGGAGAAAGGCCTAGGCTTCTGCTGGCACTCTGATACCCAATGAGGCCTTTTGGTGGGGCAAGCCCACCAAGAACAAAATCGTGCGGACTAGGCCGTGTGCAGCCCAAAGTGAACAATAACATGCCATATGGATCGGGTCGTTACACCCATTGTTTGTGGCAATCTGCAGGATGAATTTGGTCTCTTCAAACCTTGAGTGCGTGCTCAATCCCATTTGGTCGAAGAACCAATTGAACTTGGTGCTATTCTACAACTCTGCAACTTGATCATCGGTTACAAAAATGACTTGATAGTTCTCATTGTTCACAGCATAGTCATTCCATTCTTCATGGAATGACACCATGTGAGCAACTCCTTTGCCATTATCTTTGTGATGAGATGAGGGGTCCTCATTGATCAAGGACTTGTTGATGATTTGCATATTTCCCTTCTTTAACTTCTCATCAAATATATTCCAAAGTGTCCAAAAATTCTTGAAAGTATAGCTAGTAGTCTAGTGATAATTATATAAAGTAGCGCTTTGTTTCTCTTCGTTGGTAGGTGGCATATGAAGAGTTGAGAGTTGGACAAGGCCATCTTGTACCCAAGACTTTAGAAGTATGCACATCTCTTTAAGTTCACATGGGAACTCCAGAGGAGGTGTTCCATGCATCTTCTTGTTATTACCTTTGGAGAAAGCATTTTCCATAAGCATTATGGAAGCTCCGTGATGGAAACCCCACGCCTTGAGTGTAACCTTAGGAGTTTTTATTCACCCATTGCGTTAGAGATATGCCTTACTGATTCTATCAAGTGTAAAAAGGTTTTAATGTCGATGTTAACCAAATGAACCGTGTATTTGGATGTCATACCATCAATGCATGTCTTGACAAGTTTAACTTTGGTATGGACTTATAGCAATCTAAGGAATTTTCTCTGAACCTCTTCACGTACTTTATAAGGGTTTCTCGAGTTGTCTGGGTAACCTTGGAGAATGAAAACTTTGTGAACTTATCTTCTACGTTAAAGAAATTTGCGTGGAACTTACGAATCATATCTTCCCATGTGGAGATAGAGTTGTTCATTAATCCTAGATACCATGTGCAAGCCCTATAAATTAAGGATTTGGAGAACTTTTTCAACCTCAAGTTGTGGTCATTCCTATAATGGTTGAGACATTCCACAAATCTTTAGACGTTCTCATAAACGCTTCATTTTTTCCCATCATAACAGGTGAACTTGGGCAGAGTGTAACCTTACGGATATGGAAGTAGTGTTACCTCTTGAGGATAAAGATGGGAAAACTCAGGTGAAAGAAGCCTATGTTGCTCTTGTTGCAATAGTGTGTCCACTTCCTTTTGATTATCTTGGAGAGTGATTTGTAAAATAGGGGCAGGGAATTGCATGCCCTTGAGTAATGATGAGGGAGGTAGAGGCACGACTTGCGAGACCAAAGTAATGATGCTTGAGGCGATCCTTCTAGGAAGGGTGCCTTCAGTAGGTTCAAGAATGAGGTTTGGCTCACTTCCCTAATTGAAAGTAACAACATTTTGTTGCACACCTAGAGTGGGTTACTCAACATTCTGCTCGCAGAAGAAAGAGAGTGTCTCAGCTCAAGTTGTTGGTCTTGCAGAACTAGGGGCCCGCCCCATGCCTACTGATTGGAGCAATGGGCTCTTAAGGAACAAACTGATTGGCTGGAATTTGTGCAACCTCCTATCCCCCATCACGGTCGCAAGAGTCTGTTGGATGGCTCTGAGAGCAGCAAGGATCTCTATATTGAAAAGAAGATGAGGCAACTAAAGTAGTAGGAGCTTGTCCTACCGAATAAAGAGGTGGTATAAGGTCTGGCACACGATCTTCTTCTTCAGAATGTTCTCCCGTTTGCGTACCACTTCTAAGAGTAGGTGACATTTTCAATAAAGTGCATTCCTCATTCGAGTAGCTAAAATGCAGACGGATAAATGTAGTTGGCAATATATGGATGTACAACTAAGGATGCCACGGTAATGATGTAGATCGAATATATGAGTAAGTGAGGTGGTGAGTGCAATTTTTATGTTAAATGCTAAGAGAATCCTTAGGATGAAGTAGTAGGGATAGGATATTAATGATCTAGAACCATAGAGAAATTCCATGAGAGTAGGGCGACATTGGGTAAGTGGCGCGAGATTCTTAGTACGAGGAATCTTGACCGTACTAGGTTCCCAAGTTTGCTTTTCTATGTATATTTTCTAGGGTTAAGGTAGGTAGTTCCTCAATCTTATCTGATTCTTGATCAGATTAGCTCAAGTCATTTATTCCTTGATCATCCTCATCAATGAGGTAGTTGAGGGGTATTTATAGCAATTGTTCACACGATATTCCCTAGATCTCACTTAGGAAGTACTAGGTTGCTAACTGTTCTGCACCATTGCTAGTTGTTGATGGATGTTGCAGTTGTGAGCCACAGTTGTCAACTATCGCCAGCTATGAGCAACTGCTGTCAATAGTCGCCAGATATAGGCAACTACTATAAATTTTTACTAGTTGTGGACAATTGTTTTCAACCGTCACTCTATTGTCTGAAATAGGAAGTTGGTTAAATGAATCTCTTTGTTCTTAAAGGTCTACAAAGTATCGTGCATGTGTGCATGATTATCCTTGAAATATTCACTACATTGACCATCAAGCCATAAAACCCTGAGTTCCCCGAATGAGAGGACCAGGATGTGATGGACACACCATGGTCGTGCAACAGGCTTTAGAAGCCTCGCAAGGCTTGCCCCCCAGTCCTTTAGGCAACCACAACTGGAAGGGTATTTGAGAGTAGGATTGGCAATTTGCCCCACCTCGTTCGGGACCCACCCCACCCCTAATGGGGCGGGTATAGAATGCTCATAAACAGGTTCAGGGTGGGGCCTTTAAAATCCTGTCGGGTTTGGGGCGGGTTTGGGGGATGATCACCCTGCCCCAACTCTGTCCCATTTATATATTAATTTTTTTTTTATTCTTATAGACACTATATTTACCAATAAATAACACTATATAAAATTAGTTTTAAGGATTTTCATATCACACTTATATTATTTGTTCTTATATTAGTTATTTTGGCAATAAAAATTTAATTTACCTATCAAAATAAAAATCTTAATTTACTTTAAAAATATATATCGGGGTGGTGGACGGGGTAGAGTCGAGGAATATAAATGGGGGCTGAGTCAGGATAAGCCTATAAATGGGACGGGGCGGGATCGGGGTTGGGAAAGGGCCGCCCTCCCCATTACCATTTCTATTTGAGAGTGACATGCTCCTGAAAAACTAATGCGTGCTGAGAGAAGTGGTACACTCTTCAGAGACTAACACACATTTGAAGAGAGTGGATGCTCATAAGAGACTAGAACGCATTAAATTTCCCATATCTCTATAATTATCGATTGAAGGCATTTAGTCGCAGAGCCCCTTCCAAAAAAGATAAATTACACTGATCCTAAAACTCTTGACAATTAAATTTTTTTTTTGAAATTTTTGAAATTACATTATTTTTTACTATTTTTACTAATAAATTACACACTTCTCTTCCAGTCTTTTTCTTTTCTTCAAAATAACAAAAGTGTTACCCTTATTTTTAATTTTTGACCAATTTTTAAAAAACTTTTTGTAAAGATTTTTTTATTTTATATAAAAATAAATTTAAAGTAAAAAAATTATTTTTATTTCTAATAAATATTTATTTAAAAATAAAAAAGGCCAAAAAAAATTGGTCAAGATTTAAAAATACAAAAAATCAAAATAAAATAAAATAAAATGGACACTTTTGTCATTTTGAAAAAAAAAAAAAAGATTACACGAGAGGTATGTATAGTATGTTAGTAAAAATTAGGGAAGATTGTGTAATTTTAAAAACTATAGGGGAGGCTAAAATATATAAAATATTAAATTTAGCTTCGATTTGGGCTCGAGTTTTCAAAGTGTCAGCTCAAATCCAACCCTAATTTAGATCGAGTTTGAGTTTTTTTACCCGAACTAACTTAGAGTGTAAAAAACAAAATCCAATTCCTAAAAGATTTGGGCCGGACTCGAGTTAGGTTTGAGTTAGCCTACCTAATTTACACCCCTAATTAAAGGAGAGATATGTATAATTTGTCAATAAAAAAAAAAGGTAATATAATTTTAAAAACTTTAGATGAAATTTGTATAATTTTCAGAAATTTTAATAAATATCATGTAATTTATTCAAAAATAAAAATTATATTTTTGTTATTATTTGTTTTGTTAGATTTTTAAAAAGAATTAAGAATTGGGCCCCAAGTAATTTTTTTATATTAAAAAAAGTCCTTGAACGTGGAGATCCCAAATCTAAACCATCTGATTTCAATAAATCACTATGCATTCCGCAGGCAAAATCTCGTGAAGCAAAATGGTATTGAATGCTTGATATAGTTAAGCTGGTACTCCCATAAGATCCTTTTATCTCTCTCATAGTCTCACACACACACACACACACACACACACATACACATTTTTGCTCTAATGGTTGGCGTCACAGGTTCTTGCCAAATAAGCCCCACTGACTGATGCTGATGTTACGTGAATTTATTGCTCTCATTTGGCCCTCCAGAATGTGGGGTTCACTGTGTACAAACCAAATCCGCTTCATGTTTTTAATTGACTATGTCGAGGAGAAATTTTACCCACGTAAACAAATGTTATTATTATTATTTTATAATTTAACAAATCATGTCTCATCAAAATTTTAATAATTTAACAAATTGTAATAAGTATAGAGATAAAAATTTAGTTTATATTTAGAAAAAAAAAATTACATATTTCTTAAAAGAAGTAATGAGTAATTAATTAAGTTAGTCTCAGTTGTAAATTAATTAAAAAAAATTACACTAATTTTTTTTTAATTACATTGATTTTTTCTAAACTTTTTAAAATTATTTCTTTTAGTTAAAATTTTTCTTCAAAATAACAAAAATGTCTCCCTTATTTAGTTATTTTTATATTTTTCAATTTTGACTAATTTTTTAAAAAAATTGATTTTTTTTTTATTTTATATAAAAATAAATTTAAGATTTTTATTAATATTTATTTTTAAAAAATAAAAGAAATAGGTCAAAATTTTAAAAATTAAAAAAAAAAACTTGAAAGAAGTAATTTTGTAATTTAAAAAAAATGATTAAAAAATAAAAACTATATATATTATTAAATAAAATAAAAAATATCAATATAATTTTAAAAATCTCTCAGAATTCAATATAATTTATTCATTAATTAATCACCCATCACATTCGAACCACCGCCATATTCAAAGGGCTTGACGCTAGTCGCTAGGGTCAGTTCACCAAACCACAGAGAATTTGATACATTTGGTTTTTGTTGCTATGATAATTAAATAATGTATCCATTGAATTATATATATATATATATATATGTGCGTGTGTGTGTGTGTGTTAGTTGTCCCAACTCCCAACTGTTCTTGTTCTGTCTTAAGTCCAATTGACTACATTATTAATAACATTGAATAAAGTAGTTCGGATCATATATGCTTCTTGATGGAACTTTGAATACAACATTGCTTATGAAGAAGGGAAACAATTAAGACTCCCAACAGAGAGGTCCACCCACGATTGACTTAAGCTAAATCGGACGTGATTAGAGCCACTAATGTGGCCCAGACCGTCACCGAGCAATGTACTGGTAATCAGATGGACACGTGGGGCCCGTGGTCGTGCCAAAACAGTGGCCACAAGGTTTTGCGTCTAAATCCCACCCTCTTGGTGCTACTCCCCTCAATTCAATGCTCATAGACTGCATTAAAAATGGCCCAAGAGTTAATTTTCATGTCTCTACCAAAAAACAGAAAAACCAAGAAAAACAATTAATTTGGATAACATTTTGCGCCTTCTGTAATGGTAGAGGAAACAGTACTATATTTAGTGAATTTGTTTATCGAATGACATGTAAAATTATAATTTTATGTTACTTTTTAAATTAAAAGACAATATATTAACTAATTTCAAAATTATTCCTGATACAGATAAATGACATACGTAACTCAATGGAATATACTAAACATTGTTTTTTGAAGAAAGAGAGAAAAAATAATGGCACTGCATTAAAAATAGCCCAAGAGTTAATTTTCATGTTTCTACCCAAAGAAAAAAATAAGAAAAACAATTGATTTGGATAACATTTTGCCTTCTGTGATGATGGAGAAAAAAGTAGTACTATATTTAGTGAATTTGTTTATCGACTGACATGTACAATTATAATTCTATGTTAATTTTTAAATAAAAAGATGAAATACATTGACTAATTTCAAAAATATCCCTACAGGTAAACGAAATATGTAACTCAATGGAATATACCAAACATTTCTTTCAAAGAAATAGTGAGAAAAAAATAATGTTACATCCATCAAATTTGACATATACAACCATAACTCTACTTTAAAATTTAAATAAAAATACAAAAACATCAACTAATTTTAAAAATATAATTAGCATATCAACAAATGAACAAAATAGGTAATAACTCAATCAGGTATACCGAATATTGTCAAAAAATGAGTCTTTTCTTTTCCATATCATTTTTCAAGAACGAATATAATTATATATATGAACAAAGAGAAAGTTTAGGAAGCTATATTAGGCTGTACACTTTCTAAGGTTAATATCGTGGGTTATATTAGATTGTACACTTTCTAAGGCTAATATCGTGGTTGACCCTTGAGAGAAGGGATTTCAAATTCAAACTGATTCTACAATTTCTCCAATCGGTTCTTGATTGACAACTCACGCTAACACTCCCCCTCAAGTTGGTGCATACATATCTCTAATGCGCAACTTGTCAAGTGAATTGTAGAAGATTTTGCTGGAAACAGTCTTTATAAGTATGTCTGTGAGTTGGTTTTCAGATTTAACAAATGGAAATCGAATTATCTAGGCTTCGAGATTCTGTTTGATGAAATGTCGATCCACCTGAACATGTTTAGTACGATCATGTTGGACTGGATTATGAGAAATATCAATAGCTATCTTGTTGTCACAGAACAATTTCATTTCGGAGCTAGGAGCAAAATCAATCTCGGTTAGCAACCTTTTAAGCCAAAGAAGTTCACAAAGACCTTTGGCCATTCCTCTAAACTCATCTTCAACACAGGATAATGCCATTACCTTTTGCTTCTTGCTCATCCATGTAACCAGATTGCCTCCTACAAAGGTAAAGTAACCTGATGTGGACTTCCTGTCAGAAATATTCCCCGCCCAATCTACATCTGTATAACCATTAATATTTAGATGATTATTCTTAGATAACATAAGCCATTTTCCAGGAGAGGACTTTAAATAGTGAAGAATCTAAATTACTGCATCCTATGATCTTCACTAGGATAGTGCATAAATTGACTCACTATGCTTACAACATAAGTGATATCTGGGCGAGTATGAGATAAATAGATTAGCTTACCAACTAATCTTTGATACCTCTCTTTATTAGTTGGCACTTGATCTGAACCTCTCCAAGTTTATGATTCTGAGCAATTGGAGTATCAGTTGACTTACAGTCTAGTAATCCCATTTCTGACAACAAATCTAGCACATATTTCCTTTGATAAAGAAATATCCCTTGTCTTGATCTAGCTACCTCAATTCCCAAAAAATATTTGAGTCCTCCAAGATTTTTCATTTCAAATTCGGTTACCAATTGCTCCTGGAGTCTAGAGATCTCTTCCATGTCATCCCCTGTAATAATCATGTCATCTACATAGATTATTAGAGTTGTTACTTTTCCCAATCGGTGTTTCAAGAATAGAGTATGATCCGAGTTGCTTTATTGGAAGCCATATTTTCTCATAGCCAAGCTAAATCGATTGAACCATGCATAGGGTGATTGTTTTAGCCTGTACAATGCTCATCGTAACTTACACACAACCTTAGTCTTTGAAGATGCAGTGTACCCTAGTGCAATATCCATGTAAACCTCCTCTTCATGATCGCCATAAAGAAAGGCATTCTTTAAGTCAAACTGATGCAACAGCCAGTCTAAATTTGCTGCAAGAGACAACAAGACTCTGACAGTATTCAATTTTGCCATTGGTGAGAAAGTTTATTGATAATTTATGCCATACGTCTATGTATATCCTTTTGCCACAAGCCTCACCTTGTATCGTTTGATGGATCCATCTACCTTGTGTTTAATGGAGAAAATCCATTTGCACCCTACTGTCTTCTTTTCTTTCAGTAATGAAACAAGAGCCCATGCTTTATTCTTCTACAAAGCTTTTTTTTTTTTTTCTTTTACAGCTTGAACCCACTTTGGATTTGTTAAGGCTTCTTGTGTTCCGCTGGGAACATGGCATGAGGATAACTTATGCACAAACGCCTCGAGAGGTTCTGATAATTTGTGAGTGGACACATAATTGGCAATCGGGTATCTTGATCTTCTTTCCTCAAAATTTGGAGGGCATCGATTTGGTGGTTTGTCACAATTTTTTCTAAAAGGTAAATTATAACTAGCAGAAGCATCCAAGTCATTAATAGGTGACGGTGTAGTAGTGGGAGAGCTTACCTCAGGAATATTCTTAGGAGAAGGGTCTTCGGGTATTGAGGAGAGGGGAAATTCAGTTTCAGATTCAGCTCCCTGCATAATATCAACATCAGCTCTCTTTTTCTCGCTAACCACCGTCTTATTTTCTTCACTTATTTGTACTGGATTGTCTTTAAATCCCTGCCAATTCTACTCTTCATCTCGTATCTCCCCCTGAAGAGATGAATTGGATACCAATGAAGGGAATAAAGTTTTTGATTCCAAGAAAGTGACATCCATAGTGACCTAGGTGCGCTTGGTGGCTGGGTTATAGCAACGATATCCTTTTTTATGTGTGGCATACCCCAAAAAAATATAACGAACTACGTACGGATCAAGCTTAGTGAATTAATTTTTATGAAGATGAACGAAGGCAACACATCCAAAGATTCGTGGAGGAATCAACAAAATAGTAGGAAAGGAAACATGATTAGAAAGGTCCTGTAATGAGGTCTTAAAATTCAACACTTTCGAAGGCATACGATTCAATAAATGTATTGCCGTGACAACAGCATCATCCCAGTACCTACTAGGTATATGTGCTCCAATCAATAGAGCACAGGCTGTTTCTAAGATATGTTTGTTCTTTCATTCGGCAACCCTATTTTGTTGTGGTGTTTGAGTACACGAAGTTTCATGGAGAAGGTCATGAATCTCGAAGTAAGCTTGGAGTTGCTGATTCACATATTCACCACCATTGTCAGAACGGAGAATCTGAATTTTAGCTGAGAATTGAGTCTGAATCATTGCATGAAAAGATCGAAAGACACTAAGCACATCATCTTTATGTTTCAACAAGTACAACCAAGTCATTCACGTGTAATCGTCTACAAATGTCACAAACCAACGAAGGCCAGAAGAAGTGGTAATTGGAGAGGGTCCCCAAACATCAGAGTGAATTAAGGCAAAAGGAATATCACTTTTATTCAAGTTTACTAGATAAGGAATACGATAACTTTTGGCTAAAATGCAAGTATCACATTTAAAGTTTGAATCATGTAAATTGAAAAATAAATATGGGAACAAATACTACATATAACTAAATGATAGATGCCCCAAACGACGATGCCATAGCCAAATCTATCTCTCCTTGACACTAGTCATGTGTTGCATATTATTAGTTTTACTAGGACTGAAATCATCCATGTCCCCTTCTTAGTACCACGCCCAATGATCTCCTTGGTGAGAATATCCTGAAGAAGACAAAAGGTAGGATAGATTAGTGCAACACAATTTAGTTCCTCAGTAGCTTGACCCATAAACATCAATTTATTTGAGAGAGGTGGAACTAGTAAAGTATTAGATAAAGAGAGTGGTGGTGATAAATCAACAGTTCCAGCCCCTATAATTTGATATGTAACCCCATTAACATTAGTAATACTAGTTCCCCTTTGAGTGTTCTGGATAAAGTCATTTGCATTGAATGTCATGTGGTCAGTTGGCCCTGAGTCAATTATCCAACCACTGTCATCACTCTGGTTAAAACTAAGTAATGTGTAACCACAGTTACCTTGATCATTGAGAATAGTCGGATCATTTGAAGGTTCTACTTGTGAAATGAAAGATAACTGAGTTTCTACAGTTACCAAAACAGCCTGACTCGAGCCTTCATTGGAGGCAGCTTCACGGTGTTTCCGTGCCTTGAGTTCATTCCACCATTCTGGGTACCTATGTAACTTAAAACAAGTTTCACGGGTATGTTTTCATGTTCCCACAATGAGTACATCCCCTTCCTTCCAATTTTACCTTAGTCTTGAAGGTTGTATTCGACTTTCCACTACCCGTAGAGGGAGACCCGTTTTTGGACATCTGGAGTGAAGGTGACTGTTGTTGCCCCATCTTGACTCCTCTAGATAAGCCATAACAACACCAGTTGTAGTTTCCATGCTTGTTATCATCACTACTTGCCTAATATCCTCCTTTCAAACGTAAGCATAGGCTTGTTCTACCGTAGGGAACAGTCATAACTGTAGCACATCACTCCGAATCTTATCTAACCGATCATCCAATCCATCAAGAAAAATATAGACTCTATCTTCTTATAGGATTGAATTGTATTTTTGTATATCAACAGCACACTTCATCGGGTTAGCACAGCGAAAATCGATTCTTCTCCACAAGCCTTGAAGATCATTGTAATATTTTTCAATGGATCGTCCGGCTTGTCTCATTCTAGTCACTTGTCTTTTTAGATCATACACTTGGGAGGTTTCAATTCCATCAAAATAAGTCGTAGCTATAGAATCCCATACCATTTTTGCAGTTAGAAAGTGAATGAAATTGCTGATCAAAGGCGGGTCCATAGAGTTGATCAACCACCCCTTTACAATTGCATTTTTGGTTCTCCATTTTCGAAAAGTCGGGTCTGTCGGTTGAGGTTGTAGGAAGTCTCCATTGGTATACCCCAATTTGTCTTTGCCAAAGATATACATCTCAACAACTTGGGACCATAAGGCATAGTTGGTGCCATCGTCTTGACACCGATATGTGCAGCAGAAGAGTCGTAGTTTGGTGTGTGGATTTGGGTATGATTTTTGGTTAAGACTTCCGTCATTCTTGCCGTCAAATTTTCTAAGATGGAGTCGGTAGAGTGTCCGCCGTGTTACACCACATCGGTTGGTTCCACCATAGTTTCTTATCAGTTCTGAGTTTTTTTGTGGTCAAGGTTTGGTTGTAGTAGAAATCCTAGGATCTTTCTCTGATACCATGTCAAAAAAAGAGTCTTTTTTTTCATAGCACTTTTCAGGAATGAATACAATTATATATATGAACAAAGAGAAAGTTTAGGAAGCTATATTAGGCTGTACACTTTCTAAGGCTAATATCGTGGGTTATATTAGGTTGTACACTTTCTAAGGCTAATATCGTGGTTGACCCTTGAAAGAAGGGATTTCAAATTCAAACTGATTCTACAATTTCTCCAATCATTCTTCATTGACAACTCATGCCAACAAATATTTCTTTATGTGATGATGATTTATACTTGATCATAGTACCTTCTCCACTTACTATGGTGTCAAAAGATAAGAATAATAGAAAAAAAAAAAACAAAAAAAAAGATAGTAGAAGGTTGTCATTTACCCAAACCATACTGACATGACTTGCTTATATTTTACAAGTGTAATTCTTATAAAGGATGAAGGGATTAGGTACTAAGAGGAATAAAGTTCAAGTCTTTAATCAGGATTAGGTAGGCTGAACTGCCACAATTATATCTTGCTTGCCTTTTTTTACTTTGTTATTTTGTATCTTCCTCGTCTTTATCTCAGTATAATACAACATTTGATCCCTCCAAAGACCTGGGGCACTTAATAGACCACAGACCATACTCTCTCTGCAGCCAGCACCACAAATAGGTCATTCATCTAACATGGGGATGATGAGGGGGAGAAGTCCGGTCATCGTTGCGGGGCGATGTGGAATGATTGTGAAACAAAAGCCTAGGTAAGGCTGCAAATTTTTTACAGTTCCAATCTCAATCATCTTTTGGTTTTGGGTTCCAAGGAGAAAACAGGGGAGGACCATTTCTGAGTAATAAGCACAAATCATGCAGTGAACGGTCCCCAATTCGGATAACATCCTCAGAAACAAAATTACCATTTCTTTTTTTCCTTGTCCAAACGAAAAAGAAGATGCTCTTTTTTATGTCCTTTTAGTTGGAATCTTGACAACATTACTGTGACTCAGAACACCCACTTTTCTCGTTTGCTTCAAGACATTCAACAGAAGCTCAAGACAAGAAAACAGAAGCTCTGAACTCTCTTTACCGTTAAACTTCCCTCTTTTCTAATACCAAGTCCCAGCCTGGGCTGATTTTTGTTTGCCGGTAAACTCTTTGTCCCTCACAAAGCTTTCGCCAGAATTTGGGCACTTTCCAAATTTATATAGCCCATAGTGGTGACAACCATTTCTTCCAAAATCCCAATTGGGTTTTGAATTTGTGGAGGTGGTGAACCAAACTAGCTAGCAGCAATGGTGAATCTGCACCGCCACCTTCTTGACGCAGGGGAAAGTTTGCCACCATTGGCAATGAATGGGACCAGGACGAATGGCTCGTTCATTAGGCAGTCGAAATTTGATACCAACATGGTGATTATACTGGCAACTTTGTTATGTGCACTGATATGTGCACTTGGATTGAACTCAGTTGTGCGTTGTGCTCTACGTTGTAGTCGTAGGTTTGCGACGGAGACACCGGAACAGGCTGCGGGCCTGGCTGCCACCGGCCTCAAGAAGAGGGCTTTGCGTCAGATTCCGGTAGCAGTTTATGGATCAGGTGTGAATATTCCGGCGACGGAGTGCCCAATTTGCCTAGGAGATTTTGTGGATGGAGAGAAGGTTCGAGTCCTACCGAAATGTAATCACGGGTTCCATGTGAGGTGCATAGACACATGGCTCATGTCACACTCATCATGCCCCAATTGTCGCCACTCATTGCTTGAACGTCCAACGGCCTCACATGAAGCAGATGAAGTTGCCGGAGTTCAGCCACCAGAGAACAGGGTGGACCAGCAAGGCAGCGTTACTGTAGTTGTTGAGGCGAGTTAATGCCCAGCAAGCAACATCCAAAGCTTAGGAATGAAAAGGTTAAATCTTTACTCAATGTATTGATGTAGTTTCTTGAAGGCCAATTGCAAATGCTAGACGTTGATTTAGATCTCATAGGGCAGAAGGCAAACAATATTGAATATGAATGATGGTGAAATCCCTATACATTTTGTTTTCATTCTTTAAATTGTAGAAATGTCCCAAAGAATTCGCAAAAGTTGCTAGGCATACCACTAAGTCATTCAAAAACTCAACTACACAAAGGAACACGAGACACAAGTTTACAGGAAAAATTGTTGGAGAAAAATGGGTTTGAGCATGAATAATTAGTTATCTTTGAGCTAAAATTAAAGTGGGTCTCACACATTAATTTTAAAGGGTCCACATGAGAATGTGTTCTCCTCCGCGAGTAGATTAAGATCATATATTGGGTTGCTCAAAACCATTAAGGAGTGAATGAAAAATTGCCTCCAAACATCATGTAATACCCCGACCCGAGAATGTCGGGTAATGAGGCACGTTTTACGAGGTTATGAAAAAAATGAGTGTAAATATTATGTCCTTAAGAATATGATAAATTAATTTAATGTAATTAATTTATTAATATGAGAAATTAAGTATTAGTAATAATTAATATACAATGTGATGATTAATTTATAAAATATAATTAATTGAATAACTAAATTATTAATTGATTAAACATAAGAAATTAATTAAATATATATGTATGTGTGTGTGTGCATGGAACTGTGACTGTGGGTGTGTGTGTGATATATTATATATATATATATATATATATATATACATGGAGACAAGGAGGTATAGTGGGAAGTGAGGGGAGGTAAGGCTTGATTTGAAATAAGAATGGGAGTGAAGTGAAAGGAGATCAGAAAGGTAAGGAGGGACAGTGAGTGGTTGGGGCAAATCAGAAAAAAAATGACCAAGTGTACACCCTTATACATATATACATATGGTATACACACATACGACCTACACACGATTCAGTCACATACAGAGAGAGGAAGAGAGAGTTCCAAGAAGAGGAAGAAAGGCAATTCAGAAGGAGAAGGAGAGGGAAGGATACTGTTGAGGTAAAATCACAAAACACCTCAATTTCTCTCTCTAGAATTTCTCTACGTATGAACTGTTTTCAGCTTTGATTTTGAGTATGTGATGGTTAGAATATGTTTAGACATGATTAAGCATGAAATTAGGCTACGAAAACACTTAAAAACATAAGACCCAGAAGCTACGACCATGGAAGACCTTGCTCGAAGCAGGTCTGGTTCCATCATAACCAAACCCTGTTTGGTCCATTGAGATAAAAACTAGACCCTACGAACACTTTAAAAACCCACGACCGCGATCAAAAAGATCAAAAACTAACCTTTAAATATCGAGTTACAGGGTACGGGTTGACAAACTCAATCCTTAAACTGGCATCAAAACCTAAATAAAAGAATGAAATATGAGACCTCATGAATAGAGGAACAAAACAAGCCCAACTTTATGGGAAATGATCAAGAAATGAGTATGAACCAACGGTTTACAGGTCTGAATTATCGAGGCTTAAATCGAAGCAAAGAGTTCACTTTGAACTCCAAAACGAATGCCAAATGGATTCTGGGTACTTCAGGAACAAAATGGAACGAAAACAGTGAGGATCATTTGATCCAAACTGCACGAAATCAAAGAAAATGGAAATCGGAGATTAGGGCAACATAGGGGTCGAAGTTGGGAAGAAGACAGTGAGTCAACTCGGTTTTTAAAACCAGGCTGAGTCGACTCGGACATGTGGCAGCCGCTGGGCTTGCCACCGAATAAATGAAACGCGGTCGTTTAGAGCTTAAGGGTTTTTAAACCCTGAAAGACCTATTTGGCTATGCGTATTGGGCCCAAATCAGATATCCTATACACGGTTTAAATAACCTATCCACGGATAAGTCCCCTATACGCCGTTAGGTTTAAGAAAACAGAGAAAAATAAAAAGGGCGCAAGCCTTGGGGTTCGAACCCCTGACCCACGCGCCCAATCGCCACACTTACCACTCGGCCACGCGCACGCGTGTGATGAACATGTGGCAAATTATATATATATATATATTATGTTTAATAAAAACAGAAAATTTAAAGGTGCATTTTGCACCTTACAGGACTCAAACGTGGTATCTTTTGGGAGGGAGGTGACACGCTGGCCAGCGTGCCACCCTATTCGACCGTTAATATATGGCAAAGAAAATAAATATATCTCATATTAAATGAATTTAATCTAATTAAAATTTATTTAATTAAATTAAATATAGTCAAAAAGGCCCGGTGTCCAAAAATTACAAGTTATATATGTAATCTTACTATCTCAGACCTCCTGAGTCCATTCGTGGGGTCCACGACATGAGATGGGGTCCCAAAAAATTTAAAGACCCATAGAAATGTCAAAAATGACCAAAATGCCCCTACACCATAAATGAGTCAAACGAGGTCCAACGTAAATAAATGAATAGTGGATTTTAACTATTTTGAACATTCTGAATCTAATGGTCTGGTCCGTTTCATGAGATGGGACTGAGAAATTTAGACACGTTAAGGTATAAATTACCAAAATGCCCGTAACATGTCCCAAGTCCGAATTAAATTCTAGGAGAGCCTAAACCGACTTTCTTCGACACTCCGGACTCAATGGTAGAGTCTATTTGACCAAAAGAGATGTTAAAAATAAAGAGACATAAAATTTGTTGAATAGCATATGTCAGATGGCTATAAATTAAAGTAATCCCAAAGTACTAATCTAAGGCGTATACGAGGAAATGAATTACGAAAAGACACGACACGTAAATATGTGAAGTAAAATAAATTTAAATTAAAGTTAATGGAGCTACCAGAAGAGTATAAATTAAAATGAAATTAATTTCTAACACATTAAACTGTGTCATAGGTTAGAGTACGAGTTAAGTTAAGTTCATATGAAATTATGAAATCGTTTTAGGATCTAATACGATTTAAGCATAAGTTAAGGAATGTCGAGATGATATTACAATGAATGTGAAGTTGATGAAATTTTTATGAATTGTTCTTAGGAACTACAAGGAAAGTGGGAAAGCGCATTATTAGCACTAACCCTAAAGGACCAAGGTGAGTAACCCTGTATTTGAAGTGGAGATTTAACTCCATGGATTTGAAAAAGTTTTAAGTTCAAAAGATACGAAGCATTTAAATTCCAAATTCAGTATATTACATGATCTCAGTTTTAAATTATTTCTGTTCTTACAAACCCTATTGTGACATGCTTAGTAAATGTTTTCCTTACAGTTTCTTCAAAAACGTGTTTCCAGCATGTCTAAGTTAAAATTAAAAATCTTGTTAAATATTCTGAGTTTGCCTATTTCAAGTATACGAATGTTTATCACGAAGTTATGAATGTTATGTTTTAAAGTACTCACGAGAAATATCTATTTGACATACTCACATGTTAAATGTATTTGAAATGCAAGATAAATAATAAGCACATAGGTAGTGTTGTGGGTTGTACGGAACTCAACGGACCTATCATGTGCAATAAGCACATAGGTAGTGTTGTGGGTTGTACGGAACTCAACGGACCTATCGTGTGCAATAAGCACATAGGTAGTGTTGTGGGTTGTACGGAACTCAACGGACCTATCATGTGCATCATCACATAGGTAGTGTTGTGGGTTGTACGGAACCCAGCGGATCTATCATGTGAAATGCCCGATAGCAGGATCTAATCCCCTAGGCAAATGAGATGTCTCCACGTATATGTAAAATGAGAGTCTGGTTTGAAACAGATTCCACTAATGAAAGAGATAAGATGACAAATGAGTTGAAAATGGAAGCAGGTTTTACCCTCATTTTCAATATGCATATGTTTTGAGTTTTATATACTATATTTAAGAAATACATGTTATGTTATATGTTTTGAAGTTTATATGAAGAAGTATATGTTGGCTTGAATACTTTCAAATGTTTCAAAGCTATCTGTTTTATGAAATGCATATGTTTTGAGTTATATACTCTATTTGACGAAGTACGAGTTTAGCTTGAATACTTTAAATGTTTCGAAGCTATCTGTTTTAAGAAATGCATATGTTCTATGTTCAAGTATACGAGCAATTGGCAGTGAATGTTTACAAAATCTTATGTACTAAAAACCATTGCTAATTGAAAACCCCATGACGAATACTGGAATTGCTCACAAGCTTAGATTAGCTTACCCGGACTTTGTTCGGATTCCCCTTTCAGGTGATTGACAATAGGGCTGATTGGAAGACGATGAGGATGAGCCTAGCTGTTTTTGGAAGGGATATCTACGTAGTTCTTTTGTTAAGTATCATGAACTTAAGTTGTAACCTTTGTTTTAGTAAGGTAGTGAACTGTTATGTATTAAGCCCCAAGGGGCAGTTAAACATGTATCCATTATAAAAGCCTTTAAGTTTTTAGTTATGCTCTGAATGTATGATCATGTGTACCATTGTGAATAGCGGTAGTATCGGACGGATGTGCAAATTTTAAAATGAGAAAAGAAAAGAAAAAAATTTTCACGCTTCCGCAACCATATGAAGCACATCTATTCGATACCGCTGCAGATGCGAGCCTTGTCCCGAGACCTTCAGGTCTTGGGGCGGTGGTCGCGATCCGGTAATCCGCCTAGGGTGGGTTTCGGGTCGTGACACATCACCTCTTGAAAATGGTAACAAAAGCTTGAAACTTGTGGAAAAACTTGTATCCCACATAGGATGGACACAAGGCTTTTAAAGAGTATATATGCACCTACCTTGGAGGAGGGCTTGGGCCCGAAGAGGAGGACCTAAGCAAATGCTTGGACAACCACACATGCGCGCCATCGCCGTCGCTCTGGTTTGGGCTTGGGCTTTGCTTGTCGTATATATTTCTTTTTAGAGAAAATTAATTTAAATAATTTTTTATTAAACGCTGTCATTTTGTTACTGTTAAAAATAAATCAAAATGTTGTCGTTTGGTTACCAGATTAATTAAAACTAAAAACGTCACCATTCTACAAGTACGTTGTTTGGTTTTGGTTTACATCCAAAATGGCGTCGTTTTGCGATTGTGTTGGCTTGACTGAACAATCATCTTCTTCATGGATGTGCCTGTGTGTGTTCACCATGAACAGACACAACTGAACCTTCATGACTGTACCAAACAGTCATGAAGAAGTCTATAAATACCCAGACCCTCATTGCATTCATTCATTCAAAATATTACATTCTCTCTCTCTCTGCATAAGTCAAGTTCGAGTGCTGCCATTGTTGTGTTCGTTGGGTTTTAAAGATTGAAGTGCTGTTTCTTTAGCATCGAAATCTGTTCTATCTTGGGAGACGATTGCTCATTACCTTGAGCATTGAAAGGGAGCAAATTCGTCTTAAGGAAATTGTGAATTTTACAAGGCTCAGATTTACATTCTGTTTCAAGTTCAATAATAGTGAGTTATACAGTATTTATTCATTTTGTTTAATTATTGTAACAATGTTTATTCATTCTATTTTAATTCTTGTAACAGTGTATATATATATATATTATATTTCAATATTTTAGGCTAACAATCTTAAGACGAAATTATTTTTTTTAGCCTGTTATACTATACTGTTCTATTATATATATACAGTACTGTTATATTATATATATAGCACTGTTCTATTATATATACAGTATTGTTCTATTATACTGTTCTACTAATGAAATTCATTGTTCATTGTTTTTTTTTTTTTAAACATTGAATCTGTTTGTAGAAACTTTCCTATTTATTACAATGTTCATTGTTTTTGTTTTAAAAAACATTGAATTTGTTTTCAGAAACTTTACTGTTTAATAAAATGTTCACTATTTTTATAAAACATTGAATCTGTTTTCATAAACCTTTCTGTTTGATAAATTAAGTTATGTTTAATAGACAAGAAAGGAAAGTATGTAAGCTTGTCAAATCCCTTTATGGATTAAAGCAAGTACCAAAACAATGGCATAAGAAATTTGACAATGTAATGATGTCAAATGGATTCAAGATCAATGAGTGTGACAAATGTGTGTATGTCAAAACCACTCAAAAGGATATGTCATTTTATGTCTTTATGTTGATGATATGCTAATTTTAGGTAGCACCATTGATATAATAAATGCTACAAAACAAATGTTATCTAGTAGATTTGATATGAAAGATTTAGGTGTCGCAAACACTATTCTAGGAATGAAAATTTCTAGGATGTTTGATGGACTTGTTTTATCTCAATTTCATTACATTGAGAAATTACTTGATAAGTTCAAGAAGTACAACATAAATTTTGTAAAGACACCAGTGGATGTAAGTCTTTATCTTGATAGAAATACTAGAGAAAACATATCTCAATTAGAGTATTCTCGTATAATAGGCAGTTTAACGTATGTCATGAACTGCACTCGACCTGATATAGCATATTCTGTGAGTAAGTTTAGGCGATTTATGAGTAATTTAGGAAACAATCAGTAGAAAGCCATAATAAGACTTTTGGGATATTTAAAATATACCCAAAATTATGGATTGCACTGCACGAGATATCCAGCTGTACTTGAAGGGTATAGTGATGCTAATTGAATATCTGATTCAAAGGACTCCAAATCCATAAATGGATATGTTTTCACTCTAGGAAGTGCAGCCGTGCCTTGGAAATCCTCCAAACAAACATGTATTGCTAGATCTACAATGAAATTTGAATTCATTGCTTTAGATAAAGCTGGAGAAGAAGCAGAATGGCTTCATAATTTCTTAGAGGATATTCCAAATTAGTCAAGACCAATGCCCGCTATTTGTATACATTGTGATAGTCAATCAGTAATTGGAGGGGCACAAAATCATATGTATAATGGTAAGTCACGACACATATGTCGAAGACATAATACTGTTAGATAATTGCTCTCAACTGAAATTATCACTATTGACTATGTAAAGTCAAAAGATAATATTGCAGATCCACTTACGAAAGGCTTAACACGAGAGCAAGTAGAAAGTTCATCGAAGGGAATGGGTCTAAAACCTATGTTTAAACAAGAGTTTTCATATTGGCAACCCAACCTAGTTGACTGGAGATCCCAAGATCTAAGTTCAAAGGGCCAACCGAACTATGAAGTAACTCAGTACGCACTAAGGAGATATTTACTCCTAACCATTCGTATGATGAGACAGTGCACATCTGCCACGAGAACCAAGGATAAGGTACGCTTTTAATGATCTCTATATCTTAGAAAAATGTCTAAGTAGGGTATTGCAAGATATTCTTTATAGAAATCACCTATGTGAGTAAGAAGGGGCCGCTTCTATGGGAATTTGAAAAACTGAATTCTCTAAAACACTCACGGAACCAAGAGGTGTTCAAGGCCAAAATGAACACAAACGTGAGAACCAACTATGTCTGAAAGGGTACTGTGTGATTTCTATTGTCTTGGTTTACACTAACAGCTGACAGTTCAAAGACCTCATGCCCATTGATTAGCTAAGTAAATCTGATAGTCGTTCATTAGGGCAAGTTCAAAGCCAGTAGGCTACTTAACTCAATGCAGTAAGCTTTTCACTATACTCGAACTAGTGTCTGCATATCATTTGCATTGCTTTCAGTCAATTTCATTCATGTGGAGGATTGTTAGAGAAAAATGAGTTTGAGCATGAATAATTAGCTATCTTTGAGGTAAAATAAAAGTGGGTCCCACACATTAATTTTAATGGGTCCATATGGGAATGTGTTCTCCTCCATGAGGAGATTAAGATCATAAATTGGTTTGCTCAAAACCATTAAAGAGTGAATAAGAAATTACCTCCAAACATCATCACTTGGAAATGGTAACAAAAGCTTGAATTTTGTGAAAAAATTTATATCCCACATAGGATGGGCATAAGGCTTTTAAAGAGTATATATACACCTACCTTGGAGGAGGGTTTGGGCCCCAAGGGGTACCCAAGTTTTGTGTATGGGGGAGGACTTAAGCAAATACTTGGACTACCACACGCGCGCGCGCTGCTGCTGCTGCCCTGCCTCGCACCGCACCGAACCGGGTTGGGCTTGGGCTTGGGCTTGGCTCGTCATATATATATATATATATATATATATATATATATATCTTTTTGGAGAAATTAATTTAAATAATTTTCTATTAATCGTTATCGTTTTGTTACTGTTAAAAATAAATCAAAACATTGTCGTTTGGTTACCAGATTAATTAAAAGTAAAAACGTTACCGTTCTGCGAGTACATTGTTTGGTTTTGGTTTACATCCAAAACGACGTCATTTTGCGATTATGTTGGTTTGACTGAACAGTCGTCTTCTTCATGGATGCGTTTGTGTCTGTTCATCATGAACAGCCGTAACTGAACCTTCATGACTGTTTGGTATAGTTATAAAGAAGTCTATAAATACCCAGACCCTCATTGCATTCATTCATTCGAAATATTGCATTCTTTCTCTCTCTCTCTCTCTCTCTCTCTCTCTCTCTCTACATAAGTCAAGTTCGAGTGCTGCCATTGTTGTGTTCATTGGGATTTAAAGATTAAAGTGCTGCTTCTTTAGAATCGAAATCCGTTCTATCTTCGGAGACAATTGCTCATCACCTTGAGCACCGAGAGGGAGCAAATTTGTCTTAAGGAAATTGTAAATTTCACAAGGCTCGGATTTACATTCTGTTTCAAGTTCAATAATAGTGAGTTATACAGTATTTATTCATTCTGTTTAATTATTGTAACAGTGTTTATTCATTTTGTTTTAATTCTTGTAACAGTATATATATATATATATATTATATTTCAATATTTTAGGCTAACAATCTTAAGATGAAATTATTTTTTTTAGCCTGTTATACTATACTGTTCTATTATATATATACAGTACTGTTATATTATATATATAGCACTATTTTATTATATATATAGTACTGTTCTATTATACTGCTCTGAATATAGAAGCTAGGGGAAGATCAGTCAACAGAAACTTAAATCATAACAGATAAACATCTAAGCACAAAAGCGAGTTAAGATCGAAAGAAGGATCAGGACAGGAACCAAGTTGCTCGAACTATTGGCAGAAAGGGCAATTGAAGGCATATTATTCAGCACCAAAGAATAAACAAGGTGATCAGAATAAGAAGTCTGTGAATGCTGCAATAGAAAATATTTGTGATGCCTTGATTTTGAGAGTTGATAGTCATTTTGAGTCTTGGATTTTAGATTTAGGGGCGTCTTTCCATTCATCCTCAAATAGGGAAATCATTGAAAACTATGTAAGTGGTAATTTTGGGAAGGTTTATCTAGCTGATGATGAACCTTTGAATATTATAGGTAAAAGGGATGTGAAACTAAGGCTACTAAACGGATCTATATGGAAGATACAAAATATCAAACATGTGCTTGGATTAAAAAGAAACTTGATTTTTGTGGGATAGTTTGATGATGAAGGTCACGTAGTTACCTTCACGGGTAGGTTGTGAAAAATCTCTAGAAGAGCTATGGTTGTTGCTCATGGTATGAAGATCAGCATTTTTTATGCGACAACAAACAACAAGAATGCAGTAGCAGTTGCTGATGAAAAGAAAGACTCACACTTATGACACTATAGGCTTGGGCATATAAGTGAGAAAGGGATGAAGGTTCTTCTGTCAAAAGGGAAACTGTCAAGTTTGAAATCAATTGATCTTAAATTGTGCGAAGATTGTATTTTTAGAAAGTAAAAGAGGATCGATTCTTCTAAGGATGGCAGGAAATCAAAGACAGAAAAATTGGAGTTGATTCATACTGATGTATGGGAACCTTCTCTAGTTGCAGCTCCTAGGGGATCATATTGTTATGTGACTTTTATCGATGATTCGACTAGAAAGGTATGGGTTTATTTTTTGAAGAATAAATCTAATATTTTTGCTACCTTTAAAAAGTGGAAAGACTTGGTAGAAAATGAAAATGATTTGAAAATTAAGTGTTTGAGATCATAAATAGAAGGGAGTATGGAGATAGTGAGTTCAAAAGGTTTTGTGTTGATAATGGGATAAAAATGCAAAAAATAGTTCAAAAAACACCCTAGTAGAATGGTGATGCAGAGTGCATGAACAGAACCTTAAATGAACGTGCTAGAGGTATGAGGATACACGTTGGATTGCCAAAGATGTTCAGAATAGATGCAGTCAACACTGTAGCATTTTTAATTAATCGTGGTTTATATGTTCCCTTGGTTATAAGATTGCCAAAGGAGGCCTGGAGCGAAAAAGAGGTAAATCTTTTGATATACCACAAACCGACACACCAATCATCTTGAAACACGTGTGCTTACGGAACTGATAAACTCGGTCATACAGAACAGGTGCGGCCTCCAGGGCACTCTTATACACATATCCTCTAGAGCTGATGCTCTGAACAATATTCACTCAGTATTCCGTATGGTTCCGACCTCGTTGTTTCCTTAACATCCGCCGAGCAAAGAAAAGGAAACAGTCTTTTACAAGGAAATTGCCATACATGGTTATCTCTATTTTGATACAATGTCCAACAAGGTAACTGCAATTTCCGATGATCGAATCCCTATTTTCATGGCTCCGAATCCTAATCAACTTAGGAAGGCCACAGTCTATAAATTAAACCCTACAAGTACGCTTTATTTTCATGCTCATTCTTTGGCTTTCATTACAGTCTTTTCAATTCAGTTTACTTACTTAAGCATCGGAGCGGCTACCGCCGGAGTCAATCCGGTGGCCCTCTGATTCCTTCTTTTTGAGTGTTCTTCAGGTTGCGGGGCCCAAATTTCTTGCGAGCCAAAAAGTGCAGCATCAGTTTGGCGCCGTCTGTGGGAACGACTAATCTCCAAGTGCCCTATTCGCAAACTTATTCTCCTTCTCACCGGAGAACCATGGCCTCCAATCTCCGACCAAGGTCGAACACTCAAAATCCTCAAAACTCTCAACGTCGGTCGCCTGCCGCACGAGCAAGAGGGCTGACGGTTGATCCCGTGCGACAAGAGATTAAGTCAATTAAACGACACAACGAACTAGTGCAAGAACAACTACTAGTTATATCTAGAACTCTGGCAATACTTACACAAAATCAAGGGACGAGTCCTCCAAATCCGTCGGTCAATGTTTGCTGAGAGAACACAACCCCCTATTATCACTGAGAATGAAGAGCCCCATGAGGAGGCTCCAAATAACCGGCCTGGGCACCCCTAGGGTGTTGCTCACGTCGGCAGAGATCCATAGCCATTAGTAGCCCCAGGTTGGGGAACACTAGCCTTTGTCCCTGACGTCCATTACCGAAGCACTACTAGAGCCCCAACTCCAAGAGCTTCGGGAGCACATCTGGCACCACAAGAGCCTCAGCCCCAAGCGGCACCAATCCTTTTAACTCGAAACCTTCGGAACCCTCCTCCGTCCATGGGACATGCTCAGCCCGACTACTCTGAAACCGAGGCTGTGAGGCAAGGTTCACAAGAAGTCCGGCCTAGAGACCCACGGAGGGTCGAAGAAGTTGCAGAATCCATGGACCGAACAATAGCTGTGAGAGGTGTCCAGAACCCTCTAGAGCAGGATGAGTTGGCCAGGCTACTCGGAAGACTTGCCACCCCATTCACTCCTGCCATCATGTCAGAAGAAAGACCGAGAAAGTTTGTTGTGCCAAAATTCACCCTAAATGATGGGACTGGAGACCCAGGAGATCATCTATTGCACTACCAGCATACAATGGCCCTTCACGGGGCCTCTGATGCCTTTATGTGCCGAACTTTCATTACCAGCTTAAAAGGTACGACCCTAAAATGGTTCCATCACCTCCCACCGAACTCAGTTACCAGCTTCTATGAGCTCGGTAGGCAATTCTTGGACAGATTCATGACAAGCAGAAGGCTCAGAAGGGGACCAGAGTTCTTGCTAAATGTCAAACAGACTAAGGAAGAGTCCCTCAGAGCTTACATTGCACGCTTTAATGCCAAACTCACGAAGATTATCGACTGTAGCCCAGGTTTCCTTGTAGCTACCTTAACTTCTGGTCTTGCTCACGGTGGCTTTAGAGATTCCTTGACAAAGAGCCCTCCTGCCGATATGGCAGCATTAATGGACCGAGCCAGGAAGTATATCAACTTGGAGGAAGCTAACCGCACGTCCCAAAAGGGCAAGGAGCAAACTTAGAGGGACAATTCGAAAAGGGAAGATCATAAGAAGGACAACCACAAAAGGGACCCTAGCAAGAAGAGGGCCAGGAGTCCAGAAAAGAGAATAGCACCCAGGGCTGTTTATAATTCCGGACCAAGGGAGTTTACAAACTTTACCCCTTTGAACACTACACTGGCTCAGGTACTTCGGCAGATCCAAGATCGGGAGAACCTAAGATGGCCAGAACCGATTAAAGGAGATCCTAGCCTTCGGGACCAAGGTAAATATTACAATTTCCACAAAGATCATGGGCATACGACTAACTCATGCAGGTCCCTTAGATATGAGGTTGAGCAGCTCATAAAGAAAAGACGTCTTCGGGAGTTCATTAAACAGGACGGGAGGTAGACCCCATTCAGATCCGAGCTCTGATAGGACTAGAGTCACCAAAAACCAAAAAAGACATTCAGGCACTGAATGGCATAATCGCGGCACTAAGCAGGTTTATCTCCAAGTCCACTGATCGTTGCCTACCCTTCTTCATAGCTTTAAAGGGTAACAAAGCTTTACAATGGACGAAAGAATGTGAGAAAGCTTTTCAAGAACTGAAGGAATACCTTGCCTCTCTAGAGCTCCTGTCAAAACCAGTCCAAGGGGAAAAACTACTCATCTACCTCGCAGTCTCTAAGAACGAGGTCAGCTCCGCACTAGTCATACAGGACAAGGGAGTACAGAGGCCCATATTCTACGTCAGTAGGGCATTGTTCGACACAGAAAAGAGATACCCAGAGGTTGAGAAGCTGGCCTTCGCTTTGGTAATATCAGCTCAGAAACTCCAACCTTATTTCCAAGCTCATCCAATTGAAATCCCAATTGCCTATCCCCTGAGGTCGATATTGAGGAAGCCTGAGGTTTCAAGAAGGTTAGTAAAGTGGTCTGTGGAGTTAGGAGAATTTGACATATCATATGTACCACAGAACTCCATCAAGGGATAAGCTTTGGCAGATTTCGTTGCTGAGTTTACCCCGGCACTTCAGGACAAGGCATAGCTCTTTGAAACTTCAGAGACATGGCAGCTCTATATTGATGGGTCATCAACCGATCAGGGTTCTGGAGTGGGCCTGGTATTGCAGTCCCTTGACGGGCTCTTATCAGAAAAAGCAGTTAGTTTGGGATTCAGAGCTTCCAACAATGAAGCAGAATACGAAGCCCTAATCCTAGGCATGAAGTTGGCTCTGGAATACAAGGTTCAAAACCTTAAAGTCTTCTCAGATTCCCAGTTGGTGGTAAGCCAAGTCCTGGGAGAATTCTCCATTAAAGATGATAGGATGCTTCGATATTCTGAACTAGTGAACTTCTTGAAGCACTCATTCCAGACGTTCTCTATCCAGAAAATAGAAAGAAGCTAAAACTACAAGGTAGATGCTTTGGCAAACATGGCATCCCGCCTAAAGTCAGAAGGAAACTCCGCAGTAAAAATTTCCTACCAACCAAGACCCAGCATAGAGGAAGCCCAAGTTGCCCAAATTGCTGAACAGCCCCAGAACTGGATGACCCCAATCCTCTAGTACTTGGAATCGGGGCTCCTCCCAAAAGATAAAAACAAAGCAAGGAGAATCCGGATCAGAGCGGCTCGGTACCTGATCCTGAACAATAAGCTTTACAGAAGGTCTTATTCTCAACCCTTGTTGAAATGCTTAACTCCAGAAGAATCTCAATATGTCTTGGCTGAAATACACGAATGAATTTGCGGGAACCATAATAGGGGCAGAACAATAGCTCACCGAGCTCTAACACAAGGCAATTACTGGCCTAGTATGCTGAAGCAGGCTAAGGAGTACGTCCAGAAGTGCGACAAATGCCAAAGGTTTGCCCCATATCAACACCATCCTCATCACGAGCTCATCCCAATTACCAGTCCCTGCCTTTTTGCTCAGTGGGGGATGGACATCGTGGGCCCATTACCTAAAGCCCCACCAAACAGGAAGTATCTCTTGGTAGCCATTGACTACTTCTCTAAATAGGCTGAAGCTGAACCTCTAACACATATCACAGAGAAGAAGTTGAAAACTTCACCTGGAAGAACATTGTCTGCAGGTTCGGTATACCACGCGTAATCATCTCTGACAATGGGACGCAGTTTACTGGTAAAGTCTTCAAAAAATTTTGTGAAGATCTCAACATCAGACAACACTTTGCCTCTCCAGGCCATCCACAAGCAAATGGGCAAGCAAAGGTCACCAACCGAACGATCCTTGATGCATTACAGAAAAGGTTGGAGCAGGCTAAAGGAAAGTGGGCGGAGGAACTTCCTGGGGTTCTTTGGGCCTACAGAACAACCAGAAGAACTCCCACCTCTGAAACTCCCTTCTCACTGGCCTATGGTATAGAAGCAGTAATCCTGGTGGAGATCGGTATGCCAACTCTAAAGACTGAAGCCTTCGAACAAGATTCCAATGATCAGCAGCTGGCAAAAAACTTGGATTTGCTTGAAGAAAAAAGGGATCAAGCCAGAATCAGGATAGAAGCCTATCAACAAAGAATGGTCAACAACTCCAAAATGGGGCTCCGGACGGTCAGCTTTCAAGTTGGAGACCTTGTCTTAAGAAGAGCTTTTCCAAACACCAAGGATCCCACTATGAGAAAGTTTTCACCCAACTGGGAAGGCCCCTATAGAGTGACAAAGGTTGTTAGGCCTACCACTTATTGGCTAGAGGACATGGCTGGGAAACCTATTCCTAGACCTTGGAATGTAGAACATTTACGGAAGTATTATCAATAAAGGTTTTTCTTTCTTTTTAATACCTCCATAAAATGTTCATCTCTAATGCACAGACCTTCAAAGTCTGGTCCATCTCTTAATGCACAGACCTTCAGAGTCTGGTCCATCTCTTAATGCACAGACCTTCAGAGTCTGGTCCATCTCTAATGCACAAACCTTCAGAGTCTGGTCCATCTCTAATGTACAAACCTTCAGAGTTTGGTCATTCTCTAATGCACAGACCTTCAGAGTCTGGTCCATCTCTTAATGCACGGACCTTCAGAGTCTGGTCCATCTTTTAATGCACAGACCTTTAGAGTCTGGTCCATCTCTTAATGCACAGACCTTCAGAGTCTGGTCCATCTCTTAAAAAGTACAGACCTTATAATCTGATCCAGCAAAGTATTCAGACCTGATGATTCAGTCCGTTTAAAAGCATCAAGTTCCGATATCTACAACTGTTTTCCAACTATTATTTACATAAGTATCCTAGATCAGCAGATCCTCAGAGCTAATTCTCAGATTACTTGGTTTATGTACTACTGAGAAATAGCACGACATTGCCTTAGCATCTGCAGCAACTCAAAGTACTTCAATTCAAATCACAAGTGTTATGTCTCTTTGATCTACGCCCAAAACATACAAACAAAACTATTGGTGAAAAGTAGTTATCAGCAGTGCTCAGAAAAGTGTTTTAACTCCAAAAGAACACATTCAATCAGAAGGTACATCAGATTTCAATAAAAGGGATCCGATTTTATTGATAATCCATAAACGTTACATCAGTACAAGAAGACTAGAAAAATAAAAAACAAATACACAGAAGCTACGAAAATTTCAGGCAAGACGTTGTTTTGTTCTGCAACAGCATGGCTATCTTCCTCGAATCTTTCTGGTACAAGGGAAAGGGTTCAGAGTTCCACACCACCATTACTACCATCACCGACTTCCATTTGAAAGGAAGGAACCCTGAACCCCAATTTGTATTGTACCCAGGCCATTTCATCATCACTGTCACTAGTATCGATACCAACGGAGGATGAGGGCTCTGGGTCTTAAGAAACCTCCATTCTCCACCTTCGTTTTCCTCAAATTCGGCATAACACCCAAGCCGGCTTAGGCAAGGGTCTCTACCAAGACACAAAGGAGAGGAAGCATCCCACCTTCATCTTCATCACCAATACTCCAGGCCTCGGTTGAATCAAGGAGGATCCATCTCCAAACTAAGAGATCTCGACCGGATGCTAAGATGGACAAGAAGATCTTTGCCTCCTCTAATCCTTCCTTGGAGACTTAATCAAAGGGAAGGATAATTCTCGGCCACAGTTTAATCATTCCCAACTCGGACTAAAAATTGTCAATCATCTCTGAACAAACAGCATCTTCTAAGGACATTTGATTCCCTCTGCTAGGAGAACGATTTGGAAGCAACAAACAAAGGGATTAGGGTGCAACAACATGCCCCTCTCTCATATATATAGACCCTTGAAGTCAAAAATCCATCCATCTGAACCGTCGCAACGGTTAAGGGAAAGGTTGACCTCAAAAACTCCAAAGATAACTATATAATAAATGACGCATTAAACCATTCTCTCGGAATACCAAGAGATAGGATGCAGAATTTCCCCAAATGTACAGCTTTAGTTAAGCGTTGAAGCTTCTAAGATAATGAAATAAGCAGAATCAGGCCCATTTTGATATGCAGGCCTCCTATCCGGTATATAGAGCTCCCACTCTTATCTATTCCACTGACCCTTGACGGGCCATGTGTATGACAAAAGACCATCAGCTCTGATGTATCTTAGTCCTGGTCTTAAAGACTTAGAAGCAAAAGTTTCGATCATCAGAGTAACGGTCACAAGACACCCAGTTATTACTACGAGTCTTCGGTTCAGAACAATTTGCCTCAAAATCCTTCGGAATTCGCCTCCAATATATGTAATACAGAATCAATCTTAGATCCCTACTCGTCTGATTAAAATTGCCTTCCTATCTTATTCTAAAATGATGAGGCAATCAGAATTAGTCTTCAATCACTGTTCTATTACAAGTAATGAAGCTCGGAAGACAACTACCGACAGTAAAAAAGCTGGTCTGAAGAGCTCTAAAACAACCTTACTTGCAATAATTTTCACATCAACCATAAATTGGAAGGACTGATGTACTACAGAGCAATACAACTCAAGGCTACATGGGTCAACCAGGAATCCACATGAAAGAAAATGATGAAAACATTTTAAAAAAGCCTGTTTCATTCAACAATTATAGTCTATTACATTGGAGGTTCAAAAATAGCAAAATATACATATTCTAAGCCTGATCACCAGAAACAGGCTCAACGGCTGAAGGATCGGCAGGAGCGACATCAACCACTCCGTTCGGAACGACAGCTTTGGAAGGATCTGCAAGAGGAACATCAATCACCTCGCTCGAAACGGCAACTTCGGGAGGGTTAACCCTAGGAGGCACAATCGAAGATATGTCGAAATCAGGAAATTTGGCAAGGAACCTAGATCGGAAGTTGTTAAAGCCAAACATGATCAGGTTATTAGCCATCCCTTCAAGTTCCATCTTCATTTCCATCTCGTTCTCTAGCTTGGCCTGCTCAACTGCGTCCTCAAGCTTTTGGTGATAGAGGTACCACATGCTGTCCATCTCCCCCTAGAGTCTCGCCGCCTCCTGAACATGAAGATTCTTTTCTGACTCCATGACGGCCAGAGAATTCTAGGACTCTTTCAGCCTTTCCATAGCTTCGTGAGCCTCAGACTTAGCAGTACTGAGCTGAAGCCTCACCTCGTCCAGCTCAGCCTGGAGCTTGTCAACTTCCTCTGAAGCTGGAGAGACTTCCGTCAGAGCAGAGAGGGTATGCAAGGTCTACAGTATACAGAGCAAGCAGTTCAGTATCCAGTTAAAAACACTTAGAAAAAGGGAAGAGAAATGGAGACCTAAAGAACTTACTTTAACTTGAAGAGAAGCTAGGTCAGCTAGAAGCTTCTCTGACTTAAGTTTCAGGGAGCCTTTCGCCCAAAAGTCCCTCAGAACCTTCTTGGCCGCCTGGTTAATAGCCCAGGGGCCACTGAAGCTGACGCCCCCTTTCCCGTTTGTTTGGATGGGGCTGGGGGGACCACGGAGATAGGGGAAGGTTCCTCCCTCTCCCCCGAGGCAGGTTCAGGAGAGTTCGAGAGTAACCTCCTCCTTTTTGTTTAGAGGGGAGGGTCTACTAGGGAAGGAGCCTCCCCCACGGCTGCAGATGAAGATGGCTCAGTCTCCCATCTAGCCATTAGACCTTTTGTCAGCTCCTCTACACGGCCCTTAGCAGCCATCAAGTTCTCAAGATTAACAATGACAGAATGGTCTCGGTTGCTGGGTCGTAAGAGCTTTTTATATTGCTTCTGGAGCACGGGAGTGAAGCTCAGCCTCTACCACACACTCCTATCTGCACAAAAGATACAAAGTTAATCAGCTCGGTAATTGATGCACGAAATAGAATCAAAGCAGCCACAGGAAAAATTGGGTCTCACCCTTTGGCCCAGTGGTTCGAGGAAATGTTGAGAAGTGGTCTTGGAAGTCCTCATATTCCCATCCTCCTTTTATGAAGAAATACCACTTCTTCCAGGTCTTGTTGGAAGAGGGCACGGAAGAAAGGGGCCTGAACCCACTATCAAAAGACATGTAATAGAGGCCTTCCGACCTCATGTATTTTAGTTTCATATTACTACGGATCAAGTTAAGAGTTTTACAAGGTCGGGAAGAGGGAGTGTCAGTCCCATTTCAAACCAAGCTAAATAGACATAAATTTTTCCCGCTCTAACATCGCGTGGGCGATCTAGAGCGTCCGAAACCCTAAAAGTAACATTTGAAGGGAGATTGTACTTCTTCCACTACTCTGCCAGCATACTCTCAGTGATTGCACTCTCACCCTCCTTTCTACGGGTGGGACGACCAGAGGTCTCACCGGCCCTATTTGGGGATTCCTCAAATGCGTCAACTATCCTAACCTCCGGACTGGAGGGGGGCTCTACCAACCTATTTTCAGCATTATCAGTAGAAGGAAGGTTCGCAAGTTGAAATTGAGTGATTGTCCTAGAAGAGCTTCCTGAACCAGAAGGTGACCCAGGGCCAAACATGGCGGACATAAGAAAAATGACGAAGCAAAGAAGGGAGAACAGTAGAAGGGGCTAAAAATCGAACTTGAAATCAAGTAAGGAAAGGAAAGCTACGAGCATCGGATATGCTTTGACCTTCAAAATACGTCAATCAGCGATGGCAGAGTTTCTGATACTGTAAAGGCAAGTGCAGAAGAAAGGCGTAAAAAGTCCTTTCCCCTTCTTTATATACATATTCGAAATATGAACCCCCCAAGCCGAGTCTGCATGACGGTTGAGGGTAACGATGGCTTCTCAAGTATTGACTGTATAATAAATGACCCATCAAACCGACGTCTCAGAAAGTGGAGAGATGAAACGTGTGACTCTTCATAAAGCCCATAGCCCTAGTTGAGCCCTAGGCCCTAACTAAGGCTCGGGGGGGAGTAACTGATATACCACAAACTGACACACCAATCATCTTGAGACACGTGTGCTTACGGAACTGATAAACTCGGTCATACAGAACAGGTGCGGCCTCTAGGGCACTCTCATATACATATCCTCCAGAGCTGATGCTCTGAACAATATTCACTCAGTATTCCGTATGGTTCTGACCTCGTTGTTTCCTTAACATCCGTTGAGTAAAGAATAAGAAAACAGTCTTTTACAAGGAAACTGCCATACATGGTTCTCTCTATTTTGATACAATGTCCAACAAGGTAATTGCAATCTCCGATGATCGAATCCCTATTTTCATGACTCCGAATCCTAATCAACTTAGGAAGGCCACAGTCTATAAATTAAACCCTACAGGTATGCTTTATTTTTATGCTCATTCTTTGGCTTTCATTACAGTCTTTTCAATTCAGTTTACTTACTTAAGCATCAGAGCGGCTACCGCCGGAGCCAATCCAGTGGCCCTTTGATTCCTTCTTTTTGAGTGTTCTTCAGGTCGCGGGGCCCAAATTTCTTGCGAGCCAAAAAGTGCAGCATCATCTTTCACACTTGAAAGTTTTTTTTGGTGTTTCATATGTGCATATAGATTCTACTACTAGAAGTAAGCTTGATCCTAAATCTGCTAAATGTACTTTTATTGGGTTTGACATTAATGAATTCGGTTATCGATTTTGGGATAATGAAAATGAAAAATAATTAGAAGTAGAGATGTCATATTTAATGAGAAAGTAATATATAAGGATAAGTCTGTTATGAAATTTGATAGTTGTGATCAACATATTGAGTTAGAAGAAATCACTGAAAGTGATGTGAATAATAAGGTTCAGGATAATCCTGAAAATATTATTCTGTAAGTGAAACCATGTACTCCTGCTCTGACAAGAAGGTTCACTAGAGATTCTAGGCCTACACAACATTTGTCAAAACCCGCAACCTACCCTCTACGGATTAACGGATCGCAACCATCTGACCTGGCCCTCTCGTCGAACCGGACCTACTCATCTTATTACACTACCATGAGTTCAACTAACATGTAACATAGCGGAAAATAATAAAGTAAAAAGGTCACATGTTCATACCAATCTGTTAATATAAAAGTATGGTTTGTAAAATTTCTAATCATCATCTCATTCCCAGGACGTGAATACACGGGAGTGCTACAAGACTGTACTACTATTACTTTTATGTGTCAAGATGTCCAATCTTTCGCTGCGGGGTCCTACTACCTGTCATCTGTATCAGTCCCTAAAAACAACATGTAAATTTTGAGTGAGCTAAACTAAGCTCGGTAAGTAAGTCCCCTACTTTGTCATGTGTACAAGATCTGGAAGAAACTAAATAATAAGGATAAGATAACAGTCAATATCATATAACAATCATAGCTCATCAATGATTAGGGATACAAATGATACTCAAGCAATAATCATAGCTCGTAAATTCAATGATCAGGAATATAATAGTAATCAAAGCATCAATCACGGCTCATCGATGAATAACAATAATCAAGAATATAATTGATAATGACGAATATCTAGTTTGAAAGACAATATCAGATACTACAGTCAAAGCTGTTAGATACATGGTCATAGAACGTACTCAAATAAAGCTGTACGACTACCTGATCATTCATACAAGAATATGATCATACTATGAGTCTCAATAAAAAGATAGTGATGTCAAATCTGATGGATGCTATAAACTACGAGGCTCGGCTACGCCCTGTGTGCATAAGCACTGAGCTCAACCATGTAAAAATGGTCCCTGTAGTTAGGACAGGACCCCGTACTCGGGTCAATAATGTAAAACTAGTCCCTATACTCGGAACAGGACACCTTACTCGGGTCATACTATGCATCCAGATGGAGTTTCCGATTGAGCACAAATTCGGCATCGATAAAATATCAAGATCATGCTACTCGCCACGGAGAAGAATGTGGATCATAACTAGTTCAAGGAAACATGATATAACTATAACTTTTTACGGCTATGTTACTGGGCTGCCGAGAACAACATCATCTGGCCTCTCTTGGCCTTACGTACAAGTGTACAGAATGGTCCTTTGCACAAATGTACAAGAATCTCATGATCAAGATATAACATCATCAATAGATATGAAAATAAAGAGCAAGATACAACATCATAGCTAAGATATTCCACTGAGAAGCGATATCACATAGTGGAATCATAAATGATCTGATATGATAATAAAGAATACAAATGAGTTTAGAAGAACTATGACATTGCTGGGGATGTATCACATGCAGAGATCGGTTATCACTTACCTTTTACTATCCCACGTAAATCAAGTTATTTCTTTTCCTTCCGACGCTCCTGCCATTCAGAAAATATAACTTAGTCTATAACTGTAATCAATTTATGCTATATATTCAAATATGTCTATTATGGCTTTAAGTATTTTATTTACTAATTTAGACCACGTCATTGTGTCCGGAACGTCGAATAAAATTAGTTTAAGCTTTACGGATCTCAATTTGAACTCCTAGATTGAAAATGGCAAAATAGTCATTTTACACTTTTACATGTCTTTTATTCCCGGGACCTCTTTCCATAATTTTGATCTTACCATTGGGTTCAAAATTCCCAAGATACTAAAAATTGACTATTCGTTTGCCTCGTTCAGAGTCCTTTTTTCCTAATATTATTATTATTTTTATTTTTATTTTATTTTTTTTACATCAAATTGATTCTGTTTGTCTTTTCCTTGTTATAAAATGCTTCCACAAAAGCATATTCCAGTGGATACTTGATTCATATTTTCCTTTGCCACTTATTATAATATCTCCATATTAGACTATGAACGTGCTTCAAAAGCTATTCAAATGAACTGCAAATTTTGGTAGGACACCTACTCTCCTATAAAGATTTACAACAGGCACCTTCAAATTGACAACTCCCAGTATTATACCAGCACCTAAGATTTTTTTTTTTTTTTTATCAGTCTATCAACACCTAATAATACAAGTACCACGCCTCTCTTCTGAAGTATTCATTTGACAACAAAATGAAAATCATTCACACTCAAGGAAAACACAAAAGTCTTGAAAATGAAATGCATTGATCAATCACCACAACAAGATTATTCACTCAAGTATAAAGGTATACTCAAGCTCCATGTTCTACAACTTCTTATGAATAATATAGAGAGATACTGATTAAGTTTCTTAGAATTTCTTTAAGGTTTTGGGTTCCTATTGTTTCGATAATTTAAACTATAACAAGTTACGATCAAAGTTAAAGAAATACGGCTAAGGTATTACCTGTTTTCTTCTTCTTCTCCTCAACTTCTTTTTTTTTTCCTCTCAGTTTTAGTTGGTTCAGCTTCTCTTTCTCTCTCCTTCACTCACTTTCTCTCCCTTTTAATTCCTCTGCACCTCAGCTTTTCTCCTTCTCTCTTTCTCTGACACTTTTTCTCTAGTTCTAAAGTTAACTTGAACGCTGATTTGTTTCATTTTCATTTTTATTTTGTTTATAAGTTGAAGCCACCACACACGCACACCTGCACATGGCTGCATGCAGCCCACTGCTTCTCTCTCCTTTGTTTCTCATCTTTTCTCAATTCTTCCTCACAGTTCTATAAGTTTCTCAAAGCTTCCACTGGCTTCCACTTCTTTTGGTTTCTTTTTCTCTTTCTTTTTTTTTTTTTTTTTCCTTCATTGCTTACATTTGTTTCCCATTATCACACACACCACACATCACAGGCTGCACACACATATACATCTCTCGCACAACTTCAATATACATGTTGTTTTTTCTTTATTTTTTTCTTTATTTTTCTTTTGTTTTTCATTTTCTCTTTTCTTTTGTTTTTCTTCTTCTTTTTTTAATATAATTTGTTTTACTTTTTTTTTTTAAAATTTTAAATTGTTAAATAATATTCCCTTTTGTTTTTCCTTTTCGACTTCGTGGTTGACTCGTTTTGGTTATTTCTCGATTCGCGTGTCCTATTAGACAATTGACTATCGCTCGCGTCAATATGTTGGACAATATAATATTTTGATATAATTTTTTAAAATTCGTTCATGTCATACTTTAGCTTATAGTTTAGGGTCATATGTCATGGGCTGGTCCAGCCCGGGTCGGATACTGCCTAACTCAGGTCGGGGTATTACATTCCCCCCCCCTTACAAAAAGTTTTATCTTCAAAACTTAGTTTTTCTTATGAGGCAATCAGTCATTTGTTAGTTAAGTTTATCTTGGAGGGAGTTTACTACCTTGTGATTCAGTATACAGTCTTGACCTTTGCTTTTAGATCAATTTCTTGGTATTGGTAATATAAAGTAACGGTGTAACTAATATACACCGCTCTTATCATTTAGAGTACATTAAATATCTTATTCAAGTATTTTAGTCTTTACTCAAAAATAAAGTCTTTAATTTACCAATTTCACCTTGGATTTTATCACAAGCACTCAGCTGCATGATTTGCGATATTAGTGATCCGAGTCTCTTTTTGTCTTTCAGATTCTGTTCAACTATTATGGGCATCCTATTTTATTTTTGGTATTTTATTGTTACATTGCCTTTCATATTCGTACATACCCTTCGGTCTTTATGGTGATGATTTACTCACGTGCTCTTTGTTTCGCGAAATTTGCTCGTGGGAGGGGAATTTTTTTTTAGACTTATTTGTAATATTCATTTGTGATTCTTAAGCACTTGCCCATCTTGAAGGGTTGCTTGAGTTGAAGATTCGTCAGTTTCTTTTTGTTTTATTATGTTTGGCTCATTGTCTTTATTTTTGGATTCTTTGGTATTCATCTTTTAATTTGATAGGTTGAGGGAATCAAGTCTGTCATTTCTCGAGATTGTCAGTGGAGCCTTTATAGACCTTTGCTTTCTCATCTCCTTTTGAGATAAAATAATACAATGATACTCAATTAGTTTCTTTCTCAAGTCTTGATAGATGTATTAGTAGACTTGATAAATTTTCTTAGGGTGGTCTTCGACTTCCGTCATCGGGTCATCATAACAGTCCATTTTGAAAGTATTCTTAACTATGACGTCATATTGGATTTGCCTTAAAATTTCCACATTATTCTTGAATAGCTCAGTTCTCAAGGTCTTATGACTTTTAGTTGAGTCATTATTTCATTTTCTCTTACCTTTTGTTTAAAAGATTTTCAGGGTGTCATTTTTATACTCATCATAGTCAGGTTTCCCTCGTATATTACATTTTTCTCTTTGATCGTTATCCTAATTAGTTCTCTTTTAGAGAATATATTTAACCATATAGGGAGTTCCCCTACATGCCAAGTTCTCAATCACACTGAAAAGTGATTAACCCTATCTATGATAAAAGATTTTATATCAATTGCCATCCTATTATTTGTCATCACATTTGACCTTTAAGGTTTATCAGAACTGCGTTGAGTCTTTCCTACTAGGGGAGTTCTCAACCTTTTAGTATTATAATTTAGTTACTTTTACTTTCTATCTTAATCACAATTGTCCTCATAATATTACGGTCATTAACGTCTCAAGCTCTTCCTAGTACTTACTATAAGTTTCATTTTTTTAATCATCAGATCACATCAATCCTCAAAGGTTATTCAAAATCAATTATCAGTTATCGTTTAGCAAAGATCTAGCTAACCCAACAAAATACTGTCACAATGAGATTATATCATCATTTAGATCTATAAGATCGATTAAATTTTCCACTTATCTTTATCATGCATTAGCCTCCTCTTGGATTCTAATAGTCTTGCTTAGTCAGTTATTGTCTTCCAATGCTTTATTTGTCTCTACCCTGCCAAGGTCTATCTATGACTTATTCAAGAATTCTTACTTTTCTAGTATATCCTCAATCCAAAGTCTCAACCTCACATGTCACTATCTATTAGTTTTCCCTAAACTATTTCTGTGATAAATTGTTACTAGATCATCGTCTTTTTACGATTCCACAATTTCAAATCTATGTCTCCCAATTCACTGACTAATTCATAGTTTAGATATCTAGCAATCGTTAATCCTCAACACTAGTATGATTTTTTTTCCCAAAATTCTTTACTTTTGCCTTTAAGTATACTACTGTTCCCCCAAAGTTGCTAGACATTTGATCACTTTAATTGCCTTAGAATTATCAATTCAATCATAACATAGTCTTTCCCCTAAAGACTATTAACCTTAGTGTTTAATCATGCTATCGTCACCAAAAATCACTCAATCATTTATTAATCATCTAAGTCACTCAATAGTTCACAATTTCAATTCTGATATGATCTTTCCCAAAGAATCATTAACCTGTAATACTGCTATAATCCTCAATTTCTCAAGATCATCAAATTTGTTCGGAAGTCTATTTTTGTCTCGCAATTTTTTTTTTTGATCATCTAATCATCTTAGTCACCCAAGAAATATCAACTTCAATCATTTCTCCCAAAGATCATTAATTATTATTTTATCATGATAATTGTAGGAACATTCCTGGCTAATTTCGTAAATCTGGCATAACCTTCACCAGGCTCTAGCATGATATTTTCTGCTTTGTGCCCTCGGCCCGCACGATTTTATTCTTCATGGGCTTTTACCCATGAAAAGGCCTCATTCTGCTCTGTCTCTATCAGCCACTCCTCAGCCGCTATAGAACCCCTGGTGCCATCAAAACTAGATGGCTTTATCATCTGGAACTACTTGTAGAGATAAGCCAATTCTCTATCATTCCCTTGGTGGCTTAGCTGTACTAGGGCAACTCCTGCTGTGTTGGCTGAACTACTGGTTGTACTGATATATTTGTAATGCTGCTGGTAGTTTGAGCCATTCACTATAAAACATTAATAGTTAGTGTCATATATATAATCATTTATCTATCATGCTAAGCCCACATACTAATGAGCGCTACTTAGACATTTGATAATAGTAGTACACTAGTCATAACTCCCATGTATCATTTGTAAAACCTAGGTTTCCCTAGTCATTTTGAACCTATTGCTCTGATACCAAGTCTATCATGAACTGCAACCCACTCTCTACGGATTAACGGATTGCAACCATCCGACCCGACCCTCTCGCCGAATCGGACCTACTCATCCTGTTACACTAACATGTAACATAGTAGAAAACAATAAAGTAAAAAGGTCACATGTTCATACCAGTCTATTAATATAAAAGTATGGTCTGTAAAATTTCTAATCATCATCTCATTTCCAGGACGTGAATACACAAGAGTGATACAACACTGTACTACTATTACCTTTATGTGTCAAAATTTCTAATCTTTCACTGCGGGCTCCTACTACCTATCCTCTGTATCAGTCCCTGAAAACAACATGTAAATTTGGAGTGAGATAAACTAAGCCTAGTAAGTAAGTCCCCTACTCTGCCATGTGTACAAGATCTGGAAGAAACTAAATAACAAGCATATGATAGCCAGTCAATATCATATAACAATCACAGCTCATCAATGAAGATCAATGATCAGGGATACAGATGATACTCAAGCAATAATCATAGCTCGTAAATTCAATGATCATGAATATAATAGTAATCAAAGCAACAATCATGGCTCATGGATGAATAACAATAATCACGAATATAACTGATAATCACGAATATCTAGTTTGAAAGACAACATCATATACTACAGTCAAAGCTGTCAGATACATGGTCATAGAACGTACTCAAATAAAGTTGTACGACTACCTGATCATTCATACAAGAATATGATCATACTATAAGTCTCAATAAAAAGATAGTGATGTCAAATATGAGGGATGCTATAAACTACGGGGCCCGGCTACCCCCTGTGTGCATAAGCACTGCGCTCAATCATGTAAAACTGGTCTCTGTACTCGGGACAGGACCCCGTAGTTAGGTCAATAATGTAAAATTGGTCTCCATGCTCGGGACATGACCCCTTACTTGGGTCATACTACGCATCTAGATGGAGTTTGTGAATGAGCACAAATCCGGCACTAATAAAATATCAAGATCATGCTACTTTCCACGGAGAAGAATGTGGATCATAACTAGTTCAAGGAAACATGATATAACTATAGCTTTTTACGACTATGTTATTGGGCTGCCGAGAACAACATCATCTGGCCCCTCTTGGCCTTACGTATAAGTGTGTAGAATGGTCATTTGCACAAATGTACAGGAATCTCATGATCAAGATATAACATCATCAATAGATATAAAAATCAAGAGCAAGATACAACATCATAGCTAAGCTATTCCAACCGAGAAGCGATATCACATAGTAGAATCATAAAGGATCTGATATGATAATAAATAATACAAATACATATAGAAGAACTGTGACATGGTTGGGAATGTATCACATGCAGAGATCGGTTATTACTTACCTTTTACTATCCCACGTAAATCAAGCTATTTCTTTTCCTTCCGACGCTCCTGTCATTTGGAAAATATAACTCAGTCTATAGCCGTAATCAATCTATGCTATGTATTCAAATATATCTATCATGGATTTAAGTATTTTATTTACTAATTTAGACCTCTTCATTGTGTCTGGAACGTCGAATAAAATCAGTTTATGCTTTTATGGATCTCAATTTGAACTCCTAGATTGAAAATGACAAAATGGTCATTTTACACTTTTACATGTCTTTTATTCCCAGGACCTCTTTCCATAATTTTGACCTTACCATTGGGTTCAGAATGCCCGAGATACTAAAAATTGACTATTCGTTTGCCTCGTTCAGAGTCCGTTTTTCCTAATATTATTATTATTATTATTATTATTTATTTTATTTTATTTTTTATTTTTTACATCAAATTGATTCTGGTTGTCTTTTCCTTGTTATGAAATGCTTCCACAAAAGCATATTCCAGTAGATACTCGATTCATAATTTCCTTTGCCACTTATTATGATATCTCCATATTAGACTATGAACATGCTTCAAAAGCTATTCAAATGAACTGCAAATTTTGGTAGGACACCTACTCTCCCATAAAGATTTACAACAGGCACCTTCAAATTTACAACACCCAGTATTATACCAGCACCTAAGATATTTTTTTTTTATCAGTCTATCAACACCTAATAATACAAGTACCACGCCTCTCTTCTGAAGTATTCATTTGACAACAAAATGAAAATCATTCACACTCAAGGAAAACACAAAAGTCTTGAAAATGAAATGCATTGATCAATCACCATAGCAAGATTATTCACTCAAGTATAAAGGTATACTCAAGCTCCATGTTTTGCAACTTCTTATGAATAATATAGAGAGATACTGATTGAGTTTCTTGGAATTTCTTTAAGGTTTTGGGTTCCTACTATTTCGATAATTTAAACTACAACAAGTTACAATCAAAGTTAAAGAAATAGGCTAAGGTATTACCTTATTTCTTTTTTTTTTTCTTCTTCTTCTTTTTCTTCTCCTCAGCTTCTTTTTTTTTTCCTCTCAGTTTCAGTTGGTTCAGCTTGTCATGCCCCGAATTCCAGCGAACCCAAGGCGCGACTGACGAGACGAAAGGAAAAGAAAATAAAAAAGATATAAAGGACAATCAAGTACAGTTCAACACTAATTCAATCCACTGTTTTGATACAATTCACAAGGTCTTGCCTGTCATCACATGACACATAATTAACATGAAATGGTCTTGGCTTATGCCTTTGTACGTCATCAAAATACACCCTACGGCCAAATATAGTTCTTAATCCTCTTCTTCGCTAAAGTATCTCTAAGTCTCACGTAGCTGGAGTATCATCTGAAATGTTGTCCCACGAATAGGTCAGCTTAACTGTTGGTATAATATAATGCTAATGCAAGGAACAAAATTAAGGGCGTGGCATGTGCAAGTGTACATTTATATCTACATGTCATTCATTATTGTCATACAATGCACTAGCAATAATTTATATGCCATCCAACTCATTAACATAATCTAAGGCGTGGCATGTGCAAGTGTATATTTATTTCTACATGCCTCCCTAATCATCATACCATGTACTGACCATATCCATAAAACATCCATACAAACTCTATGCCACATCCATGTCAACTCTATGCCACGTCAACTCTATGCCACCTCCATGACTCATTTTACGGACCTTCCCCGACGGACATGAGTAACCAAGTATGTCTCATTTTATGGACCTTCCCCGACGGACATGAGTAACCAAGTATGTACAATGCCAAGTGCTCAACCCACACTATGCCTTCAATGAATCACACCATGCCAATATGCTTTGATTCCACCATGTAATAACACAATCTCAGATAAGCAATTTACCAACTCATGGAGCCTGTTTTTAAACAATGTATTCCACTTAAAGCAATCCCAGCATCTAAATAACAAAACCTCTTCCACATGAATGTATGAAATACATGATCAACGAAAATACGTGCTCAAGTCATGTGCTCATAATCTTAACAACTCCCAAAAAAAAAAATATATAAATCACGTAGAATAAATCATATCTCCATGGAGTAGCAAGAAACACATAAGCAACGTAAACAACTAACTCAAGGTTTCTTTTCTTTAAAGCAAAGTTCCTATGTGATTTTCTAACATCAAACAAATAAATATATGGTTCATCCAATCAACATGAAATCATTCTTAAACTTAATTCTATCCCTTACTTAGCACAATATATCATACCTGATGGGTTGTCTCAACCCTAGGAAATCGCATTTGCGGTGTAGCTGAACTATAGTGAAAATGCAAAAGGCTAGACTACCTTCTCCTTGCCTTTCGTTGTCCCTAAGTCATGAAATATAACTCAGTCTATTGTCACATGAATTTATGTTATTCATCAAATTTTATGTCTTTAATTTATGAGTTCTTATTTTTTCAAATTAAACTCTACTGTTGAGTCCAGAACGTCAAAGAAAATAGGTTTAGGCTTTCGCGGAATTTAATTCAGGCACCCGAGCTAAAAAGGGCAAAACGATCATTTTACACTTTTTACGGATCTTTACATCCCCAGGCCTCTTCTCATAAATTGGACCCCACGGTTGAGTCCGGAATGTTCAAAATAATAAGGATTCACTATTTGTTCACTCTAATCGGAGTTCGTTTGACTGCGTTTTGACTCAGGGGCATTTTGGTAATTTTTAAGGGTTCTACAGGTCTTTCATTTTTTGGGATCTCGTCTCGTGTCACAGATCTCACCGTTGGTCTTAGAAGGTCCAAGATATTTAGAAAACATATATGACTTGTCTTATTTAAGCTCCGGGCCATTTCGGGGTATTTAATTTAATTAAATTTATTTAATTAATTAAATAAGCTTAACATAATATATATATATATATATATATATATTTTGTGCATAATGGGGTACAGTTGGTAACCGTCCCCACTTGGTCCGCACGCGCCTTTGCCACACTCGCCACCAGGGTTCGATCCCTGGCAGCCGCACCCCCACCCCTTTTTCTTTCTTTTTCTTTTCATTCTTTTTCTCTGTTGGGCCCAATGACTTCCAATTTAAAATAGGCCCAATTTTCCCTTTCTAATTTAAAACCAACCAGCCCAAAACCATTTTAAAACAAAGCAGGCCCAAGTCTTTTAAACAAGACAGGCCCAACTTGCCGCCCTTCGTCCCCAACGCCCCACGACCTTCCGGCCAATAACCGGTGTCTCCTCCGGCCACGGTCGCAGAACGATGACTGTTTTCCCCCATTTCCCCCACGATTTTTACGTCCACAATTCCCGATTTTTACATCAAATTGATTCCCAAACATTGAGGGACCTATTCGGACTGTTTTGAACCTCACCCATGCTCAGTTTCCGACATGAAAAACCCATATTCCGGCCACGCACGCAACCTTTCTGGTGAGCTGTTTTCATCATGTTTCTTCATTGTTTTGATCTAGTTTCTTTCCTAAACTATTTCTTACATCCCGTAATATCATTTTCATAAACCAAACTCAAGGTTTTTGGCTTAAAACTTGTGAACCCGAACCACCACCCCAACCTAAGTCTTTTTAAATGATTTTTCTTGATTTTTAATCTACATTCCATGTTTAACAAGACCCAGCAATTAAATCTATTATCATGCTTTAACTTAAAAAAGAAAAACGGAACCAAAGCTTACCTATCTTCTGATTTTCTGATTTGGTAGTGCTCCCTCTTTTCCTTCTTCTGTTCCCACTTCTAACCCTCTAGATCTCCCAACTCTCACAGTTTCTTGGCTTCTCTTGGTCCCCCCTTCCTAACTCAACGTACACACATACATATACACCATCACTACACTATACTGCCCTTCTCTCTCTCTCTCTCTCTCTCTCTCTCTCTCTCTCTCCTCTAATTTCCTTTCTTTTCTCTCTAACCGACACCCACCCTCAATATACACACAAGCATATACACAGCCACATGCAACATCACCTGTACAGCCCCACTATTTCTGACTTCTCTCACTGCCTTCCATCACTTCTGCTCTTTTCCTGACCTTCCTACTGTTCTAGCCACCTTTCCCTTCACAAATGCAACTTTGCATTTAATGCAAAGTTGACATTAGGTGTTTATATATATATATATATATATATGTTATATCATACACACATGCACACGGCAATACACTGCCACCCTCACATACTCACACAACTGTAGGAAATCAGATTTTCACTCATATATATGTATTTAATTTTTTTTTCAAGTGTATATATATATATATATACATGCATATACCTTACACTATTCACACACATCTTACATGCATAACACATAAAAGAATAAATAATGAATAAACAAATAAATAATTAAATCAATATAAATATAAAATAAAAATTTTATTTCAAAAAAAAAAATCCAGGTCATTACATCCTTCCCTCCTTAAAGAAATTTCGTCCTAAAATTTAAAATATACCTCTTCGACAAAACAATAAAAGATCAATTCAAAATACATTGTAACATGGAGACATGCAGCCTTACCCATGGATCATTTGCCTCCACCTCAGCCAGGCAATATAGAATGCATTACCCTCTCCCCCCCCAAAGGAACCTCGTCCACTTGGGCGGGCGTGCAGCGGCGTGCAGACATCTCCACACTTCCTGCTTGGGTCTGGTTCTGATCCCATCTATAACGGCTCACTCCACATGGCACAACACATAATGAAATCCTCAAAATACGTTGGCTCCTCAATGCCAAATTTTCCAAATCCATTTAAGTATCAAGATCCACCTCAATAATTCAACACTATAACAAGAACAAAGGAAAATCCTCAATGTTCACGAAGACACCTCAAGGTCTCTCACACACTTGTTGACCATTTAACAAATCTCGAATTAGGCCATGAAATCACCTAATGATTTATCCCTATGGCATCATCCATACATCACCCGTGCCACCATGCAATTCAACAACCCATTCCCCAGTATTTTAATCAAAAAACTCAAAGCATGAACGTACATCAATCCTTACTCACATGTATTTAAACGTACGTACATATAAACATATTTAAACCTTCTCTTATGCATACGTCAATAACAGTCAATCTGTATATAAAATCGTAGTCGCACTACCATAACAGGTACTAAACTAGCATGCATATTCAAAATTAACAAACAACATCCAACAGTTAACACATAACCTACCACGTTGGCATCAAAGTATTTAGGTCCATCCCAAAAATACACAGGCATATGAATAAGCATGGCAATCATGAATGAATGAGAGGCACTAAAATCTATTAATACGCTAGTCCGTGAACTAAAAACAAGGAATATACCTCGAACCGTAGAAGGCCCGGAAGTAGATGCCTCAGGTGTGGCTACTGCATAGACGCGACCCTAAGTAATCTGGCCCTACCCACCTCCCTCTCTCAATCCAGGAGCTCTAACACTCTGTGCGGAGGGTGCAGGCTGGATGTATGGTGTCGGAGGTCTATCGCCTAACCGTGGCTGTGACAGGGGTACCTGAGTATGCTGATAGTGATGTGACCCTTGTGAGCTCTATGGGGTCTGCCCTTGAGGGCAATTGGCCCTAACATGGCCCATCTGATGGCAGGTATAACAAATGGGAGGGGCTCTCCACCCCTGACTCTGCACTGGGGGAGGAAGTAATTCTTGGTTAGACTTGGGCCCCTATCCTAAACTGAGGTCCCTCTGGGAGCACAGCCCCACTATTTCTGACTTCCCTCACTCCCTTCCATCACTTCTGCTCTTTTCCTGACCTCCCTACTGTTCTAGCCACCTTTCCCTTCACAAATGCAACTTTGCATTTAATGCAAAGTTGACATTAGGTGTTTATATATATATATATATATATGTTATATCATACACACATGCACACGGCAATACACTGCCACCCTCACACACTCACACAACTATAGGAAATTAGATTTTCACTCATATATATGTATTTAAATTTTTTTTTCAAGTATATATATATATATATATATACATGCATATACCATACACTATTCACACACATCTTACATGCATAACACATAAAAGAATAAATAATGAATAAACAAATAAATAATTAAATCAATATAAATATAAAATAAAAATTTTATTTCAAAAAAAAATCCAGGTCATTACACAGCTTCTCTTTCTCTCTCCTTCACTCACTTTCTCTCCCTTTTAATTCCTCTGCACCTTAACTTTTCTCTTTCTCTCTTTCTCTCACACTTTTTCTCTAGTTCTGAAGTTAACTTAAATGTTGATTTTTTTCATTTTCCTTTTTATTTTGTTTATAAGTTGAAGCCACCACACACACACACACCTGCACATGGCTGCATGCAGTCCACTGCTTCTCTCTCCTCTGCTTCTCATCTTTTCTCAATTTTTCCTTATAGGTCTATAAGTTTCTCAAAGCTTCCACTAGCTTCCACTTCTTTTGGTTTCTTTTCTTTTTTTTTTCCCTTCATTGCTTATATTTGTTTCCCATTATCACACACACCACACACCACACATCACACGCTACACACACATATACATCTCTCGCACAGCTTCAATATACATGTTTTTTTTTTCTTTCTTTTCTCTTCTTCTCTTTTCTTTTCTTTTCTTTTCTTTTGTTTTTCATTTTCTCTTTTCTTTCATTTTTCTTCTTCTTCTTCTTTTTTTATATAATTTTTTTACTTTTTTTTTTAAATTTTAAATTGTTAAATAATATTCCTTTTTTTATTCCATTTCGGCTTCGGGGTCGACTCGTTTTGGTCATTTCTCAATTCACGTGTTTTATTAGACAATTGATTGTCACTCGTGTCAATATGTTGGATAATATAATATTTCGATTTAATTTTTTTAAACTTCATTCATGTCATGCTTTAGCTTATAGTTCAAGGTCATATGTCATGGCCCGGTCCAACCCGGGTCAGAAACTGCTTAACTCGGGTCGGGGTATTACAACGTTATTTTCCTTCTTTATATTATTTATTGTTATCTGATGGTGGTGAGCTAGAGAGTTATGATGAGGCTTTGCAGGTTCCTGATTTAACCAAGTGGGAGTCAACTATGTAGGGTGAGGTGGATTCTCTCATGACAAATCAAACATGGGAGTTGATTGAACTACTAAAGGACAATAAATCTTTGCATAACAGATGAGTTTATAGAACATGATGGGAGTAAGCAGTTCAAGGCTAGGCTGGTTGTGAAAGGGTTTCAGTAAAAGGAAGGTGTCACTACATTGAACTTCTCTCTCTAGTTGTGAAGTTGACAACAATCAAACTTGTATTGGGAATTGTGGTTGCTGAGAATTTACATCTTGAGCAAATGGATATGAATACAGCTTTCCTGCATCGTGATTTGGAAGAGGATATTTACATGAAGTAACCAAAGGTAGCACGTGGCAAAAAAGATTTGGTGTGCAGACTTAAGAAAAGCTTATTTGGTTTGAAACAGGCCCCAAGATAGTGGTACAAGAAGTTTGATGGTTTTATATATAGCAGCGGTTTCACAAAATGCCAGGTAGATCACTACTGTTATTTCAAGAGGTTTGACAATAGTTATATTATTTTACTTTTGTATGTTGATGATATGTTGATTGTAAGTTTTAGCATTCAAGAGATAAATAAGTTAAAGAAGTTGTTATCCAATCAATTTGCAATGAAAGATCTTGGAGTTGCTAATCAAATTCTTGCTATAAGAATTCATAAGGATATGTGAATGGTATTTTTAAATTGACACAAACTAAATTTTTCAAGAAGGTTTTAAACAAGTTTAGCTTAGATAGAGCAAAATCAGTGAGCACCCCACTTGCCAATCACTTCAAACTTACCAAAGAATAGTCACCAAAGACCAAACAGAAGCGTACATATATGGAACGTGTTCCATATGCTTCAACTATCGATAGCCTTATGTATACCATGGTTTGTATTAAGCTAGACATAGCACATGTAGTGAAAGTCGTGGGCAAGTACATGAGTAAACTAGGCAAGTAGCATTGGAAGGCAGTAAAGTGGATCCTTATACACTTGAGTGGTACTACAGAGGTGGCACTTTGTTTTCGATAGACAGATATGACATTACATGATTATGTTGATGCAGATTTATCTAGTGATGTGGATAATAGAAGAAGTACTATTGATTATGTTTACACATTGGGTGGTATAACAGTTAGTTGGGTTTCTCAGTTGTAGAAGATTGTAACTCTCTCTACAACAGAAGCTGAGTATGTTGTTATTATTGAAGTTGGTAAAAAGATGACTTAACTGAAGATTTTTCTAAACAAGTTAGGAAAGAAGCGAGAGGACAATGTTTTGTACAGTGACAGCTAGAGTGCTATTTATCTTGCAAAAAATTTAGCATTTCATTCTAGGATGAAGCACATTCAGTTGCGATATCATTTCATTCATTCTCTTATGGATGATGGAGTATTGTCTTTTGTGAAGATTCATAGCAGTAAGAATCCAATAAATATATTAACCAAGGTTGTCACCATTGAGAAACTGAAGTTGTGTGTAACTTCAGGTGATCTTTAAGCTTGAGGAAGGAAGATAATTTTTACGGTGTTCTTCTATGTGGTGATGGGATATTGAACTTGTGTATATCAAGTTCCACGTGGGAGATTGTTAGGTAGTGTGGATCATGATAAGTACTGAACACTAGCCCCCCTTCTGCAAATTTTTCTAAGGGTGTGTTTGGTATTTCACATTATTTCCTTGTTACCCTAATTTTATGTATTTATAATTGAGGAGTTGCATCTCATTATACTTGTAACTCTTTCTATATCATAGTGAAACCACAATAGTCGTGGACATAGCCCTATTTTTGGGGTGAATCACGTAAATCTTTGTGTTCTTGTGTGTGTGTGATTTTAAAATCGTTTTCTTGTTTGCTTTTGTGTCTCACCAATCTTAGTTAGGTGGTTATATTCCTAACAATTTTATATTTTTAATGAATTTATAATATCAAAGATTAAGCCAAAGTTCGGCTGGGCTAAGGCTAGTCGTGGGCCTAAGTTCTTGGGCACTCACCTTTCTTGACGTTCAGTAATATTACACATAGACCTATGTACTTTTGGTAATTACATTAACTTCTCTAGTCAGAATGTGTCTTTAAACGAAAGTAGTAAAATGTCTATAATACCCTTCAATTACTTAATTTATATTTAAATCAAATTTCATCTAAAAATCATCTTCTACTTTTATATATATATATATATATATTATATAACATAACACAAATATTTAGAAGAGGAACACAACTTTTGTCCAAGGGTTTAGATTCAGCTTCATCAGCCAAACCGCCTCTCATGACCACCATATCGCCATCACTTGCAACGTCTTCGACTCCATCGAAGTGAAGATTTGTTTTCAAGAGAGAGGAAGAGGACATAGACTTGTGGAGAGCCATTGTCGAGGGTTGAACTGCATCTTTTAGTGTCTTGGTGAGCAATGCCGACATTAACGACTGCAAATGGAACACCTCCTTGTTATTTGAAGTTAGATCTGTGGGATGCAATGTCCTAAAGGCTAAACATGCATTTGCATTATCACCCAGAAAGTTTTCTCTACCCATCACGCATCATATATATATATATATATATATATATTATGGTTTATCTACTAAGTAATTAGTTAGGAAATTATTAGGAATGAAATCAAGATTTCCCTAACATTGATTTCTAGAATTTCATCGAAAAAAGAATTGAACTTATGAAAGAAAGGATTTTTATCATTGGCTGTAAACTATGCGCTAGTTCAAAATGGGTTTTCCAGTTCTTGAAAATCAAAGAAAACGGAACATAGTTTTCAATTTAAATAGATGATACTCATGCAACAGAAAACTGCAGAAAAGGTTGGGGCGCAAGTGAGAAGCATAGCTAGAGTGGAGATTTCAACTAATGATATACTGCACTTGTGTTTGCTCGTGGTACCATGTTCTATAGTAATATGCCGATAATGGAATATTAACCCATTCAATTTGCCGATAGCATAAGTATGATAAAACCATCACTTTCACTATCAAATGGTAGAGCTCCGTAGAACTTATTTGAACAGAGGAAAACAATCAAGTTTTTTTTTTTTTTTTTCCATTTTTCGTTTTATTTTTCTTTTAATTATTTTAATATATATGGGGTTAGTAGTCAATGAAATTTTAATGTCTTTGAAGGCCAACAAAGTAGAAAAAGATTTCGAGAATGAAAAAATTTGCAGAAGAAAAGAGATGGAAGAAAATCAATGGAGAAGAAAGAAAAGAAAGGCAGTTCAGTGAATTTTATTATTGAACAGAGTGTGTTTAGTAAAGGAGGGTAGAGTCGGTATTTAAAAAAAATGAGATGACATCACTTTTTTCGGTTTAGTCAAATAACGGTTGACTAAGGGAATAGAGGCTTTTGTTACTGACATTAAAGCAAAGGGAATGTCGGTATAATTTCTCAAATTACAGGAGTCCATGTGTAATATTATCAAACCTCGAAAGAAGTCAGTATAATTTACCCAAAAAATAAATGAATTTAGTGTGCAACTCCTAATTTTTAAAGAATTCTAAAATTGGAAGAACAATATTCATGCCATGGCCCAATACTTCAATTTGAAGTTCAAGGTCAAAATCTAGCTTACTCTTTGGCCCAGCAAGTAGGATTTTTGTATGGGGAAGAAAAAACCATGTTAATTTGAATTACAAATTACTGATCACTTAGTATGTATGTATACACACACACACACACACATTCACAGCACTCTAGAGTTTTCCTACTCAGCAGAGAGACCAAAACATTATATGCATAACAATGTTATAGGACTTCGGCATCGAGTAATGAGCATCGAAAATCAATGGATCAACCAGTATTTACCTCATTGATTATTTTGTTTCCACTCTTTTCTCATTAGAAAGGTGTCTCTTAAGTTTTTGGAATCCACGGAGTCTTCTTCACTTTATGTTTGCTTTATAAGCTTAAAGGCTGAACTTGGTTATCCATCCCTACTTCGTTAAGGAAAATGTTATAATTTTTAAATATGTATTTCCAATTTTAAATTTCAAATGACGTGACACTATAATATTGACAGTACATTAAATTATATAATTAATGTATCATAGTTATATACGCACACAATATTTGAGATAGAAATTAAAAAAAATGTAACAGTGCACCTTTGTTAAAGTCCAACCCCAATTTGGAATGTCTTAGATAATGGGCAACTGAAAAAACTTGGGTTGGGCTGACCAACTTTTGTACCAGTCAAGTAATTAACATTTTGGGGATGGGCCTAAACCGCTTATCAGCAAGTAAAATGTGTCATATCAAAGGCACATATATGTGTGTGTATGTGTTTTTGAAAGAAGGGGCTATAGAACCAACCTTTTGGGATGGAAATAGCCCATCTGACGTGAGGAATATACATCACAACTAGTGTTTTATTAAGACTGCAGTGTTTTTGTTTTGTTTTGTTTTGTTGATATTATCAAGAAGTTCAAAGTATATTTGAATGTTTTGTATAGCAGAACATAGAGGAATATTTATCAAACTTTCGTTCAGAAATTATCTTGTCGTTTAGTTGGTTAGGATAGTAAGACTCTTATTTAATAACACCAATTCAACTCTGGACAAATCGGACACGGGTCAAATTAAGAATGATTCGAATTTGATTCACTCATAAAATATTCAATTCAGTAGCTGGACGGATCAATATGTTACACATCAGATGTGTGATTTATTAAATATCAGATATTCAATTTGTTAATCCAATCAAATCGCATAAGTTAAACGTAATTTAAAATGTCATTTTAAAACACCAAAATCTATCAGTTCATACATACATATATATATTATTTTATATTCAATCTATATAACTTATATACCTAACTAATTCCGAACTTGGTTGGTTGAATTCAAATTTGATTCAAATCATGGTCCGTTTCATTAACAGAGCTACTCCAAAAAATGAGGATTTTTTGGGCCTACGCTTCATTGAGACCCATTAGATGGGCCCACATTCCTTTCGAGCATGGCAGGGGCACATGTCCACATTTGTTTTGTTGATGACAGTGGGGTCCATATTTGCTTTCTAATGCCCTGTCCTCATTGAACCCACATTCATTTTGAGCGTGGCAGGCGCAGGAGTTCACATTTATTTAAAGACAAAAGATAAAATGTTGACACAGTGGGTCCCATAGCTGCTTTATAATGGTATGGCCGTCGATTTGTAACAATTATTCAGCGGTTTAGTTGTTTAATAAGACCGTACTACTACGTGACGATTTTTTACTAAAAACTTAATTTTATTATATTTTATGAATGTAAATTAATTTTTAATTTTAGCAACAAATAATTTTTTTTATAAAATTATTATATGATAACATTATTTGATGATCTCACGAAATAATTTTTTAATTTATAAGACAGTCACTTTTAAAAAATATTAAGTTAGACGATCCACAAGTGTTATAAAAATAAATTTAAATATTATAAATAAATTTATAATTAAAATAAAAGATTCCTAATTTGATTTAAATTCTTTTGGAATTATTTATTTATTATTAATTATTAATGAGAATTAAGGAGAAAATAGGAGAAGTAGAAATTGGTGAGTTGATGGTGCCACGTAGGATTGCTTTTTTCCCAAAATTTTAAAATAAATTAGAGATTTTACTTATCTATGTATTAAAATTCTACCATAAGTTCTTATACTGCTCATAGTATACCTCTCACGTATCCTAAATATTTTGTAAATTATTTATATTTTGTTTTTAATTACTCAATTACAATGCAACAAATTATAATTAAAAAAGAACAGTGTTTGACTCCAAATTAAGTAAGAGGAATCTCCTTTTACCTACGTATGTGTCGCAACTTTAGTGTGAGACACATGCATTACATGTATATCATGTGACTATTTAATTTTAATAAAAATAAAAATTAAATAAATCAAAAAGCATATGTACATCGCATATATGACAAATTGAGACACATTCGGGTAGTAAGAAATTTCTCTTACCGGGTTTAGAACTAAGTATTGTCTTTAAAAAAAAGAATGACACATTGAACCAAAAAAATCGTGAACTATGTTTTTTTTTAATTTTTTTTAATAAATTTATTTATTTTTATCACTATTATATAACTTTTTATATAAAGAAATACTTCATAGTTAATAAATTTATTTCAACACTAAGCATGCTTTAAAAATAAAGAATTTTTCTAAAATGATTAAGATATTATACAAATTCATTCAATTAGGAATAAGAAACTTGAAAATAAATAAGGTAAAACACATGATCATTATCATGAATTAATTAATTAAAATTATAATGTTAACATAACATGAATATGTAGTCTATAAATAAACTAACGAAACATGCATACTTACACATACCATTAACAAGATCGTACAATGTTATTAACAAGATATGAACCAATACTTCATATTTAACAAATTTATTTCAACATTGTGATTTACGAGATTCGAAAAACTTTTTATGTTCTTGACTAGAGCATTTCCCACTTGTGTTTTTTCACTATCGATCTTAATTTATTTACAGGAGGAGGTCAAACCTTTACAACAAGAACTCCTCACTATACCTTTTTGTCTCACTGGGTAGCACCTACCTATAACTTTCACCGCAATGAAATGATACAAAATTTGTTTACCAACAAGTACTCTCTTCAAGAATAGATTGGTACAATAAATGCTTACCTTTTATAGATAAAACATGTGTATGTTCAAAGTATTTAAAATAAGTATAACTTTCATATCTATTTTTTCAATGGTTAGATCTAAAATTAAGAATAGAGATATAGAAATGTAAGCATATAAAGAAGATGACATAGAATGCCTTAGAGAACCTATATTTATAATCATTAAAAGAATATGTCCGTTACTTTTTGAAAAAAGTCATTTTTTCCATTTTTATTTGTTCAAAATTTGAATCTTGATGTGCCAGATTGACAAATTCAGTCAACTGAATCATCAACCAGTCAATTAGATTGAGGATTGGTCAACTGATTAAGTCAACTAAATTGTCTAGAGTGTTTGAGGTTCAATTGTTTGAGAATAATCAGTCGATTGGTTTTGATATATATTGTTTTAGTCTTTGAAAAATAGTCAACTAAATCATCTGAAAGGTTGACTATATTGGACAGTGAGTTCAAGCTATTTTATGAAAAAGGTCACTGAGTCGACTGGTTATTAAAACTAGTCGACTGGTTTGATTAGTGTAAAAATAAGCCTTAAAAATCAGTCAACTGGTTCCATGAATTGATTGACTAGTTTGGACAGTGTATGTCTTCTTACTTATTTTTCACAGTGTACTTTTATCAAAATATTTTTATCTTTCAAAACTTAAGGTATGACAATTGTTTTGTTTTGAAAAATCAATTGATGTTAGTTATTAATTAATCATTTTAAATAGTAAGAGTTTACGATCGATGATCAATCTAATCCTAAATCATTCAAAACCCAAAATAAGGAAAATAAAAAGTCTCCACTTGACTTGTCTTGAATCATTGGGCATGAGTGTGTTCATTGCTTGATTCATCATGGGAGCATTTCAGTTGATTTGATTCTTACCTTGAAGCATGTTCTTGAGTGGAATATTTTAACTTGATAGATTTTATCATTTCTTGGTTAACAATCTTCTTTCACCTAGATGACTTATTTGCATTGTTATTAGGATAAAAAATGAGTCCACACGAATAATGCTTTATAATCATCAAAATTACTGAGATGCCTTTACTTAAATACTTTTAGGGTTAACAATGTCAACTAATCAATAAAAAACTTTAACTCAAAATAACACGTGTACGCAGACTTATGATTGAAAATGGATGGAGATACACAAATGACTTATTACTAATTATTCCTAGATTTATCACACCTTAAATTTTAAATTAAATTCTTCATAAATTGAATATATTTGTGATTTTAATAAAAATATATTTTTTGTACTATTTTTAAAATCTATAACTTCCTAAATTTAAATTATTTCAAATTTGAATTCGTTTGTGATTTTAAAAAGGATGTTTTGTTTATAGTTGTTTCCAAATAAATATCTATTAGTTAATAAAAATATAAGAAAATTTAATAATTAATAAATTGTAAATCTCTCGTCTATTAATTATAATAAGGTCGAACTTAAAACGAGATTAGTTTGGTTCCTAAACTTTAGGTTCACAAACCGGGAATTACTAACACCTAGGTCTGGAAAAATGGGCGGGTTGGGCAGGTTTAGGCGGGTTATAAATGGGTCAGGTATTCAACGGGTTGAACCCATGTTTGACCTTGAATTGGTTAGGTCGGATACGGATTGGGTTATAAATGGGCCTAGTCAACCCGAATTTGACCCGCTACCCTACTTTTTTTTAGAAACAAAACATTACCAAAGATTGCCACATCTCAATCAAGTAATATGACTAACAAAATTCATCATGTTTCTCTGTTAAAACTTTTGTGAATACATATTAAAAAAAAAATTATTTCTCTATCAGTAAATCTAATCAGGCGAAATTTGTGATGATTGTTTTCACGGGTTCATTTTCTTTTCTAGCATGAACTAAATTGTCAAACTAATAACAACTTAAATAGTTGTTTTGATAAATAACATTATTTAGGGACCTAAACAAAACTTGTAAGAGGATATAAATCTATGTAATTATCTCTGAACATTCATAACTTGATTAGGACTACAGGATTTTATAACTTCACTCATTAAAAATTATCTGATGAATGTTTCCCACTTCAACCTTTGAAATAATAATGCAAGTAGCAATATTAAGATATTAACATCCAAGAAAGACCAAATGAAAGTCATTCACTGATATCTCATAATAAAAAAAAAAAGAACTTTCAATCACTATAGATACATAATTTTTTTTATTTCTACCATAATATTCTTTGGGATGAATAACTTGGACTTTTATTGAAAAAAAAAAAACAAAAAAAAAAAAAAAAATTTGTGTCTACTAGTGGAGCACTACCATTACTTCTAAAAGACTTCAACAAATTATTCTATATCGAAATTGAATAATCTAATCCTAAAAAATGAAAAATAAAAAAATCAACCTTCTAGAGGTAATATAATTTATTTTGGCATTAAATATATATATATACACACACACACACACACACACACACACATACACCATAAGGGGACTGACCGAGTCAGTGTGGGGGCGGAAACAACAAAGGAATTAAAATTAACTATGCATGGATGCAGGAAGGCTGTATAACCATCCATATGGGAAAGGGGGATAATGCAAAATTAATTAAGAAAACTGAGTTGTATTACTAAAAATACTTACACTTTAACTAAGGCTTGAAGCCTGATTAACTGAAAGAGAAATGACAACTGAATACATGATAGAATTCTTTTTTTTAAGAGAAATGTTTACAAATGTTCTCTCTTTCTGAAAAAATTCTCTCAAGTGAACTAAAATAAAGTTTGCTGATAACTGAGGAGGAGTTGCCTCCTTAGGAGTTAGAGCGCCTCGGATGCTGATGAGTGGCGGAATTCACGGAGGGAATCCTGAAAAAAAAGCTGACTACTTTTAGCTACTTTTGACACGTGCTGCTGACTTTTCTGGCGTGGGGTTATTGTTCACAACTTTTTACTGTTCATAAATAGTAACTTTCAAAAACTACTTTGTCATTTTGCATCGGCTGATTGTCTTTGGATGGTTAATCTTTGTCTAGATCATAAAAATCCTCATGAGGGTCCTGGCTGTAACAGTCCTCAGAGGGATGGTATGGTTGACTGGACTCTGCATCTGATTGAGTTTCTGAGACGTGATTAGGGACGTCTTCTCTTGACTGAGTTACGTGAATCATTAACTGACGAGCTAATTTTTTGAGCTCTTTTGCAGTCTTTCCTTGTAATAGGGCTTGGTCAATATTAGAGGAGGACCTGAGTTCTATGTGCAATAGGTTGAGTTTTCTAGGGAAGTTCCTTGTTAATAAATGTGATAAACCTTTCATGGTTAAGTTTATCCTACCATTTTACTTAGAATTCCCTTATTACAATATTAGTGTTAATAGCATAGCTCCATTTCATGATCCAGGGTATTTTCTATTTGCTGGTCACGAGCAAGATAACTAGGAACTGAGCAGTACGCTGGTTCGTTGGATTGATTATGGCAAAGTACTGCATGGCCGACTGAAGTGGAGATAGGAGAATTTCGGGAATAATTTTGAATTTGTTCCACAATTCACTAAACCATGAGGGAAGTTCATTTTTGAATTTTTGGTCAAACATGAGAAACCACGAGTGGTCGTTAGACTCATTCTGAAGGTAGAGAGCTCTGGTGAATGCTTGACTATAATCGAAATATGAATATTGAATTGGAGAGTTAAGAATGACTCGGAGCTGAGAAGGGTGAGATCCCCAATCTTTTTTAGAAATAAAGTTAATTATGACAAATATTTGGTATAGGATTTTATTAGGATCCTGCTTACTATGGATATCTTCGAATTTGACTGAGCTAGAGTGGATAAGGATGGCCTTGTACCATTTAACTGATTTAGAAGGATGGTTGGGGATAAAATGCAACCAGGGGAAAAAATAACTGATAGCCAGAATCGATGGGTCTTGGATCTGGGTCTTATGGTGTCACGCCCTGAATTTCCACAAACCTGAGGAGTGAGTGAAAAGAAAAAAGAAAAGCAAATGAAAGGTCATTAGGTTTGATAAATTGATTATTCATTCTTTTCCTCACGATTTTCCAAAATTAAAATGAATGCTTGCTAAATGACTCAACCAAAATAGTCTCCTAATGTTACTTGAACATCCCTCCCAATTAATGTTTAAAACTAGTTTAAGTCACATTCAAAAATGGCTCCCAAAACAATCCCAAAGTCTTTCTAAACAAGCCTTGATATAATGGCCCAAATGGACCCCAAATGCCCTAGGACATAGGCCAAGAATGGCTGAAGAAGTCCACCAAAAACTATCCAAGGAAGGGGCCAAACATGGCCCATGTAAGTGACTAAAGATGGCTGAAAAGGGTGGCCAAACATGGCCCAAGGATTGGCCAAACATGGCCCAATAGGGTGCCCAAACATGGTTCAAAAGGGTGCCAAAAAATGGCTCAAAATGGTGGCTAAAGGGGTAAGGGTCATGGGCTGTCAGGTTGGTGCACATGGGCTGGGCAGTAGGCGCGCATGGGCGCGCGCGCAGGGCAATAGTACAAGTAGGGCGCGCTGCGTACGGGGGCGTGCAGGGCTACAGGCGACTGGGGGCTGTCCTGAGTTGTTTTCTACATTTTCACTGTAGCTGGCTGTAGCTGATTTTTCCATTTTTCTGCAGAAACACTATAGCAACTGCAGCTAATTTTTCCTAAGTTTTGGCCTATTTCCTCAAGACTTTTAACCCCCACTTTGTGACACTTTTTCCCACTTATTCATGGGCTTTTTACACACCTAATGGCTCTTTTAATTTCAAAAAATTTTGACATCGTTTCCTTTGTTTTCTAAGTATTTTTCCACCAAATATTTTGCAACCGTTCATATATATAAACACATCACAATCCATCCTCACTCGATGGCCACAATTCATGGAAATTAAACATACATTTATTTCTTTCAACATATATATATATATATGTAAGGCACATTAAACAAACATATCCCACATATCATTTGGGCTTAAGCCCTTACATTACAAATTGGCCCAAGGCCTATAGTTCACCATTCTTCCAAATTAAAACACCAGTTTTTTGGGCTTATGCCCATACATACAAAATATATGTCCCAAGGGCCAAATATCCATCCAAGTTCTTTTCCCCTCCTTCCTTCAAGACTTCATCAAGTTTCAAGTACTGGGAGCCTCATCTGTAATATAATATCCCATGATGGGTCAGCTCAACTGCTAGTATGACATAATGCTAATGCAAGGAACAAAGTTAAGGCGTGACATGTTCAAGTGTACATTTATAATCTACATGCCTTCCAATTCATTAACACAATGCAATAGCAATATGCGTGACACACCCATGCAACTCTATGCCACATCTATGTCTCATTCACGGATCACTCCCGTTGGGTCAAAGTACCAATGTCTTATTCACGGATCGCTCCCGTTGCGTCAAAGTACCAATGCAATGGCCAATTTTGAGTTTTTCACCATAGGATCTACACCCTTATAATGCATAGCACCAAGTGCTCAACCCACACTGTGTTTTCAAAGGATTCGCCATTTGCCAATATGCTTTGATTTCACCATAGCAATCGTGCAATCTCAATAAAGTATTTTATCAACCACATAGAGCATGTTTTAAATAATGCATTATACTTAAAGTAACAATAACCTTTGAAATATAAAACGTTCTTTACATGAACCTAGCATGTAATCCAATCAATTTCACATATAAACACACTACATATTCACAAATTTAACAATTTCTCAAAGATTATAAAATACATAAATTACTTACACATGAAATAAATCATAACTCTTAAACCATAAGAGTTTCTTTACATGAATATAAGATAGAATGCAATGAATCAAACATATAAACAAGTTACATGTTCATCACTTTGACAAATTCTCTAAGATTACAAAATACATAAAGCACCAACACCTTGAATAAATCATAACTTTCCAACTACAAGATTTTTTCTACATGAACATGAGCTAGAATACAATGAATTATACATATAGTCATGGTTCATGTTTGATGCGAACCCCGCCAAATTAACGAGACCCGTTCAATGAGATAAGAATGCAAGATTGTTATATAATCAGATCTGAATGGACAGACCTTGTCCCGTTGTTTACGAGAAACAAGAACCTCAGTATATATAACCTTAACCCGTTGTTTAGTGCGAAACAAGAACCTCGGTATAAGAAAGATGCCACAAACAGTGGTGGAAATCTGTTTGATCAATCGTTGGTGAATGCCATGGGAAATCCCGATAAGTTCAGATAGTTCTTCAAAGAACCACAGAGAAAAATTACTCTCACAATTTTTACTGAAAAATTGATCTTCTGCCAAATGCGGCTACAAGTTTATTTTAAAACATTCTATAAAACCCTAGGGCCGAATAAGGCCTACATCAAATAAAAAAAATTGGCTAAACATTTTCAGGCCCAAAACATCCTAAACTACCGACTAAAACTAATTAATAGAAATCCACTAGATAAGTAAAATTTCGCGCAGCCAAAACGTCATCAGTGCAGGTACAACAACTTCAATCCAGATTTTTACCTTGATACAGCCCGAATCTTGGCAAACTCAAAACATGAAAGTTGTATAAATATTCCTTGGCTTTCCATACCATCTTGAATCATCTCAATCGGAGCTCGGATGAGAGAGTTATGCCCCGATTATGAAATGACATCAAAATTGTACGAAAATCACCCAATTAGCGTTTTTGTGCACTTTAACTTCTTAACTCTTGACCTTGTGATTGGCCCATCTGAAACTTGTAAAGGATCTTTAAGACTCGGTCCACCATGGTGCCCATCATTCCCCCTCTCTTCAAAAAGATTCGAGTGCGAACCCCGCCAAATTAACGAGACCCGTCAATGAGATAAGAATCCAAGATCGTTTCTACAATCAGATCTGAATGGACAGACCTATACCCGTTGTTTACAACAAACAAGAACCTCGATATATATAACCTCAACCCGTTGTTTAGTGCAAAACAAGAACCTCGGTATAAGGAAGACGCCACAAACGGTGGTGGAAATCCGTTTGATAAGTCGTTGGTGAACGCCACGGGAAATCCTGATAAGTTCAGATAGTTTTTCAAAGAACCGTAGAGAAAAATTACTCTCACAATTTTTACTGAAAAATTGATCTTCTGCCAAATGCGGACTACAAGTTCTTTTTAAAACATTCTATGAAATCCTAGGGTCGAATAAGGCCTACATCAAATAAAAGACATGAGCTAAACATTTTCACACCCAAAACACCCTAAATTACCGACTAAAACTAATTAACATAAATCCACTAAATAAGTAAAATTTTGCGCAGCCAAAACGTCATCAATGCAGGTATAGCAACTTCAATCCCGTTTTCAACCTTGATTCAGCCCGAATATTGGAAAACTCAAAACATAAAAGTTTTATAACTATTCCTTGGCTTTCCATAGAATCTTGAATCATCTCAATCAAAGCTTGGATGAGAGAGTTATGCCCATATTACGAAGCGACATCGAAACTGCACGAAAATCACCCAATTAGCGTTTTTGTGCACTTAACTTCTTAACTCTCGACCTTGTGATTAGCCCATATGAAACTTGTAAAGGATCTTTAAGACTCATTCTACCATGGTGCCCATCATTCCCCCTCTTTTCAAAAAGATTCGACCTCGAATCTTTAAGACTCGATCTGCTATGGTACCCATCAATGTTTATCATTTTACCAAATTCCCAAAGAATACAAAGAGCACACAAGTATATAAACCACCAACTCTAGGTTTTCAAAGAAACTATATCCTAAGTGATTTTTTAATAGCAAATAAACATATAAATCATTCAATCAACTTATAAAACACTCCTAAACTAACCTTATTCCTTACTTAGCAAAACATCATACCTAAAAAGGTTTTTCTCACCCCTTGGGAATTGTGTTTGTTGCGCAGCCGAACTGATCAGTGAGAATTTAGCCCTTGACGTGGGGAACAACTTCTTAGAAGGAAGTCTTGTGAAAATTCCAAGCCTAGAACTGTGTTTTGGAAGCTTGATGATTTGAAGGTTTTCTCTTCATTTTTCTCCCATGTGTGGCTGCTGTTGCTTCTCTAGACCATTTTTTTCATTTTTTTATACTAAGTGTTGTATTTATAGTTAAGGAGCAAAGGGGGCAAAATGACCCTTTTGCCCTCAATGAGTTCGGGACCCCGTTACACTACAACCCGTCCCGAAACGCCTCAATTCGATATTTTATTTTAGCCAAAGTTCTTAAAATTATTTTCAATGAAATTTTTTAAAAAAATTATTTTCGCCTGTGGTTGGGTCCACCTGGGATGCCTTTTTGGTCCAAATTTTAAAACTGTGTCTGAATAGGCTCAAATTCTCACAGGAGGTGTATTTCAATATTCTAAGCATGTTTTGATTCTATGACTGTACTCAAAATATGCTTATAAACATGACTTATAGCTGAATGATGCACATGTAGTGCCCTTCAGGTAAATGGTGCATGAATACTGCCCTACCGGCAAAAACGAAAAATTTACCCTGATTTTTCAGATCTTTACATCCTTCCCTCCTTAAATAAATTTTGTCCCAAAATTTAGAAATGTACCTCTATGAACAAATAACTCTAGATACCTAGCACGGAACCTCAACCTCGCTGCTTCCAAGTGGCATCCTCGACTTCATGATGGCTCCAAAGAACCTTGACCAAAGGGATGGTCTTGCCTTACAAAACCTGGTCCCTAGAGTCCAATATCCCTACAGGCCTCTCATCATAAGAAACGTTACCCTACACTTCAAGATTAACCCAATCGAATACATGTGAAAGGTCAGGTTCATACTTCCTCAACATCGATACATGAAAGACATCATGAACCCCAAATAACTGTGGCGGTATCGCCAACTGATAGGTCACTTCTCTAATACCTCTTCCAATCAAGATCTTACAAGTATTTATAACACTCATGTTGAGTTCTCGTTTAATTCAAAGAATGCGTCAATCATATGAAACTTATCGCATTAGTTCAACTCTAACTTGATTTAGTCACTATAATCAATACAATTAGAAACTATTCTACACAACAGATTCATCATTTAGTCATCTCGTTAAAATTCCTCAAATTGAGTTTTCAACTCACATAAGTTCACAATCATCACAAGATACATTATCAAACCATTCTATAGAGAACTCACTCCCCCTGCAATAGCAATTTCTCTAAGTGAATTATTAGAGTGTCCCAAACTAATTCATCACTATTAGTGTTCACTCATTATGTAAATTTATGATTATGATCCATCATCCATCAACTGGGAAAAATAAAATAAAACCAGCATGTATAAGCCCTACTAACAAAATGACTTCTATCATCAAGGAAATATAATAGAAAACGTCACCCTCGAAGATCAATCCAACCACCATGTGGCTACAATAGGAAATAAACTTAATACAATTTATAATATTTTCATAATCCACCAAATATCAAAAGTCATCAAATGCACTATTATAATTCTCAGCAGCCAACCACTGTTCAACATGAATATCTATGAGTCACTTCATCCCTGAGACATATCATCTCCAACTAATCTTACATTCCAAGAGTATCTACCAATATTGGCAGTAAATCATAACCCTAATATTAATAATAATTTACCATTTCTGTTCACAAGTCATTGGACTTTCATGAGATTATTCCATTTTTAAATTAAAATTTTCCATTCCCAAATTACATGTTAAATAAAAATTTGAAATTATACTCACCACAAGCTTGACCTAACTATGCCGTTCACAATCCATTCTCTATATCAAACAACACGATCATCATTCTCCATCAACTAATAATTCAACAATCCAATTCCTCAAAGGATAAATAAAAAATCTTTTACTCTGTATCCCAGGTATATTCCTACACATTCCCACATATACAAAGTAATGGCAGGCGTTCATCTTTAACCTTTCTTATTCACCTCAGTTATTTCATCTTAGTATAATTCCTTTCCATTCTCACCGCAAATTGTTAAAAGTTTCCCACCTTCATCTTTTTAAGCTTTCGAATTTTCAATTTCATGCACTATCCAAAGACATGTTCTAAAATGCAATATAACATGCAAGCACGTATGTACCTAATCCATAGGTGTTATAAACATAAAAATAAAAATATGCAATACATGTGTCTTACACACCAAAGAATTTTAACATGCTTTATCAACACAATAGCCAGGCAATACACATACCATCAAATTAACTCATTTCTAGCAATCTATGCTCTTAAGCGTCATATTCTTATTACATGTATCAAGAAAAGAAAACATGCAATAGATGCATTTCATCCACTACTAGCAAACTCACATGCTTTATCTTTACGAGACATCTCTAGGTATTCATACTTAAATATATATTTTCACAAATACATAAATATAGCATGTCTTTACTTTCGTCAACAATATAATAATATAAGACCTACTTGTATTAAATTTAAAATTCATAAAATTGTTTTTTTTTTTCATGCATATACTAAAGATGCATTATGTTTCCATCATGTATTTAGTACATACTCATGCAAGTTTGCCTTAGTTAATTCATTTTCCTTACTACCTTCAATCGTCTTATTAGGTATTTCTTACTTTTTCTGTATATAACTAGGTGATAACTCATCATGGATCACAACTCCTTTTGTTACTGGGTAATGGATTAGCCAGTCTATACACTTGTAACTCGAGACCTGATACCAATTCGATATATTCATAGTACACTTTTAAATGATCCTAACTACATGGGTTTATAACCTAGGCATATACACTTTATATTATACACCCATAACAAATCACATTCATGCAACCCTTCATATATATATATAACATGACTATTATACACTATACAATCATGAAAGAATAGATGTTAAACACACAATCATGTATACCAACCAAAACAATCCATATGTACACACTAAACAAGAACATACTCAACACATACTTACTAGTACATATACAAGTTTTAAATCAGCTATTCATGTCCTTATTATCTTATCATTTTTTAATTAATTCTAAAACACAAAAGTCGGTTTAAGCCATAAGCATGTTTAGCATATTATGTAATTTATACACATAATCACTCTATTAGGCATTTTATTCACTTTATCAAGTAGTCAAGCATACTAACAGATACAAGCACACTCCATGTATCATGATTAAACCAAACCATGCAACACTAAATCAAGTAGGTCTTCTAGAAAAATATCTGAAACTCACATACAACTGGTGGTAACACTACCGATACTACCCTACTACCATAATTTCTAAGACTCGCAAAATTTGGCTATCCCAATTCGGTGAATCACATTGGGGTGGAACAAGGCAATCGTCACAAGCTCCCAAATAAATTAAAGAATCTCCCAAGTATAATACAATGCAATCATTTATAACTTTATCCAAACCAATCTGATTTATTCATAACTTTTTACCCACATATATATATATATATATATATATATATATATTTTAAACGACAAGTGAAAACTACCATTCACTTATAAGTTATATAACAATCCAAGTTCTTAAATTCCAGTGCCTCAATCACAATATTTTCACTCCAAATATATTCACACAATTCGCATCTTAAACACAAGATTCATATTCAAAAATTTGTATCATCCAACTCTTAACTTGATACACAATTTTCACCAAAATAACAATCAATATTTACCCTTTATTCAATCATAATTCTAGAATTTATCTTATATACTAAGTTAGAACTAGGTTCATAATTCACACCTCAATTTGGCCCATTTTATGCAACTCATTATTTTCACAAGGCTTATAGTCCCAAGTTCGTTTAATCAATCCTTTATTCTTATAACAACTAGTATCGATCATCTCATAGGACTAGGTAATTCAATAGTATCTATCACTAGGTTACCTCCACAGGCCACCACAAAATAAAATATTCCAGTTCAATAAAAAAATCATTTCAACTCCCCAACTTTCAGATTCACATCACTTGAATTTATCAATATTCATCCTAAGCACGAAATGAAAACTCAATTACATCATAATCTCGATTAATCCACAAAAATATTTTTCAGACTATCCATGTTTATACAATTTTTCCTAAAACTAGAGATCATCAATCATCACCTGATAACCTAACACTTCCTGTAAACATACTTACTTAATCATAACTTATAAAACTCACGTTAACCACTTCCACCCATTGTTTACAATAAACAAATAACAAGTTCTCAACCAATTTAAACGAAGTCTTTCGCCAGAAAATTCATTTAAGCAATACAATATACACACATCCATAGCATTCCCCCATAATGCTACATGATATCTCGAAGGAAAACAAGCATCACCTATTATGTATATAACCATGTACCAAGTTATCACATACGATCATGCCGATATACACATTACCCATATCATGAACCTCACTACACCAAATCATGTAATCACGCATCATAGCATAGCATCAACTAACATATAATCACGCATGTAATGCTTCAAGTATAAACAACCATATAACACACAAGGTCTTATCACATGCCATTGACAGTCATCCTAAGTCACATATTTTTCTCTAGGTTCCATGGTGTTCAATCAATACCCTATCGTCGCCAGGTATTAGGTATTCTCAATTAGAGTTCTAATACCTAGCTATCAAATTACACAAGTTTCCAAAAATTTTCAAATTATACGTCGTGCTCCCATTTTGTTTAACAACACCCTACAACCCCTAACAATTCGAACCTAAGCTTTGATACCACGTTGTCACGCCCTAAATTTTCACAAACCCAAGGAGTGAGGGAAAAGAAAGAAAAAAAGCAAATGAAAGGTCATTGGGTTGGATCAATTGATTATTCATTCGTTTCCTCACGTTTTTCCAAAATTAAAAATGAAGGCTTGCTAAATGACTTAACCAAAATAGTCTCCTAATGTTACTTGAACATCTCTCCTAATTAATGTTTAAAATAGTTTAAGTCACATTCAAAAATGGCTCCCAAAATAACCCAAAAGTCTTTCTAAACAAGCCTTGAAATATGGCTCAAATGGGCCCCAAATGCCCTAGGACATAGGCCAAGAATGGCTCAAGAATTCCACCAAAAATTGTCCAAGGAAGGGGCCAAACATGGCCCATGTAAATGGCCAAAGATGGCTCAAAAGGGTGGCCAAACATGGCCCAATTGGGATGCCCAAACATGGTTCAAAGGGGTGCTAAAAAATGGGTCAAAATGATAGCGGCAAGTGTCATGGGCTGACAGGCTGGTGCACATGGGCTGGGCAGTAAGCGTGCATGGCGTAGGGTAGTGGCAAAGGCAAGGCGCGCGCGTGTGCGGGGGTGCGCGGGGCTGTGGGCGACTAGGGGCTGTCCTGAGCTATTTTCTGCATTTTCACTATAGTTGGCTGCAGCTGATTTTTTCATTTTTCTATAGAAACACTGTAGCAACTGCAGCTAATTTTTTCAAGTTTTGGCCTAGTTCCTCAAAGCTTTTAACCCCTATTTTGTGGCACTTTTTTTCCACTTATTCATGGGCTTTTTACACACCTAATGGCTCTTTTAATTTCAAAAAATTTTGACATCCTTTCCTTTGTTTTCTAAGCATTTTTTCACCTAATATTTTGCAACCGTTCATATATAAACACATCACAATCCATTCTCACTCGATAGCCACAATTCATGGAAATTAAACATACATTCATTTCTTTCAACATATATATATGTAAGGCACATTAAACAAACATATCCCACATTTCATTTAAGGCTTAAACCCTTACATTACAAATTAGCCCAAGGCCTATAGTTCACCATTCTTCTAAATTAAAACACAAGTCTTTTGGGCTTATGCCCATACATACAAAATATGTCCCAAGGGCCAAATATCGTTCCAAGTTCTTTTCCCCTCATTCCTTCAAGACTTCATCAAGTCTCAAGTACCGGGAGCCTCATCTGTACTATGATATCCCACGAGGGGTCAGCTCAACTGCTGGTATGACACAATGATAATGCAAGGAACAAAGTTAAGGTGTGGCATGTGCAAGTGTACATTTATAATCTACATGCCTTCCAATTCATAAACACAATGCAATAGCAATATACGTGACACACCCATGTAACTCTATGCCACACCCATGTCTCATTCACGGATCGTTTCCGTTGGGTCAGAGTATCAATGTCTCATTCACGGATTGTTCTCGTTGGGTTAGAGTACCAATGCAATGGCCAATTTTAGGTTTTTCACCACAGGATCTACACCCTCATAATGCATAGCATCAAGTGCTCAACCCACACTATGTTTTCAAAGGATTCGCCATATGCCAATATGCTTTGATTTCACTATGCACTCGTGCAATCTCGATGAAGCATTTTATCAACCACATGGAGCATGCTTTAAATAATGCATTATACTTAAAGTAACAATAACTTTTGAACCATAAAACTTTGTCTACATGAACCTAGCATGTAATCCAATCAATTTCACATATAAACACACTATATATTCACAACCTTAACAATTTCTCAAAGATCATAAAATACATAAAGTACCAACACATGGAATAAACCATAACTCTCAAACCACAAGAGTTTCTCTATATGAACATAAGCTATAATGCAATGAATCAAACATATAAACAGGTTACATGTTCATCACTTTGACAAATTCTCTGAGATTACAAAATACATAAAGCACCAACACCTTAATTAAATCACAACTTTCCAATTACAAGATTTTTTTCTGCATGAACATGAGCTAGAATACAATGAATTATACATATAGTCATGGTTCATGTTTATCACTTTACCAAATTCCCAAAGAATATAAAGAACACACAAGTACATAAACCACCAACTCTAGGTTTTTAAAGCAACTATATCCTAAGTGATTTTCTAACAGAAAATAAACATATAAATCATTCAATCAACTTATAAAACACTCCTAAATTTAACTTTATTCCTTACTTAGCAAAACATCATACCTAAAAGAGTTTTTCTCAACCCTTGGGAGTTGTGTTTATTGCGTAGCTGAACCGATTTGTGAGAATGTAGCCCTTCACGTGGGGAACAACTTCCTAAAAGGAAGTCTTGTGAAAATCCAAGCCTAGAAGTGTGTTTTGGAAGCTTGAAGATTTAAAAACTTAGGTTTTCTCTTCATTTTTCTCCCATGCGCAGCTGCTTCTGCTTCTCCAGACCATTTCTCTCATTTTTTTACACTAAGTGTTGTATTTATAGTTAAGGGACAGAGGGGGCAAAATGACCCTTTTGCTTTGAATGAGTTCGAGACCCTGTTACACTACAACCCGTCCCGAAACGCCTCAATTCGATATTTTGTTTTAGCCAAAGTTCTTAAAATTATTTTAAATGAAATTTTTTAAAAAAATTTATTTTCGCCTGTGGCCGGGTTTGGCCAGGTCTACCCGGGCTACCTAGGATGCCCTTTTGGTCCAGTTTTTGAAACTATCTCCGAATAGGCTCAAATCCTCACAGGAAGTGTATTTCAACATTCTAAGCATGCTTTGCTTCTATGACATACTCAACATATGCTTCTAAACATGACTTATAGCTAAATGATGCACACATAGTGCCCTATTGGCAAATGGTGCATAAATAGTGCCCTTACCGGCAAAAACAAAATATTTACCATGATTTTTTAGATCTTTACATATGGGGTTTAATAAAAAATATATTGACTGAGTATAATTTCTTAAAGTAAGGAGTTATAGGGGTTCTAATTGTGGGCCAATTGGTTGGGATAATCCATTGATCTTTTGACGGATCGAATAGATCAGTAATTGCATATGGATTGGAGGGGAGACCGGCTAATGCTAAACTATAAGTGGGGAGACTTGGAGGACTGTAGTTTGGACGATGGGGGCGTCCAAGAATAGAGAACGGATTGGTTTGGGGGACTATTGAAGATAACTGTGAAAAAGGTGCTGGGGGCTGAAGGACCAAGGCTCGTGGGGTGACTGATGGGGTTCTCCCAGTAGAGAGAGTTGACTAGTTGTAACTGCTTGCTTGTCTTTCCTCCCGCTCATTTTTGGGCTGCAAAAATTCACAAGTAAGAAAATCAGGGAGACTGTTAGCCTCACCGGGTATGTACTAGATGTCAAAATAAAAAACTAAAGGATGGCTTGCCATCGTGCAAAAATCTGTTTAGAAGCAACGTTTTTAACATTTTTTTCTAAAACGTGTTTTGTACTTTTATAATCAATTTTAACTAAAAACTTTTGGTTTAATAAATCACTTTGAAATTTACTGATTCATAAAACAAGAGATAAAATTTCTTATTTAATAGTACTATAATTTAAGTGAATAGGATTCCAGATTCCAGAGTGGTAACAGATTATCTGTTCGGGGGAATCAGGATTTAAGTTTTGACTAAGGATGCCACCGTATCCAATGTCGAAAGCATCTGTTTGGACTATTTTGAAAGTTGAAGAGGAAGGAATGCCAAGACAAGGAAGAGTCTTAACATATTGTTTTACTTACTGGACAAAAACTATATGAGCAGGTGTCCAAGAAGATGGATTACTGTGAAGGCGAATCGAATAGAAGTTTACATTATGATTGCCATTCATCTTTGTTTTAATTTTCAAGAAATTTATTACAATGAAAACAAGGATCATAACGGCAATTTGTATGGTAGGATGGAACTTATCAATCTCTTTTGTCTGGGAAGAAAAACCCATGTTAATCTAAATGGGTTTGTATTTTTCAGGCAATTTTATCATTACAGTTATTATAATTGGACTGGACAATGAAGTGGTGAAATGATTAAAGCTACTTTAATGAATGTGCCATCTTATGTGTTATTTTCAAAATTTGACTATGACTGTAAAAGTTATTATTCTAATGATGTGTTATTTGGCTTGTCAAAAAATGGCACATGCATTTTTAATGCCATATTTTGCATCAAGAGTAGCTAGTATCATTTTATGTTATTCATGGAATATTGTTTGCATATGCCTAACAAATGTGGGGTCCACTTTACTTTATATAAAAAAGTAGTTATTGTACTAAAAAAAAATAGCATTTTAGCATTGGTGCAATCTTATCAAAATTTGACATTTTTGTACTATAGTAATGCCAAAATATAGATTTGACATATATGAAATGATATTTAGAATTGGAGATGTTCAAAATGAATAGTTCATAATTCACTAGTTCGATCAGTTTTATAATTAATATATTTAAAAATATAAAAAAAATATGAGTCACTGTTTTATTTAAAAATTAATATAACAATAGATTGGCTAAGTGGTTGTGAAGAAAATTTTTAGGCCATGAATGTGGGTTCAAGTTTCCATACTCAAAATTTCAAATACAAGGCAAGAATATGTAATGAATTATTGCCTTTACCGGTTCATCTAAAGAGTTGGTTCATCCCATTTAGCTGAAAATTGGTCAATTTCTGTACTATAGCAATGTCAAAATATAAATTTAGAATAAATAAAATAATATTTAACATTAGAGATGCTCAGAATGACTAGTTCACTAGTTCAATCAAGTTTCCATACTCAAATTGTTACATACGAGGCAAGAGTATGCAATGAATTATTGCCTCTGCCGGTTCATTTGAAAAGTTGGTTCATACCATTTAGCTGAAAATTGGCCAAATTTTTTACTGTAACAATGTCAAAATATAAATTTGGTATATATAAAATGATATTTAACATTAGAAATGCTCAAAATGACTAGTTCACTGGTTCAATCAAGTTTTCACACTCAGATTTTTACAGACAAGGCAAGAATATGCAATGAATTACTCTCTGCTGGTTCATCCCATTTATCCCATTTAGCTAAAAATCAGCCAATTTTTGTATTGTAACAATATCAAAATATAAATTTAGCATAGATAAAATGATATTCAACATTAGAGATGCTCAGAATAACTGGTTTACTAGTTCAATCAATTTTATAATTAATATATTTAAAATTATAAAAAATATAAGTCACTTTAAATATATATATATATATATATATATATATTAAATTTTATATAAAAATTAATAATACAATAGATTGGCTAAGTGGTTAATAAGAAAATTTTTAGGCCATGAATGTGGGTTCAACTCTCCATACTCAAATTTTTACATACAAGGCGAGAATATGCTATGAATTGTTGCCTCCAGTTCATCCCATTTCGCTGAAAATCTGTCATTTTTTGTATTGTAGCAATATCAAAATAGAAATTTGGCATAGATAAAATGATATTTAACATTAGAGATTCTTAGAATGACCAGTTCATTGGTTCAATCAATTTTATAATTAATATATTTAAAAAAATAAAAAAAAATTAGTTTGGCATAGATAAAATGATATTTAACATTAGAGATTCTTAGAATGACTAGTTCATTGGTTCAATCAATTTTATAATTAATATATTTAAAATAATAAAAAAAAAATACAAGTCACTGTTTTATTTAAATATATATATATATATATATATATATTAAATTTCATATAAAAGCTAATAATACAATAGATTGGCTAAGTGGTTGAGAAGCAAATTTTTAGGCATGAATATGGGTTTAGCTCTCCATATTCAAACTTTTACATACAAGACAAGAATATGCAATGAAATTACTCTCAGTTCAGTAGCCGGTTCATCCAATTTAACTTAAAACCGGTCATCCATTTAATCCGATTTTATTACAAAAAATTCCAATTAACATAGCGAAATGGCTGGGGGTTTGGTTCTCGTTTGGACCGGCTAATCTGATCCAACTCGAATCTAATAATTATGATTATCAAGCCTTCCAAACTAATATTGTGTGATTTTTACGAGATGCACTTAAAAAGACCTAAATTAAGGCATGAACACTAATATATATTATTTCTTAGAACATGAATAACCTCCTTTAATAGATTTTTTTATATTAAATTTATCTTCTATCTCTCTCCATGTTTAATTAAACCATATATTATATTTCATTATTTATAGCTATATATATATATATTTATCAGCTAAAAAAGAATAGCTATATGTATTTTATTATAAAATATACCTCTATGTGTAGAATAATTTGATTTTATTAAGCAAACATCGGAGTAGGACATGAAGTCATGATAACTTCGACTAGACTATATATAACACAGCATACAACACAAACACTTGTCGACATTATTTAATACTAAGGCGTTGATCGATGAATCTGTTGCCATTCGATAGTCCACGAGTACAAGTATGACAAAAAACCATAAATTCAAATAAAAAGACAACATACAACACTGACGGACACCGTCAATATTATTTTATACTAAAAGCATAGATCGCCATTTGCTACTGGACTTATTTTTTGCATGTATCCCAACAGTCGCCATAGCATACCCCCGGAATAATCAAGCAACCGCAATTAGGAGCACAACTCATAATGTTATCTAGGCAAAAAGAACCAGGGCATTTAGTACCAGTACCATCAACTCCACCAGCCAGCATTATATTTATGAGGGGGTTCCTTCTGGTAGTAACCCCATCAGAGGAGAGTTCACGGGCAAATGCCAATGGAACAAAGCTGGCCACAAGAACCATGACCACCACCAGGGTGAGGAGGAGAAAACTGATCTTCTTACCTTCCATTTCTACTTTTCCTCTCTTTCTCTTGCTCAATGTTCTGTCACCTCTCAATGTATGTTGTATGCCTCTTCCTCATATCCCTTTTATAGAAACATACTTACATGAAGAGACCCAGCCAAGACTTTACTTTAGGAGGTCAGTTTTTTTGTGCTAAATATTTGATCTTAAATTTAAAAAAATAAAGAAGCATAAAAATTTAATGTTAGTTAATAATATATTAAATAAATCATCAAATTCATTGATACAAAAAAATGTACAAATTAAAACAAAGGTAAAAGCAGAAAACAAATTTAGACCTAGTGAAACAAAAATACAAATTAAAAGAGTGTATTTCAAAAAACAATTAAAAATAAATAAAAATTGAGGGAGGCAAAGTCGAAGGAGAAATTCTTGTATGAACTTGATTCATGAATTAGATCAATCACAATCTATTATATGAATGAGTTGTCTGCTTTAAGGCGACAAATATTTTTCTCTCCAGTTAATACAGTCGACCTCTTATAATTAATATTCAATAAATTAATAATTTCTAATAATTAATAAATTTATAAGGAACCAACTTGGTTTTATGACAGATAAATAATAATTCTATTACTTATTAATTAATACTTTTTTTCAGAAGAATTCTTTATAATATTAATTATTAGAGAAATAAAATAGATATATATATATCCCATTTATGAAATATCTTGATAATTATATTTATTAATTCAACACAATTGAACTCAAAAGTATTATAAGTGAAAAAAATCATGACATCACAAAACACAACTTCTTTACTTGAAAATGACACTAACAATATTTTTATGCCTTAAGGTGAGCATTATATGGAACTTTTATAA